>JARFIZ010000412.1:0-600000 GCA_036325965.1 Sinopyrophorus schimmeli
AGGTTAGGTCAAATAAAACCACCATATATATAAAAGCTAATGTATTTTATAAGTAACCTTATGCAAATTTTGTTCATTAAGAAAAACTAGACATAATAAAAATAAATATATGGAAGAGACATGAGAAGCGTACCCTGCGAAGCTCTTACCCTGCACTTACCCCATGTACTAATATTTTCAGGGCAAGACCAGCTAATGCTGTACTCAATAAATTTTAAAGAATCAATAGAATTCATTTTTTTAATGTAAACTAGAAGTTTGCCGCTTCGCGGCTAACTTCTAGGCAAAATCGCGTTCGCGATTTTGCTAAACGCTATTGCGTTTAAGGCCTTCGGCTCCTAGACAATTCAAAATTTGTCGGTATTTTTTTGCTAAACGCTGTCGCGTTTTAGACCTTCGACTTCTAGTAAAATTCAAAATCTGTCAGTATTTGTTGACATTTTGATTCTTTTTAAAGTCCAGTACTACGTTAGAATATTACGAGCATTTGGTGGCTATCTAAAATCTTGAGGGGCAGTATAAAAATTAGTTTCGGTGGTGTTGTTAGTCAAGGTATTTGTGTGAAGGTTTTGTCACTGTGTATATAAAAGTAAGTAAAATATATAATATAGAAAGTTTTATTAAGATGAAAAAAAAATTATTGTTAGCATCGCTTCATTGTCATTCATTGTGAACTTATTCGCCGCTTCGCGGCTAACTTCTAGGCAAAATTGCTTTGCGATTTTTATTGTTAGTATCCATTCATTGTCATTCAATGTGAACTTGTTTGCCGCTTTGCGGCTAACGTCTAGGCCAGTGGTCGGCAACTTTGTAATTCAAAAGAGCCAAATATAGACAATACACAATTAAAATTTATTCAAAGAGCCATAATTACAATTATAAATATATCTCTTTGACTCCCAAGATTTTTTTTCACCAAATTTCAATGATGGAATTGTGCTTTCTCAGAATTGTTTCAAATTAACCCACAGTGTGAAAGAGCCGCATCTGAGGAATTAAAGAGCCGCATGTTGCCGACCCCTGGTCTATGCAAAATCGGTTCGCGATTTTGCTGCATTTTTATTGTTAGCATCGATTCATTGTCATTCAAAGTGAACTTGTTTGCCGCTTCGCGGCTAATGTCTAGGCCAGTGGGCGCAACCTTGTAATTGAAGAGAGCCAAATATAGACGATACACAATTAAAATTTATTCAAAGAGCCATAATTACAACTATAAATATATCTCTTTGACTCCCAAGATTTTTTTTCCCCAAATTTCAATGAAGGAATGGTGATTTCTCAGAATTTTTTCAAATTAACCCACTGTGTGAAAGAGCCGCATCCGAGAAATTAAAGAGCCGCATGTTGCTCGCGAGCCGCAGTTTGCCGACCCCTGGTCTAGGCAAAATCGCTTCGCGATTTTGCTGCATTTTTATTGTTAGCATCGATTCATTGTCATTTAAAGTGAACTTGTTTGCCGCTTCGCGGCTAACGTCTAGGCCAGTGGGCGCAACCTTGTAATTCAAGAGAGCCAAATATAGACGATACACAATTAAAATTTATTCAAAGGGCCATAATTACAACTATAAATATATCTCTTTGACTCCCAAGATTTTTTTTCCCCAAATTTCAATGAAGGAATTGTGCTTTCTCAGAATTTTTTCAAATTAACCCACAGTGTGAAAGAGCCGCATCCGAGAAATTAAAGAGCCGCATGTTGCTCGCGAGCCACAGTTTGCCGACCACTGGTCCAGGCAAAATCGCTTTGCGATTTTGCTGCATTTTTATTGTTAGCATCAATTCATTGTCATTCAATGTGAACTTGTTTGCCGCTTCGCGGCTTACTTCTAGGCAAAATCGCTTTGCAATTTTGCTGCATTTTTGCTGCATTTTTGGTTTCGTTTAGGCGTCTCGTAACATAATTTTAATTTTTAAAATTCTAATTAATATTATTTTTATTAATAATACTACGGTGCAATTTATTTGGTTTTATCTCTTAATATGCAACCAACTTTTGCAAAATATTTTATCAAATGAGGAAATTGAAATAGAAACCAATCAATTTTTATAACTCTTTTTTCAATTAACGCAATAATATAATTTTTTAAATATACAACAATATAAAATTTAAAAGGAATAAAGAATTATTTGAAGTCGTAGTAAAAAATGTAAATCGACATTTTAAAATTGCAAGTATGCGATCGAAGGCGCTAATTTAAATAAATATGTACAAAACTGCAAAAATTAATGATTAATCCATTTTATGCACTTTGTAATCAAATTTGTTAAATTAAAACTAATTTACAAAAATTTGATATTTAGTAACGTTTTCTAGTAAGTATTCTAATAGTTTAATATTAAAAATAGCATAAATAAATTGCTTTGTATAATTTTAATTAATTGCATTTATTTGGCAGTTCAAACGCCAAATTTAGAAAATTTTATAAACGCGGAAGCGATCCGTCAATTCGTTTAAAATCGAATATCTTGAGAACCTCTGAACCGACTTATAAAAACTTTTTTTTATCTCAATCTGTAAGACCTGATGACACTTTTGTTCGCTTTATGTTGGGGTGTATCTTTAACCCCCCAAACTTGTATGCCGCATTAAACATACCTCTACGTTAGGAATTTCACCCAATTTTTTAGGGGGTCCTGAGGGCCGAACTTCTAAAGGAACAATTTTGTAAAATAAACAGTAAGAAGCACTATTCTTCGGGCTTTCCAGCAAATATAAATTTAACTCCTTTTGAAAATGTCAAGTCTTAGAAATGACGATGGGAAGAATTATTCAAATATGTTGTATTTCGTGAATACCTCTCAAGGTTGTGTTTCATATCGTAACGGTCGCT
This sequence comes from Sinopyrophorus schimmeli, assembly GCA_036325965.1. NCBI lineage: Eukaryota > Metazoa > Arthropoda > Insecta > Coleoptera > Elateridae > Sinopyrophorus > Sinopyrophorus schimmeli. Next base: position 2,832 of record JARFIZ010000412.1, read on the forward strand.
TTTAAAAGTGTAGGAGGATTCCTGGCGCCGGGGCCCTACGCAGCTCCGGTGTCCTCAAAGATGACTATTGGCATCTCGAAAGACCGCTCTTTCTATCTGCGCAAACCCCACATTTCTATTGTTATTAGTTTCGGATATATTAGCAATCAAAAGTACATCAAAATAATTAATTATAATAAATTTCTTTATCTGTCAGATTAAACGTCAAATTTTCAAAACTCTTGCGCGAGGCGTCATTTTTTTCTTATTAATCTAATATCTCGAAAACCGCTGAAGCGATTTACAAAAACTTTTTTTTACGTGAATCTACAACACCTGATGACACTTTCGTTCGCTTTATGTTGGGGTCTATCTTCAACCCCTAAACCGGTATGCTGCTTCAAAGCTACCTTTGTTTTCGCGTTTTCGCTAAAATCTTTTAGGGCTCCTCAGCAGCGAACGTCCGGAGGAATGTTTTTTTAAAAAATACAGTAAGGAGCGCTGTCTTTCGGGCTTTCGAACGAATATACATTTAACCCCTTTTGGAATTTTGGAACTCTAAGATATGACGATGGGAACAATTAAAAATGTTACATTGTTTACTGCTCCCGTTTTCATGTAATTACATTTTAACATTTTTGCGCACACATAGAGCCTTTCTGGAAAATGTTAAAAAAAAACAAAATAAGGGTCAAATAGAGGAAATTCTGGAGGACTCGCCTTATATTTTAAACTTTAAATTAGACCACGGGAAATGGGCGAAAATCGCATTTGAAAAAAAAAAGGGGGTAAAATTTTTTGCGCAGAAACGGTTCTTTGGAGGCAGATATCTCGGCCCCCCATAGAGTTATCGCGGCGCACAAAAAATCAAAACGTGTGCCTTTAATGGGGCTACCACATATCCAAAATTCAATTCTCTACTCCCTTCTCTCTCCCTTCCAGGACGATCCGCGCAAGAAAAATCGAAATAACTAAAAATAGTAGCCCCCTAAACCCCCCTCGAACCCCCTTAAAACTTGTCATTCGTAATTTGCCAACTTTTTACCAAATTTGACCCTTTCAACTGTTTGGATCGAGCATACCATGACTTGGTCACAAATAGTTCATATGAATCAAAAAAAATTTAAAAACTGAAAAAAAATTGAAAAATCGGTTAATAAGTCGAATAGTTGATTAAAATTCTAACAGCGATTGAATAAAATAACTTGGTTGCTATGAAAAGAACAATCATTAACATTAAAAAAACTAAACTATTCAATGTCCTAAAAAGTTGACACTTAAATAATAATTTTAAACCGTTTGAATCGAGTTGATTGGTTCTCAAAATGTATAGGTACAAACAAAAGACACGAAAAAACTATTAAAATCGAATGAAAAATGCAAAATTTTAACAAACGTGACAAAAACAAACGAAAGAGTAAAAAAATATTATAATGCCAAAGTATCAATAAATATCGCTGGGCTGTTACGCAGCCCCGAATGTTAAAAAATTAGAACAATCGAATGAAAAATACAAAATTTAAACGAACGTGTTCAAAACAAACGAACTATTTGTAAAAATAGCGTTTTAAAGCCGGAGCATCGATAAATATCACTGGGCTGTTGGGCAGCCCCGAATGTCAAAAAATTAGAACAATCGAATGAACGTGTCCAAAACAAATGCAAGATTTGCAAAAAAGCGTTATATGTAAAGTCTAAGCATTAAAAAATAGTTGCGTGGCTATGCAACACTAAACGTAAAAAATTATTAAAATCGAATAAAAAAAAATTTAACGAACGTGTCCAAAACAAATGCAATAGGTGCAAAAAACCGTTATAAAGCCGAAGCATTAAAAAATAGCTAAATTTAAAAAATTATCTAAATCGAATGAAAAATGCAAAAGTTAGACGAACATGCCCAAAACAATTGGTTGTCTAAATTGGTTGAAAAATAAAAAAGTTAGTCCAACTACCATTATAAACTGAAAAAACATCAAAAAAATTTAAAAATCGGTAACCCGATCAAGTCGACAGATAAATATTAATTTTAAACCGTTTGGATCGAGTGTGCCATGATTCATTTACAAAGTGTACAGGTACAGTCAAAAACATCCATTAAGCTAAAAAAATCCAAAGGTTAATCAAGCTGACACGTAAAAATTAATTTTAAGCCGTTTAAATCAAATTTGCTTTGATTTGTTCACAAACTGTACAGGTACAATCAGAAAACATTGAAAAAACTAAAAAAAACCTTTGTCCGATGAAGTGGACACGTAAAAAATAATATTGCGCCGTTTGAATCGAGTATGCCATCATTTGTTCACAAAGCGTATAGGTACAATGAAAAAGTATCAGAAGAAAGTTAAAAATGCAAAAGACCGAACGTCCACAATACAATTGAAAAAATTGATAAGGGAAGGTTCAGGTATTACTTAACGCAATTTTTGAAGATTTTTGACCCTCCCTCCCTATCATGTAAAGCGCCGTAACGGTTTTCTGAATCCCTCCTCCCCCAATCTCTAAACGTTACGTAACAACCAAGTGACTATTTTTACCTAAAAGTGACAATTATGTTGCGCAAAGTACGTTTTCTTGACTTGACCTTGTCCTTACATACATTTTTGGCTTCATCCACCATTGTTCCCCGTAAAACATAAACCAAACGGTTTGCGAACTTGGGAGAACAAAATAAAAATGACGTACACTATAATTGAAGGATTTCCCGTAATAGGTACATAAACGAAAGGGATTGCCAACTTGGGAAATTTTAAATCCCTAGCTTTTGATTTAAATTTTAAAAAAAATGTTACGTAACGCGATGGTCAACCCCCCCCCCTCGCAACCTTGTAACGTACTGTAACGTTTTACAAACTCCCTCTCCCCCCTCCCGCCCAATTGCGTTACGTAATACTTGAACGCTCCCTAATAAGGCAAAAAACAAAAAAATACAGATTTGGTTGTTAAGCAACGCCAATCATGGAAAAAATTATCAAATTTGAGTAAAAAATGCAAAAGTTAAGTAAAGGTGCTCATAATTTGTTAGGCAACGCCGAACGTTGAAAAAATTTTCAAAATTGGTCGAAAGTTGTAAAAGTTATTTGAAGTTTAAGCAAAACTTGCAGGGTATTTCCGAAAAGTTGTCAGAGCCGAAAATGGGTGGTGGGGGTGATTTTTTAGAAGAGATTCCATTTGATAATATTTTTAAATTCATTGATTTAAAAAAGTTATAGCACAATCGAAAGTAAACCCATATTTTGAAAACGCACGTTTTTTGACCTACATCAACATTAAATTGCCTAATTAAGAAAAATATCCGACGATCTCAAACGGTAGAATATTATTATAAATACTACACATAAAATGTTTGCTCATAAATTATTTTTATTTTTAAAACAAACGTGCCTCTGTTAAATATCGAATTTCACTATTCTCATGTTAATTTTAGACCTAGGTCAAAATTAAATGATATAAGAAATAAATTTAATTTCAAGTTCAAGAATAAAATCAACAATCTGTAAATTATAAACTCCGCCGAGCTAAAACAACATACTTAACAAAATACGATATAGGTATATAGGTTGCACACGATTTCTTAGTCAGCAAATGTTACGATCTTTTCTGAATAACATTCATATTTAACTCCGTATACTTAATTAATATTTTGGCATACGAATTTTAACCCTTTCTTTTTTATAACTATCAATTTGTAGGAAGATGAAACAAAGGATCAAAATATATAGATTGGACAGCTAAGCGACGCCAAACTTCGAAAGATTTTGAAAGTGCAGACGTTAAGCGAACGTGGCCATAGTATTCGTAATAATTGAAACATCCCACGTCGAAAAAATTATTGTGACTAAAACAATCGAAACGGTTTTTAAAAAACCGTTCATAAGTCGATACGCATCTAATAATATCGATCGGTTTCCTAAGGAACGCCAAACGTTGAAAAAATTTTCGAAATTGATTAAAAGATGTAGGTATAAGTTAGCCGAAGCTTAAAGAAACTTGCAAGGACTTTACACCCCCATCCCTTCTATATAAGGGAGCGTTTAAGTATTACGTAACGCAATTTTTGAAGATTTTTGACCCCCTCCTCGTCACGCGAGGTAACGTTTTTCATACCCTAACCCAGCTCTAAACGTTACGTAACAACCAAGAGACCATTTTCCCGTAATACATAAACGAAAGGGGTTGCTAAATTGGGAAATTTTAATTTCCTACCTTTTTATTTAAATTTAAAAAAAAATGTGCATAACACGATGGTCGACCCCCGCCCATTGCGTTACGTAATACTTGAACGCTCTCTAAGGAACAAAAGAGACTCGTACCCCTCTCTCCCTCCTATTGATAAGACGTAAAATTTTTCCAAAACTTTTATCAAATAACAAAATTAAAAATGATGAATATTGTAGGGCATGTGCGACTCCCCGAATACAACGTCGTTACTTAAAAAAAAACACTAACTCGGCAACGTATGGCGACGTAAATTGTCGGGACGTTTAATTTTAATAAGAAACGTTGAAATTTAAAAAAGTTAGGGGTTCATAAACATAAGTCATAAGTAAACTACGGATAACCAATTTCTCACGTCCAAGTGGTTCGACCTTTAAGCTGGCTAATTAACACGAAAAATGTCGATCGAAGGCTTCCCGACATCGAACCCACAACGTCTAACGTAAATAGAAATTTATCAAAAAAAAAAAAATCTAGAAATAAAAGAAACTAAACAGATTAATAAAATTGTAAAATTCGAATTTTGCTTTGTCGATCTTAGCGTGCGAGATAAAGGCTATAAAAATTTGTCTACATCCTGCAATTAACAAAACAAAATCAGGTTACAAATAAACTCGCCCACGCTTAAAAATTTCTACAACGTATGCAAAATATTTTATATATGTATTACTTTATACTAATCTAATAAAAGTTGCGAATTAATATCAGCTGTTCGACGAGAATAATATGAAGTCAATGGCAAACGCAACTTATTAAAAAATTAAACCAATTAAATAAATAAAAAAATTGTAAAATCAGAATTGTAACATTCAAAGGGCGTAATCCACCCTTAGGGAGGCGAAATCCCAAGTTCTTTTCGACGGCGCAAACCCCAACTCTCTACGTCCCCCCGTTTAGGAAATAGGTTCGTTTTTGAAATTTTGGGTATTTTACGCTCGAACCGTTTCCGGAAGAAAAATGAAAGTAATAATCTTCTTTGTCCGTAAATTTAAAAAGAAATCTAAACCGTTCCAAATAAAAAAAAATGAAAAGCATTATGACGATTGTGATAATTTTGTCTTGCGCGAAACATATATAACCTCCCCCCCCCCGGCGTGCAAACAAAATAAGAAAAATTTGAAGAATCAAAATTCATTTAATCGAATGCGTACAACGAAGACCTTTTCAAAGTTCCCGCGCTACGCGAGATCGAACGCCCTCGAAACAATTGAAAAATACCGATAAAAATGCAAAGGATCAATAAACAATAAATTACAATAACAAAATTAAAAATTACAAACAAATGCGCTTACGCCGAACATTACTTGAATGTTTATATTTTAATTTGAAACACGACCTGTTCTAATTTAAAAAGTGACAACTTGAAAGACAAAGTATTAATAAGTTTAGTGTTAATTTAAACTAAATATAAATAATATATTATTTCGAAAACGTTTTCCAAATTTTAAAATTTTTTATTTTACGTAAGAACTATAAAGTCCTTTCGACCGCAAAACTAAGATAAATTTGAAATAATAGGTAGGTACTCTGTTACAGAATTCGTTTTCAAATTTAGCGCCCGAAATATCCGTTCAAGAAACAAATTTTATGGTCTCCCTTAAAATTTGTAGTTTGACGGGTTGCATACAACGAATGCAATAGCTGGCATAATCGAAATTAGAAATTAGAAAAACATTTCGCGCTAATTACTGCCCTTATAAAAAGATTTGCTCGTCGATAACAAAAGGCATGGAAGCTTTCCATTTAAATATAGAAAATATAGAAGCCCTATGAAACTTAAAGAAGGTAACATTACTTTTCGTAAGGGGTTATCGTATCACCCCCCCCTTCCCGCAGGGTCGCGTTATAAATTTTTGGTTCGAATAAAAGAAGTAAGTAATAACTTTAAAAAAGAATTTCAATTTGAATTATTATATCTACAACTTATCGATTACTTGTATATTACGTAAGATATCCCCCCCCCCCGGAGTGCAAAAATAATAAGAAAAATTCCAAGCGGCCCCTTTAGTGGAGGAATCTGAAAAAGAAAATTAAAAAATTACGCCGATATGTTGCAACGCTTATTCAAACGTTTCACTTTTCCCGCCACGTACCCCGGAGAGACAAATTTTAAAGCGTCAGCAAATTCCGGAGATCGCGTAGCACGGGATCATAGGCGTCCGAGTAGATATCCTGTTTTTTAATCCGTTTTCGCCGAATTTCTCGAGTCCCGGTTTTTTTGCCGCCTCCTAAATCGTTGTGGCTCTTGTTTTCGTCCTTCTACACGATCGAGCACCCTTAAATTCGGCAATTATATCGAAATAAAACTTATAAATTAATTACCCGCCTATGATTCGATATTCAACTGATGGATGAAGGTTATATGAATAATATGGGAAATCGACAAATAAATATACGAATGTTTGATGCTTGTTTACTTTTTTCGGCTACCCCACGACTCGAAGGACTCCCGTGCCGTACACGCTTTTAAGCGTCGGAATTTCCCCTATCTTTTAGTTAAGGTTCCGGGAGCCAAAAGGGCATTTTCGATAAGGAAAATTGCACGAGAAGCTTCACGGATGCAGAAGATATTAGGCCTAGATTTTATACTTTCGCTCGTAACTTGGCCAAAAGACGTCCACGAAAGCCGAAAAAGGTACGAAAATAAGCGCGAGGATGATCTCTATAAGATAGGGCCGATGGCGGCGGTCCTACGGCCTTTTACACTTCGGACCGAGTAAAAATCTAACAATTTCTCGGCCGTATTCTCGATAGTTTTCGTAAGGATACGCTTCCATCTTAATAGAAAGGGAACCCGAAGGGCTACGAACATCCGGTTTTTGCTGATCGACTTGGCTTCCAGGGAGGAAGATAGTGCAAAAAAAACCGCCTCGCTAGCTTGCACCCTTCGGCCGTGAGAGCTCGCCAAAAACGGTCACCCTTAGCGGCAGAAAATCGTCGATTCTTTTCGTAAGCGAAACGCTTCCGGCTTAGTAGACGGCGAACGCGGAGGTCTATCGACTCGAGATTTTCGAGCATCGAAGTGCCTTCGAGGGCGAAAATATTGCAAAAAAAACCGCCCCGCTAACTCGCACCCTTCGGCCGTGGGAGCTCCTCGAACGCGGCGAAGGGGTTGCGCCAGAAAATCTCTCGTAACTCGCGAACGAAAAAAGATATCTTGAGGGGGTTGGAAAAACAAAAGTCCTCAAACACGAGCGCGTAAAAATTCTTAAAATTCGACTTCGTATCTCCAAAGGGGGAGGCCGTACGGTGTTCCACGTAAACGCGAAGCAAAACGAAAACCGAAAAAAGGGCCATAGCTCGAAATTTTTCCCCGCTTCTAGGCGTCGAAATTTTTCGAGGAGATAGATCTCTCGATTTTAGGGGTAGCGTCTCGCTTCTCGAAGGTAGGTCGTCGCTCTCGTTCGCAAGTAAATCGAGAAAAACGATAGGGTCGAAAATGGTTTTTTGGCAAAACGACGCCGAAGGAGGTCGAAGCTGCCATATTTGACGCCGTCAAAAGTCGACGCGTCCAAAAACGAAGGTTTTGGCAAAGTTTAATCGAAATCGTTCAAAACTTGTCATTCGTACTTTGCCACCTTCGTACCAAATTTGAAAGGTCAAGGTCCAAAAACGTGGACGCTATCTCGAAAAAGCTTAAAAGTTGCTTATTTTTTTATAAGTATATAAGTTTTTTTAAAGGTTTTTAATTACAACCATTAAGAGTAATTTAATGTTTGGGCTGCTGCGCTAGCGAGGTGGGTTCCAACTGTTTCAAATTCTCACACTAACCATCCAAATTTTCACACTCCTCCTCTCTTCGGTAAGGTTGAGCACCTAGCAAGAGTTAAAACTGCTCGAAAAGTTTTTCCAGAAACTGCCTTGGTTCGGAACCCACGTGAAACTGTAGGTCCCTTGTACATTTGAAATACACTAGTACATTCACAACAAAAGTACAAGCGGAAAAAGCACTTATACTCGGACACGGGTACACAATAGATATATATATATTATAACCAATACCTTTTGTATTTAATTTCTATTCATTTTATTAATACTAGATTAATCGCACAGAACTCGCAGTGTTATTAAAAATAATTTCACTTTTAAAGATAGACTTAAACTTAAATGTGCCAACTATATGAGGTGCTCACATACTGATGGTTATAAATAAGGGAAGTCAATCAGATATGATTTGACATCTATGTCAACGCTTTTATATTAATCTATTCTTAGATTTCTTGCTATTTGCTATTACAATTTTATGAAACAAGTGTTACCATTGCCTTCTCTATATTAACATTATATTAACATCAAATATGTAGATACCTGCTATAATTTTAATTAAAAGAAGCACCAAAATAAAACTAGTTTCGTCAAGATGATAATCATTCTACTTTTCAATAGAAAATTGTAAAAGAGTCACAAGTAATTTAAAATGCAGTTTTAGTACCCGATTCAGTACCTACCCAAAATATTCTTTTCCCGGTGGAACAAAAAGAGTAAATTGCCTTTTACAATTTACTATAAACATTTGTGGTTCTGCTACAATGAGTTGACTACCTCTTATGGTGCTTTGTAAAATTAGGTACTAACTTATAGCTATAAGAATTTATTTAAAGAAAGTGGTGTTAAACTAATGTATTTTTTACTTGCGGTATATTTATTTAACTACTAGACAACTATAGTTACCTCAAGTAATTGATGTCTACATTGCAATAATCAATGGTATATATAGACAATTTTTAAGTGATTATGGAACTTTGATGTGCGGGTTACTTAGACTTATTTCAAGCAAAGTAAGTGACTTTTTTATGTCTACAACGGGGGGAAAAGAATCAAAAAATATATAAGGTAAAAGCACCAATTATTGACCTTCTGTCAATAATCGGTGCTTTTACCTAATTCAATACCTATGCAAACATGTATTGTTAATATAAATATGTCATTAAATTAATTTATTATTTATACCTTAACATAGATATTTAAAAATACAGTAGAAACTCGGTTATCCGAACTAATTAATGTTGCAGCTCGTCCGGATAATCGAAAATCCGGATAATTGAAAGAAAAACAATTTTACCTTGTTAGGTATTTATTTACAAAAAAAAACGAAACAAATAAGTATTAATTATAAAATCAACAGTAAAAAATACCAAAAAGAATCATTAAATGTTTAGGTAAAATTAAAAGTAAATTGATCATTGTGAATTGTGGCGAAAAGCGGAGTGTGCACATTCGAGCTCAAAGTGCCACATTCCGATCTCGGGAAAATGAACCGCGCCGCTCCACGTCGCGCTTCATTTGCCTCCCTCGCTCGGAAATGTGCCACTTTTCGCTCGAATGTGCACATCGTCGTGTTAATTGAATTCGACTATATTAATAACAAATCCTTCAAATCCTGATTTTCTATTCGAAACAAGTTTTTGCTTGAAAAGTGCACATACTCTTAATAATTGAATTTGCCTATCTTATTCTTCTCTCTTACAAATAATATTAATTAAATCAAACTGAACTAAATATACCACTTCTCGCTTTTCTTTTAATTAAAAATTACAGTAGGATATTTTTTACCAAAAACCACATTTCTAATTTAGTACTTTTAAGCTGGACTAGATGGGAGACTCTTATTTTCCCACCTTTTTTTTAACATACCCCACCCAAGTCATTCTAAAATTGTAAAGCACCACCTATGTATGTAACATATAAATATTTTTTTTATATTTAAAAATTGAATTAACCTATTGTGGCGTGTGCAGCTCGATGAATCGTAGTAACTGGTCGCTTGAGGAACGAGAAAATGAGATGAGGTAAACGAAAAGGAAAGGTATTTATAGTAAAAGGGTTGAAAAGAAGAGTAAGGGTCCCACGCTCGAGGACAATGGCTGTCGTAATGGTTTGCGACCGGATTACTAACCTAACGGTAGTGTTTACAAATAAACATTTACCGCCAAACTGGAATTTAAGAAATGAAAGGTTGGAAATTGGTTATGTAGATTGGAACGTGAGTGGACATGGATCTTAGGTTTTCGGAAGCAGCGTGGGGTGGATCGTAAAAGGATTACCAGCAAGAAAGTACCGTTAGAGGAACTGCGGTTCCCACAGTACCCCCCTGCTAGTGATGGAGTCACGGGAGACCAACTTGAAGGCGATCTGGGAACCGGACGCGTCGTCCGGATCTTGTCTGCGTCCTTGATCCAGGCGTCGACTTGAGGGTCGGTGTGGATGCTGCGGTCTGGCGTATGACTGGTTCTGTTGCTGGTTCCTCTGACATGATAAATGCTGGTTTCAGCCGATCGACGGAGACGTTCACGTTCCGGCCATTGACCTGTACGGTGAACGTTTTGTCCGTGCGACTGATAACTATGAACGGGCCGTCGTAGGCCTGGTGAAGCGGTGGTCGGTGACAGTCGCGGCGGATGAAAACTTGCTCCGTCGTCGCGAGGTCCTTGAACACAAATGTGCGCTTCGTCCCATGTCGTGCGCCTGCTGTAGGTCCCACCTCCTGTTGGAATTTCCGGAGGTCCTTGACGAAGTCGGCTGCATCTTGTAGGTTGTTGTCCGAGTGTTTTGAATCTAAGAATTCTCCCGGAAGACGAAGCGGTTGCCCGTACAGCATTTCGGCGGCTGTACACTGTAGGTCTTGCTTCCAGGCAGAACGGATCCCCAGTAGAACGGTTGGGAGTATTTGCGTCCAACGGTTGTCCTGGTGGCACATGATAGCTGCTTTCAGCTGTCGATGTAGCCTTTCGACCATTCCGTTGGCTGATGGATGGTACGCTGTTGTGCGTAGATGTGTTGACCCCAGAACCTGGTTGAGGTGTTTGAAAAGATTTGATTCAAACTGCCGCCCTTGGTCGGTTGTTATGCGGAGCGGTGTGCCGAAGCGTGCTACCCAGTGGTGGTAAAAAGTACGCGCCACTGTAGCTGCTTCCTGGTCGGCGATGGGGATTGCTTCGGGCCAACGGGTGTATCGGTCTACCATCGTGAGGCAGTATCGGTAACCCTCCGCGGATGGCATGATGATGATGTCCATGTGGACGTGTTCGAATCTCGCCGATGGAGGTGTAAAAGAGCCCACCGGTGCAGAGACGTGTTGCGTGACTTTTGAACGCTGGCAGGGTAAACAGCTACGCGCCCATTGCCTGCAATCCGTTTTTACGGATGGCCAGACGTAGCGTTGCGTAACCAGCTTTACCGTTGCTGTAGCTCCAGGGTGCGAGAGCCGGTGTAAACTATTAAATGCTAGCTTGCGGAATTCGCTGGTTACGAACGGGCGTGCTGCTTGTGTAGCTACATCGCAGAAGAGGGATATGTTGCTCCCCGGGATGGGAACAAGTTTCAGCTGGATTCCAGAGTTTTTGTTGTTTAGGTACTCTTGGAGCTCTTTGTCTTGTTTCTGCGACGTCGCTAGGGCTTTGAAATCGAGTGGATGTTCTAACGTTTCGCTTCCTGAAAGGGCGTCGGCGACTACGTTCTCGTCACCGGCGATGTGTCGGATGTCCGTCGTGAACTGGCTTATGTAGTCCAAGTGCCGGATTTGTCGCGGTGAACACTGTTGCGACTGTTTAAGGAAAGCGAAAGTAATTGGTTTGTGGTCCGTATAGACGCAAAATGTTCGCGCCTCTACCATGTGTCTGAACTGTTTTATTGCGAGGTAAATTGCCAGAAGCTCACTGTCGTAAGCTCCGTAATTGGATTCTGCCGGGCTTAATTTTTTGGAAAAGAATTCCAGCGGTTGCCAATTGTTATTCACGAGTTGCTGCAGCGATGCCCCTACAGCGAAGTCCAAAGCGTCGCTAAAGATAGCTAAGGGTGCGTGCGGCTCCGGGTGTGCCAGTAACGTCGCATGCGCCAGACACTCTCTCGTGTCTTCGAACGCGCGCTCCACTTGTGGCGTCCAGCAGACTGGTGTCTTTCCCTTAGCGTTGCCTTGAAGGAGGTTATTTAGAGATGCCTGTACCGAGGCAGCTTTAGGCAGGAATCTTCTAAAGAAGTTTACCATACCCAAAAACTGTCGGAGTTTCTTGACCGTTTCAGGGCGTGGAAAAGCACGGATTGCGTCGACTTTCTCGGGCAGTGGTCGTGTTCCTTCGCCGGATACCATGTATCCTAAGAATTTGACCTCAGGTTGACCAAAAATGCATTTTGTCGAGTTGACGTCGACGCCGTATGCTTTCAGGCGTTCGAAGAGAACTTTTAAATGCTCGAGATGTTCGTCGAGGGAGGATGAGGCCACGAGTATGTCGTCGATGTACGCGTAACAGAACTCGAGACCTTGCAGAACTTCGTCGATGAACCGCTGGAACGTTTGAGCCGCGTTACGTAATCCAAACGTCATAAACTTGAATTCAAAAAGGCCGAATGGAGTTGTTATGGCCGTTTTTGGGATGTCCTCCTCGGCGACGGGAATTTGATGAAAGGCTCGCACGAGGTCTATTGTTGAAAATATTTTTTGTCCGTGTAAAGCTTGCGAGAAGTCTTGTATGTGCCTTACAGGATATTGGTCGGGGCAAGTTCGAGCGTTGATGGCTCGGTAGTCGCCGCATGGCCTCCACTCGTTGTCCTTCTTCGGGACCATATGTAACGGTGAGGACCATGGACTCTGTGAGGGATGGATGACACCTTGTTTCATCATATCTGAGAATACAGCTTTTGCATTCTTCAGACGTTCTGGAGCAAGACGTCGGGGCTTCTGTGCTACCGGAGGTCCGGGGGTGGTGACGATGTGGTGCTTGGTGTTGTGACGCCGTCGATAAGCCGTTGATTTTTGATGTCGACGAGGAGACCAAAATTCGCCAAAAAGTCTGCACCGATGATTGGCTTGGAGACGTCGGCAACGATGAAGCGCCAAGTAAATTCACGTCGTAGTCCTAGGTTTAGCTGTAGGGTTTCGTACCCGAACGTAGGAATGGTGGAGCCGTTTGCCGCGTAAAGTTCATACGGAACTTTAACGCGACGCCCTTGTACGTGCATCCGTGGTACGACGCATAGGTATGCTTCTCTGTCGACTAAAAATTGTGTTTTAGTGACTTTGTCGGTTACGAATAGGCGACGTGTTTGAACTCGAGAATCGTTTGCCGCCATTAACGATCCGCTTGGTCTTTTCCCGAGTGTGTGCAGGGTGTTGTGCATTTCTTAGCGTCGTTACCGAATCGCCTGTGGTACCAGCATACGCCTGGCGTTTCTCGCGATTGACTTCGGGATTGGCTTCGGGAATGGCTCCGGGAATGGCTTCGCGAGCGGAATCGATGGTGTTGCGGTCGTTCTTGTTTTGCCGCCGACGCTGCTATTTCCGCACGCAAGGTTGTCGTCACCTCGGCAATTTGTGCAATCAAGAGCGTTGTAAGCTTCGTAACCAGGGCTTCCATCGGATCACTCTGGACTTCTGCAATCCGGGTACGGGATCTAGTTTCCGAAATTGCATCGGCGAGATTTGACAAGTCGTCCAATTCTGTTTTCTTTTATGTGGCAAGGATAGCTTGACTTGAAGCGGGCAAGCGTCCTAACCACAGGGGTCGCAATACGTCATCAGGTACCACAGTGCCTGCTAACGTTCGCAGATGCCTCAAAAACTGAGATGGTTTTCGGTCCCCGATGTCTTCATGCTCTAATAAGCGTCTGAGCTTGTTTTCTTGGGATTCGCTCAGCCGTTTTATTAGTTCGCTTTTTAATCTCTGGTATTTGCCGCTTGCAGGTGGATTGGTGAGAATACTTCTGCAGCGTATCGTTGGTCTAGGTGTCCGGCAACGTAGCTGAACTTCGTGTCTTCGCTGATGATTCCAGCTAGCAGGAACTGATTTTCAATTTGTGCAAACCAAATTTCGGGATCGTCTGCCCAAAAAGGTGGTAACCGTACAGCAATACGGTCGCAAGCAGGGTATCCTTGTTGGGACGGTGTCGTCGCAGTCGACGTTTCTTGCGCTGTGGCCATCTCGGATTATCGATGTCGGGCTTCTTCAGATCACGTCGGGCATCCTTTAGATCACGTCGGGCTTCCTTTAGATCACGTCGGGGTCACCAATTTGTGGCGTGTTACCACTTTTTATTTTTGGATATATACAAAGGGTATTTACAAGTTGGGGAAGAATATGTACAGATGAACTAAAGTTGAGATGACGTTAGCGGTGGCGGAACCGGAGGTGGATCGCTGGTGATGGTTGTACCGGAGGTTGATCGCTGGTGATGGTTGCACCGGAGGTGGATCACTGACGGTGGCGGAAATAAAGTTGATGCTGGAGGCAGTGTTGTCGAAAAAGTGTGCAGCTCGATGAATCGTAGTAACTGGTCGCTTGAGGAACGAGAAAATGAGATAAGGTAAACGAAAAGGAAAGGTATTTATAGTAAAAGGGTTGAAAAGAATAGTAAGGGTCCCACGCTCGAGGACAATGGCTGTCGCAATGGTTTACGACCGGATTACTAACCTAACGGTAGTGTTTACAAATAAACATTTACCGCCAAACTGGAATTTAAGAAATGAAAGGTTGGAAATTGGTTATGTAGATTGGAACGTGAGTGGACATGGATCTTAGGTTTTCGGAAGCAGCGTGGGGTGGATCGTAAAAGGATTACCAGCAAGAAAGTACCGTTAGAGGAACTGCGGTTCCCACACTATAAATTAAGTCTAATTACAACAGTGTACCTATACAAAATGCGCCTTAAAAGTAATTTGTTTATAATTTTCAAAAAAATGAAAATTACCCAAGAATATTTGGAAACCTTAATTTTGACATATAAATCTTCAACAATCTACAAAAGATGATATAAAAATCAACTAGTTTAGTTTTAAGGGCCCACTTCAGAAAATTTGACTCATACAATTTTAATCAATCAAAAACGCGAATTAGTAAACATTCGAAAGTACACCCGAAAATATTTTTATCAATCTCGCTACAATTAGGCGTGCGAAAGAGCACCACGTTAACTTATCGAAAGGAATAAAATATCTAACCTTTTTCAAACAAAAAATAGATCTAATTTATTCGACTTTTAATTTTTTGAATTGAAGAATAAAATAATAATATAGGCAAATTCGATAAATACGAGGATGTGCGCATTCGAGCGAAAAGTGTTACATTTCCGAGCGAGGGAGGCAATTGAAGCGCGACGCGGAGCGGCGCGCTTCATTTTCCCGAGATCGGAATGTGCCACTTTGAGCTCGAATGCGCACACTCGGTTTTAAGCACGATTACGAAGTGCCCCTATTTTAACAGAAAAAAAGGAACGCGGTTGACAATCCGGATAATCGTGAATCCGTATAACTGAGGTCCGGATAATCGAGGTTTTACTGTAATACCAAAATTAGTACCTCCGATTTACGATACAACATAATACAACATTTCTAAAATTTTAGTACAAGAAAAACTATACATTATTTACTCATTATATTACTTGACCAATTTAAGGTGGCGGGTGAGAATCTTACAAGCGACGCACACGATGAAGAGAGAACGCATTCGGATAGAAAAAGACGTACTGTACGCTCGGCTTTTGTACATTCTGGTGAAAAAATACATGAAATATAAAATTTTTTCGGATATTTTATTTATTTGAAATAAATAAAAACTGTAAATAAACTAAACTTCATGAACATAAATACGTACTTACTAGCGGCAGAAAATCAAATATTTTAATTACCGGACTAATAATTATTAGTGGATAAAATACATACATATAAAAATATATTTATATAAAGTACTATCATTAAAATGAAAAAAAAAACTTGGTTTCTTAGATGAAGATTTGAAATGTTTGGTGTCTTATATACCAAAGCAATTTTGCATGAATGAAAGAGTCCGTGGGAAGCTGGTTAAAATTCTTGGAACTTGGGAAATAGGTATAAAAGGGTAGTAAATTTTCACTTCTTAGTGCCCGCTGCTTATCAGGATAGGTAATTAGAAATGTAAAAGCTATTGACGGCACACATTACGGATGGATCCTAAGTCCCGTTCTCACGGGAAGAACGCGTTTTCAAAATAAAGTTAAAGGGTTCCGTTGAAACGGAACACCCGATTAGTATTTTCATTTCTCTCTCGACTGTACTTCAACCTTGCAGGACTTTCCCTATTCATGCGCATCCGTAGGCGGGACTATTTCACCCGCCACCTTATCTTGGGCAAGCAATACATGTATATCTTTCTGCTATTTATTTGTATCGGAATAAGGATTATCTTTAGATTCCTAATTTTACATTTTTTAAATTAGTATAATAGATGAATTATATAGTAGGATAAAGTAGGTAATGTAGGGTAAAGGTTGGCTATATGGTGATAAAAAGAATTAAAATAAAATTTTTGTTACTAATCAATTTTTATTTAGAAATATTTCTACAATCACAAATTAACGAAAACCTTAAGTATCTAATTATACCACCTTTTTAAATATAATTGGGTATTTTAAATCAAAAGTTATTCAATTTTAACAATAAACTATCGAATTGTATAAGTGTCTAGTATATTACACATTAATGGTACTTACATCAAAAATATTTATATAAACAAATATAATATGGCAATTAGTATAGTGATATTTGCGTACGTGGTACGCTCGAAATTTTCTATTATTTTGGCGCCAAAGCACAAAATAACGCATTTACTGTTACGCGTCTGGGGGCGGTTTGAAGAACAGGGCTTACTGCATATCATTATAAACACAACGAACCCATGGCGCTTGCGGGGCAGTACAGAGAGCGTCAAAACTAATCTTATGGTTGTACAACCCTATATCACCAATTAGAGAGCTTTTACACTATCTGTTTATACATTAGTTAATTTCAATGAGTTTTGATTTATAATATAATATTTTTATAGAAAATTATTATGTTGATATAAACTGTTTAAAATATAGAGTTATGATTAGATTTTAACAATTAGAAATTTAGTCAATTTAACTGACAGACAGACAGTGAATACAATATAAAGTATCGCAAGGCACAATTAGTAAAGAAAGCGGAAACTGTTATTTGTTGACCACAATTTTGATACTTTCTAAAGGTACCCATTCGCTTACAGATCGTCTGCAGTCCAGAACTGCAGATCAAACAAGGTCAATTACATATTTAGGCTATTGACACAAGAGTCTCTTGTAAGATTCACTTAAACTGAAGGTTCGGATCTATCGAGAGCCTGTATATGTAATTAACATTGACTGATCTGCAGTTCAGGACTGCAGACAAACTATAAGTGAATGGGTACCTTAATTCTATGTATTTGTTTAATAGTATTAAATGATAAAATTAAAATAGAAGGTATTCAAACTGTCTTGTATTGCTTGTTATTGTTTGCAATGTACTATGTTGCAACTATTATCAAATAATTTAAAACAAAATAATAAAATTGTTTATTGTTTATTCTTGTGAATAATTACAATGTTATACAATTGATTATGTGATACTGTTGGTGGGAATACCCACAACTTCACATTTAAAGTAAATTAGCTCATTCTTTTATGGATTCACCTGTACATATTTTTGTTTTATAGAAGAGTATACGTGGAGCAAATAGAGCCTATTGCGGTTTGAAATGTTTAGTAATAGTTTACAAAGATACATACACGGAGAAAAAAATATCCTCAAAATAACTATCTAACGTATACTCAATTGACGTATTGTCAGAACAACGATTCGAATGTCTAATTTAATAATATTTATAAGTCAATTTGAAAATTCATAGTATGATCAATACAGCGCTACATATTATACTTATAATAAGAAATCATTCATTTGATTCAAGCGTTCAAACGAAAAACTCTCGTGAACGTGTGCAGTTTCCTTCGTGTAGGTAACTGTAAAGTCAACTTGAGGATTTGTATAGCTAAAATAGCGATACGTATGATTATTTTGACGATATTTTGCTCTTCGTGCATATCCGTTAAATCACCATTACAAGAATCTTTTGAATGTCTAAAACAATAATACGTATTGTTACTTTGACGATCCGCAATAAGGAAACTCTGGATAGCTAAATTAGCTATACGGCGTATCCCTGTGAAAGATGACTATCCAACGGATAGCTAAAATAGCGATACGTATGGTTATTTTAACGATATTTTTTTCTCTGTGTAATAAATAAGTTGCTAACATTTTAGTATAGTAATAACTTTCATCACCTTATGCGCGAACTATTCTTATTTGCTTGCCGATAATGAAAGTAACTGCGGGTAATAGGGGAGAGTACCCTATATTGGACCACTTTTGACATAATCGTACATGTCACCAAATTCTTTCGAGCCATAAAAATGAAACATAGTTCACATTAAAGCTTGATTCAGTAACTACATAATATCCATCTGTTAATATTGTAGCATAGTCGCAATTAGTAAAAAAACGTTATTTATTTAAGGTTGTATTTCGGTCCAATTAACGCAACCGGTACCTTAAATTGGACCACCAGGATCCCAAATTGTACCGCATCTAAAAAACATAGAATAGAAAAAATTATACATAATTTAGGATCATTATCACTTATATTTATTCTTTAAGTGTAATCAATCTTTAAAAAAAAAACAATATTACTTTAGACAGTCTTTGGAATTCTTATTTACCAAAGCATTAATATTCTCCAAAAGTGCAATGCTTGATGCGCTAATGATGACCAAAAGAATTCCAGTTTTTATGATATCTAGCGTTTCAAAAGTGCAGTTATTTTCATTTTTCACCCTGTGAAACGCTTTTGATACCCAAAATTTGACAACTTTAAAATACTATTGAGACACTATGCTATTTTTGAAATATAGATAACTTTGATGACTTGTTGAAACGCTATTCCAGACAAAAAATTAAAAATTGTACATTTCAAGCGCTATTGATGCGATAAATTTTAGATCGGCCATCAATGTTGTGGCACTAAGCTTTCAATTCCGACTCTTGAAACGCTTTTGATACCCAAAACTTGATTAACTCAAGAAAGAACAAAAGACATGAGAACCTCGATGCGTTATTGATGCGCTAAACTTCGACGCAGGTACGTTGTTAGTTTTAGATGATTTAAAATTAATTTAAATTTTATAACAAAAGCAGTTGCAGTAATTGGACCGGTACAATTTAGGAACTCTAGAGCCATCCAATATACGCACCATGGTATGTTTACAATTTGTCATAAAAAATAAAAACATAACTTCATCAGATTTGTATTTGTTTACCAGTACACGAAACAGCATAAAATTTACTCTCATATAGCATGTCTTATAAAATTATAACTTTCCGTTACGATGAATAAGCTCCTTAGACAACACAACCAAAATTAACATAAATACAATCCAAAAACAACTCTTTTTTATCACAATCATATAATATTGTCAAACGTCAATACCAAATGTCAGAGTGCTAATGTCACTCCGTTTGCCTCTTTTTTTGTTGGCAATGTAAAAAATATTGTTAATTGGTAGAAATACAGAAGTGGTACAATTTAAGCACCGGTCCAATATAGGTTACTCTCCCCTAAGGCCTAGCTAAGGGAAATTGGAAATTAAATGAAAAAACATCGACTTTAATCAACAGGTTTTAATAGAAATCATTTTTAAGATTCAGTTACTGTAAAATATAAAGGAAAAATGGCAACTTTTACCATAAACAAAACCAAAAATTAACATTTTTAAAAACCTTGCCAGTAGGCCTTATTATACTACTGAAGGGTAATAAAGCCTACAGCTTTAAAAAATTTAAGTAATCAAACTGGACATAATATATTTGATAACTAAGTTTCATAAATACATGAATATAGCAATTGCAATAAAAATTGTTAAAAAAATTACAAATTGCCTCTCCTAGCAGTCATTAGCGCACTCAAAATCATTAATATAATCCACTGACATAATTTTTATTACCTAATAATGACTTATCGTAAGCAGGAAGATTATTTATTAACGTTTGCATAGTAGTAGTCTGATTTTAACACAACATAATCTTTAATTTTATTCTTGGGATGATTAAACATCAAGGGCCGGTGTGATGTACCTCGGTTATTGTCGATTAGTTGTATCTTGACTCTAGGATCAAGGTGTAATAAATAAAAATGTAGGAGTATATTTGTTATATATTCTTCTTTATTTTATTTTATTTTGCTTCAGATAATATGCCTAGCAAGTCAAATCAAAAATTAAAATTTTTTTAAGTTTTTGAATAGTTAAATTTCAGTATACGAGAAATGTTTTGTTAATTTTTGAAACAATTTTAGTGTTATAAGTATCAAAGAAGAACATTAATAGTTCGTATAATCTAAAAATAAATAATAAATATATACTTTTCATGAGACGGGTCTAGGTACATCACCCCTGTTATACCTAAGCCATAGTTCCACGAATTTTTAAATCTTAAAGCAATGTGAATAAGCAGTTGCTAATGCTTTTAAATGCACCTTATTAGTGCCCCAATAAGGTGCAAATTATTTTATTAACAAATTGTTACATATACATTTTGAACAAAATTACAAATAAAAAAAGAGTTAAGGTACAACAAGTTTCTTTACATAATTATGTCCGCAAGCCCTTAAAAGTAATGTAAAATGCATTAGAAAACAATTAAACTTTGATACAAAAAGTAGGAGTATAATAAGGCCTATGGTTAAATTTAGTAGGCCTTAATAACCACCGACCACGTATGTAAGAAATTCAAAATAAAAAATATTTGGTCCATGATACGTTATTCAAATATTTAAAATCATCGAAGCTTGAATGAATAAAGAACATAAATGTGATTTTACATAGCTAAGTGTAATATTTCAAAAAATACTAACGATTGATTCGGATCGATTTTTATAATTTGTGTTGCCTGGCCGCGTTTTACGATATATGATGCTACATTTGGGGCAGGAAGCGAAATATGCCGCCTCCACAAACTTGTGGAGACGTCTTCGTTCAATAGGTGTTTGGGTGTGTGGCCTCAAGCCAAAGCTGTTATTTTAAATACGATTTTTGTTAATTAGGCCTTATTAGCCGACAGGCCTTATTACCCGCAAGTACCTTAGATATTATTTGCCTTATAAACAGAAAACAATCCTCGAACAATTATCATAGCAATAACTAGACTATATTCTGAAATTATTTTTATTAGTATTTCTCAAAATAAGTATTTGGGTGATTCATTACTTTGATGATTACTTTTATTTATTAATTTCTTTTAAGTTTGATTATATACATTAAGATTTATCAGTTAATTAGTTTGAAATATTTATTGCGGCAAAAAAATAACCAATTTATAGATAAATCCTAGGAAAAGGACATGACACGGTACTGACATGTAAGTGAGATATTGTACGGTTTCTTTGGACACTCATACATGAAAAGTGATGAAATTTGTTCATGAGGATAGTATTGATACGAAAATTCCATTAATAGATTGATGATGTATGACCAGTGAGAGCAAACAGTATAGGACACAAAAATCACAGTTAGAATGGAATCAC
Source organism: Sinopyrophorus schimmeli (assembly GCA_036325965.1). Classification (NCBI taxonomy): domain Eukaryota; kingdom Metazoa; phylum Arthropoda; class Insecta; order Coleoptera; family Elateridae; genus Sinopyrophorus; species Sinopyrophorus schimmeli. The sequence goes on from JARFIZ010000412.1 coordinate 24,404, forward strand.
CCTTTTACTTATTTAATACATATATAAACATAATTTAAAAAAACTAAACACATAAATAATTACTTAATTATTAATTCATGATATAATTGTATAAAAAAAGCAGCAATGAACGTCGTTCTTAATATAAAACACCTGTTTTCAAATGACTCTTAAAAGTCGTCGACTGGAAGTCTTTAATGCGATAAAAATGAAAACAACGGTTATTAAGATTTATTTAGTAATACATAAGGAAATTTTTTTTCCATAGTAAAAATCGCCAGATAAACTTTTCGCATCGTAAACAAATAGCTTCCAAACACACGCTAATGAACGTATCCCACTCAAACTTCACACAAATATCAAGGAAGATTGTACCAACCTATAAAATAATTTTAACCGGTTCGATTTACGCACGCGGTTTAAATCGACCAGCCCGGGTCAAATTTGATCAGATGGTATACGTATAGTTCATTTTTAAAAACTTCCGTGTTCTTACGATAGTCATTTGCCAAAAGCTGAGAACAGCTACTGACAAGAATAACTAAAAGTAATGAATATCGTTTTTAAGAAGTGAAAAAAATAGGAAAATGGTTCGAAATAGTCTCAAAAATACAGTCACATACCGACACAGAGACAGACCGTGTTCCATGGTTTCTAGTCAGTATGATAATTTACTACTTATCAGACATTTTGTTTTAAATTTTTACACATTTTAAAAAAGCCCTTCAATGACATCATAGACAAATTGATATTAAAAGCTTAAGGTTTTATATTATCGTTAAATAGCTGTGACCTGAAGCTTTGTTTTTGAAACCAAGTTATTATATTTCGCCATTTTTTGTTTAAAAATATGATAAACACTCTTTTTAATATCTTTTAACAAAATTGTTCTCACAATAAGATTTTCACAATGAGTGAAAACGAGGTCGCAGAAGTGTTCAAAAAATGGCTTCATAAACCTCGCCATACTTGGCTATGTTGGAACGGATTATTCTTATAACACGACAAATTGTTATTTACATCTAGCATGATGGAAATGTATTGTTAAGTCAATTGAACCAGTGGTGTATTGTGTGGTGTATTGAGTATGGGGGAAGTGTATGTGTGCATTATATTAATTTGTTTCTATTTTACTTATTTTAAAATATTCTTAAAACTTTTGCGGCATACTTAATGTGTTTTTGGCAAGGATTTATATAAAAATAATTAAAACTTTCAGAGAATCAAGTATCGAGACGAGGATAAGAAAACAAGTTTAAAATAAAATCCCAAATTGATCCCCTAAATCCCGTTTGTAGTTGAAGCCGTGGTCGCACGGATGACAGCGCCACCACACTGTATTGTTTCAGTGGTAGGCAGACAAATGAATGCGGTTAACACGTTTGTCGCTCGTTACGTATTGATTTCAAGAGCTTTTGTGCTGTTTTCAAATTACCGGCACTTAATCATATTGAGCCCTGGATTTGCAAATTCAACCACTTATTGATATTTAGGAACTTCCTTTGCTCATACTCTTCAACCTGTTTAAAGTTGAAGGACATTGTCATTTACGCTATCGACAATTTTCTAATTGTAATATATTTAATCACCTTGTTTATCCACGCTGAATATGTATAAGGAAATTAGAGTACATAATGTATATATACAAAAGAAATTATCTGAATAAATATATAATTTTTTTTCAAACTTAAATATAGGTAACACTTATAAAATGAGTTCAAATTAAAAGTTTAAATAGCATAGTATTCTTACTAATTAAATAAAACACAAACTTGTGTAGTTTGCTACACAAATATATGTTATTATTTTAACATAAAGAACTTATGTAAAAATAACACTAAAAAGTGTATCAATCGTTTTCTGTACACACGAAAATTTTAAAAATGACGCAAATTTTTTTACTGTGTACAGCTAATTTTTGAGTTTTAACGGGAGATTAGTCACAAGTTCTTTCTTATTCGTATTTCCAGAGTAACTAAATAAACGTGATTAATTTTGGAAAAATTTATTTTGACAAGTTGTCATTCACAGTGAGACCGACTCTGACAAAATTCGGCATGAAGAGAGAAGTTGTTGCCCGCAGGAACGAAGAATTATTAAAACGTGATTCTAAACACGAAATACTTATAAATCTTTTCGTTTGAGAAAATTTTATTCTGAGCAGTCTCTAACAAAATTATATTTATTAGTAAGGATTAGTTATTTCTTGACGGGCCGCATCAAAGCACGAGCCGGTTCGCAGGTTGCTGACTCCTGGTTTATACGAAAAAACAATCCTGTAAATATGAAATGGGCGTTTATTTATAACAACGACACATGTTTTGAACACATACAGACAGAGCCGGATTTACCATAAGTCTAGAAAGGGCGCAAATGTTAGTGTTAAAAAATTAAATAACAGAATGAAATTTAGACAAATTAAAATCATATGAAAAATACAATATTTTACATATTTACAAATACATTCATAAACCATATACCTACGACGCATCGATCCTACCTAACATGACCAATTTTTTTCCTGTTAAAACGGGACGCTTGGCAATCGTGCTTAAAACCGAGTGTGCGCATTCGAGCTCAAAGTGGCACATTCCGATCTCGGGAAAATGAAGCGCGCCGCTCCGCGTCGCGCTTCATTTGCTTCCCTCGCTCGGAAATATGCCACTTTGAGCTCGAATGTGCACATCCTCGTATTTATTGCATATCGTCCCTTAGCTTACAACACCGCTCAAGTCGAAAATTGGCGGTTTTCACATTTTAATACCGTTAGATAGAGCTGCTCATTGCGCGTCTAACCATTGGCCACATAATATAAATTTTAGACAATTAGAGCCCGTAATTAAAAAAGTAGTGACAGCGAACAAGTTGGTTGGCTTTTCAACACCGCACAAGTCGTTAGTTTGTCATACTTTTCTCGTAAAACTACTTAGCCACTAGGGAAGTAATGTGTTATTGGTTCGATGAGTCAAATAGTACACTTGAAGCCTCTGTTTTTGCTTCACGCTTAGTAGACCATCTAGAGAAGGTTTTGAGTCAGAAATTATTGCTTGTGATTTTATATTCCGATGGCTGTTACCTTAAGCAATGCTTTATTACATTTAGCGATTGAACAAAATATTGTGATTACTCAAAAGTACCTGGAAAAAGGCCATACCCAGATTGAATGTGATTCCGTACATAGTGCAATAGAGTGTAAACTAAAAGGGAAAGAAATTTACCTTCCAAAACAATACATGGCTATAACTAAAACTGCTAGGAGTGATCCTATGCCTTACGAAGCTCGTTATTTGGACTATACCTTTTTTACCGACTTTTCGAAAGAATTAATTTATAAATCTATACGACCTGGTAAAAAAACAGGTGACCCAGTCGTCACAGATGTACGTGTACTAGAATACAGACCAAATGGTACAATTTGGTATAAAATTAGTTTTGAAGACGAACTTCAGCACTTACCACATCGTCCCATGCCAATTAACAGCATTAAACAAATAAATCACCTGCAGAAATTGTATGCAGCTAGAATACCAATTACAAAGCGGAAGTATGAAGATTTGCAAAACCTAAAAGGTGTATTACCATCTAGTTGCCACTTTTTTTTATGATGACCTTCCGTACAGCAATCGCTAAAGACTGCAACTAACTATTGCAACAACTAATTATTATTTTTTTGTTGACTAGAAATTTCGAGTATCATTTTTTATTTTTATAATTTTATTACTATTAATAGTTTTATAATTATATCTTGTTATAATATAATTATATCTTGTTCCGTTGGAGTTTATTAAAGACTATGCTTTAAATATTTCCCTCTTAAAATTAAAAAAAAACTAATAATTGCACTTACGCTCTAAAGGTTTGTGTGTCACCAAATAACTTTAAGCAATTGATCTCAACAATGTGCATCTTAAGATTTAGGTTATAAATACCTATGTTACAACGATTGTTAATTATTTTTGAAGTATTTTTTAATAAAAACTTTTCTTTGCAAATCGTCTATTAATACCTTATTTCCTAACATTTCCGCAAACAACACCGCCTAAATCTAATAAAATATCGTCAACACAGCTCAAGTCATAAAATACAAGTCAAAATAGAGTAAATCTTCAAAATAAATATAAATAATTATTTTTTAAACGCTAACTAGGGTATTTGTTAAGTAATAACTGAAAAATTCCACCAATTTTTTAAAATAGACAGTTTTTTTCGTCTCCTGTAAAGTTGGTAAAAATGACTTATGCGGTGTTGTAAGCTAAGGGACGATATGCCTATATTAATCTTCTATTCGACAATTCAAAAAATTAAAAGTAAAATAAATTTATATTTATTTATTGTTTGAAAAAGGTTATAGACTTTATTTCTTTTTATAAGTTATCATGGTGCTCGTCTGCACACCTAATTGCAGCGAGCCTGATAAAATATTTTTAGGTGTACTTTCGAGTATTTACTAATTCGCATTTTTGATCAATTAAAATTGTATATGGGATGTATTGTGTCAAGTAAAACCCTTCAGTTCAATATTTTAGTGAATCTATTCAGAAAACTCTAACAATAAATAAAACTCCCATAAGGTTTGTTGTAGTTAATACATCATTCAAAAACTTTCCAGCCAAGCAGAGAATTATTTAACGTTTGACAATAATGCAATATTAAGGTTCACATTGGGGATGTCTATACGAATCTTATTCTTTTCAAATCATACACGGTCTGTCCCAAAATGAAGGGGACTGGTCTCATAACTTTTTTTCGAAAAGTACTACCTAGAATTTCTAAATTGAACTAAGTTGGTAAACAAACATTTTATTTTTCCTGAAACTTTCACATTTCTAGCTTGTTCATTTTTTTCACAAGTCAATTTTTTCCACCTGAACTTTATCTACCTCGTCATGAATTCCAGAAATTGTGCCGATAGAGACCCACTTTTCCTCTAAAATATTGTCACAGTGGATGAGACATGGTGCTTCCAGTATGAACCACTGACCAAACGTCAAAGTTCCGAGTGGCTAGGCCTCGTGGCCCCTTCTTCATGCATTGAAGTCAAGGAGTTTTTGGCGAAGAAAAACGTCGTCGTTCTCCAACATCCACCAAATTCGCCAGATCTGACGCCGGCGGACTTCTGGCTATTCCCTAAACTGAAGCTGGTGCTAAAGGGAGTGCACTACGAGTCGGTGGAAGAGATTCAACGGACCGTGACCGCGGTCCTAAACAAGGTCGAACTAAAAGACTTTCAAAGCTGTTTTGAGTCGTTCTACAGACGATTCCAACATTTTATAGATAGGGAAGGAATGTATTTCGAATAATCAAAAATAAAAATGGGAATATGTTTACCCGTTTTGGTTTTATAAGACCAGTCCCCTTTTTTTTGGGACAGACCGTGTGTAATTCAATAAAGCTGACTAAAATAATTTTTTTGACTTGAAACATTGACTATTAACAGAGAATTTCCAGGTATGTGCATGTTCCAGCGAAAAGTCGCACATTTTCGAGCAATGGTGGCAAATGAAGCCCGGCGCGGAGCGGCGGGCTTCATTTTCCCGATTTGCTCGAATTTGCACAATCCGCTTTTCGCTACGATTAACAATGATCAATTTACTTAAAAAAAAATGGAAGTACAGTAATCCCCCTTATAACACGTTACATTAGTTCCGCGTTATAGGAAAACGCGTTGTACGAGCATTCTTTTACGACGCGCGTATAACGTGTAATATACACCTTGTTATTTGATTATTACTATGACATATGTGCATAATCCACGTTTTAGACGAAGAGCTTGCGGTAGCTGTGTACATCACATAGAGGCGAATTATGGCGGCCTCGGAGGTTCAAAGGTGATGCCAGCTAGTTTTCTTCATATGTGAAGACATATTGGGGGAGTTTTTTTTTTCAGTCTGCGATGAATGTTGCGCTGTCCAAGATTATAGTAAATTGCGCCTTCACAGGTCGCAATGTTTGAAAAAAAGGTCCTAGTCTTCGAGAGCATATAAGAACACAAATTTAATAAAATTATTTTATTTTATTTTATAAGGACACAATTGACGCAACGTGAGAAATCCCCGCGTTACATAGGGGAAACACGTGTTATGCGAGAAACATGAAATCGCGTAATATGAAAACGCGTTATAAGAGTACCGTGTTATAGGGGGACTAACTGTAATTCTAACACCGTAGTTGCGATCTCAATTTTTTTTCTTGGGATTTTGCTTATTTTTCATATTTTTTTACTTTTGTCATTAAGATATTGCCGTGAAATCAATTAGTATTTAAATAAGGAGACAAGAAGAAAATTCTAATATTCGGTATCGTAATTGACAATTTTTTGAAAACGGGAAATTTTGGCGTCCCGAATGATTGCTCGGGGACAACGGGACAACGGGATGTACTTAATTCTTTTGATGAATTAATTCAAAGATTTTCTGAAGCAAAATAAGGCCCAAAATTATAAAATCTTAATTAATTAAATTTTTTGATAGAAATGTTGCCATTTTTGTGTTTTTGTATACCTAACCATCTTCTATTAAATTCATAGATGTTTCACAATTTATATATATCATTCAAATTAACAAGAAATATCAAAATAAATTCATTTTAGTTTGTGAGCATATTAAATATTGTTTACCAGCAGTAAAAACAAAAATCGAAAATTATTGTAGATGAAGGGCGGCAAAATAATTCCAACTTAAGGGCGGCAAATTCGTAAATCTGTTTCTGCATACAGATGCCAGTGTTGACAATAGAACAAACTTTTATTATTCACGTATAAACTCTCATTACTAAGCTCGAGACATATTTTACAAAGATACTTAATGCATTTTCTGCAGCATTTTCTAATGACTTTCTGTGGAAAAAAAAGGTTAAACAATCATTAAAACTCGTTCACATTAGGGGCGATTTATTTAATTTTTATTAAAGGATAAGCAACACTATGTTTTATGAAGCCAATCGAATGAACTTCCGAAATTTGAGTAATTTGTTACACACCCAATTGACTAATTGTAAAGTACGAATAATAAATTGCATTTATTTAAAGATAATTTAATTTACTATATTTATTACCAAGAAAGAAACCAATGTGTATCGATAGAATAATTAACCCTAAGTTGGACACTGAAGTGGAAAAAATTAGAACGCTAATTTTTTAAAATATTTTTTATATCCGTATTTCACAATTTTTACATCTGGTAAACCCAAAAAAAAAACAAATGATACGAATTACTCCTTCTTTTATATTGATTAGGGGTAGTTTAGCAGCAGTAATCGACTAACCAGTGATGACTCTAATAATTTTTTTAGGTAGTACGAGATTTCGTTGTGGCGCCCCAAATGTGCAATGGCTTATACGTGATTATGCGCAGATGAACTATCGCTGTATTTTCGGCGCCCGGTGCAGTCCCACCGCACGCACCCTCATAGAACCGCCACAGCGGCTAACCTATTCTTATACCAAAAGCGTCGGCTCCTCTATAGGGCTTTAAATCTTGATGGAAATGTTCACCATGTTCAGCGTTTAAGCTGCGAAAATTTTTAGAAAAAAATTCAGATGCGGGAGTTTAAATTGAATTTTTAGAGACATGTTGACTCCCATTTTGTGGTAATTCTATTATTAAATTTGAAACTATTTTTTCATAATACATACTCTGTTTTATTGTTGTCTAAGAAATGTTTTGCTACCGGTTTAAAAGAATATCAAACATCACTGAATAAGTTTCGGTCAAAATTTTCACTCTTTAATAACCTTTTTATTTGGAGGCCCACAGAGATTCCTTCTTTTTCCGCACACTACAACAAGAACGCAATTTTCATCAAGGTTTGTTATCGAGATTTGGAAGTACGCCCGTTTTACTGCTTCTGTAAGTGGTGTCTTTGTCTTTGTTACGATAAATTTACTACAAACATAGCTTAATTTACAGTCTCTTGAGGACATTTTAAAACAAATATAATATTTAACAATAAGTTTAACACAACAATAACGAATGACAAACTAGACATCGCGAACAAGATTTCTCAAATCTTCTTGTGGGCAGTTAGAACTACGACACGGGAACGGAGGCGGTGGCCCGCCCGTCCTTTGATTCTGGCGGGGCACTAAATCTTAAAGTCTTTCTTTTTGTCAACCAATTTTTTATTAGACGCGGGAGGGGGGTCATTTAGTTTTGCCGCCACTATCCTCGGACGGCCTTAGTCTACCGGTGCTTGTAGTTATATTTAAAAGATTGTCATGATAAATATATGTAACATACACTGACTTGCGTTTAAAACTGCACGACCGACTTAATCAACAAAATATATAATTTAGGAGTAAAAAAAAGAATTATGAACAAATGACGAATATACATAATAGTTGTACTTGTACACACATGCTATAAAATTTTTGATTAAAAATAATGATTTTAAAGTGTTCAAATACTTATATTTCTAAATAAATTGCGGAATCGGTAGTGCGTTTAAAACTGCACGTTGTAATCTTTTCTCATTAAAACCGATTTTTTTTCCAACAAATTAATGTGATGTAGTTTTTATAAAAGAATGTGAATAAGAAATCCATTAAAAGTTATGTTGTAAGTAAAATTATAAATAGTAGTACCAATAAGTAGCATTATTTGTGTTTATTAGGTAAAACAACAATTTTTTAATAAATGATTACAATAAACGTCAATACAAATAAGAATTGACAACTAAAATAACTAACATTTTTCTTGAAACTCTGTAGATCATATGTTATACTTTAAACATTTGAAAACATGTTATTTAAGCTTCATAATAGTGTCATTTATTATATACAAAATAATATATTTTGTGGATTAAGTCGATCGTGCAGTTTTAAACGCAAGTCAGTGTATATTTTAATTTTAGTTTAGTATAAATTATATTAGGGCAAAAGAAAAAATAATTTTGTAAAATTATCTTTGATTCGACATAATACATGATTTTAAAAATGACGTATTTTACACATTCAGTTCTTGTTTATTCCAATATAAATATATTAGAACATAAATGTCGTTTTATATTGATTTGGTTAGTATAGACCGCTATTTGCAGCCCGACTAGGTAGATATTTGAACCTACATACGCATGTCTATTTCTAATTCACACGTGTCTGATCATCAAATAAATTAATTACGTAAATTTAATTGTAGGTAGGAAAACAAGGTTTAGAAATAATTAGTTGGCGTTTTGGAACTTTGAAATATCGAGAGAATTTTAACAATGCAACTTAATGAATGCCTTAGAAGGGTTGTAATAATTTAATAAAGTAGATACCTCTACAAAATTAAAGATATTAAGTAAACTAAGCGAGCGTTGCGTTCATAATTAATATGTCTGCTTAAAGCAAAACCAAAGGATTAATTACGAAGTTCACGGCTTGCTAACGAGCCCAGAGGCAATTACGCTAAGACTGTTAATTACATGTCCCGGTTCCGTTACCCGTTCCGTTTTCGTTAGCGTTCCGATTCGCGCAAACGCTAGCAGAATGCAAAGATGCTGCAAAGTTTGTAAAGTATTTATGCTTGCTCCGTTTGTGATTGCGATTTGTTCGCTCTTATTGCTTGTTGTTGGATAAATGTAGGATGTTGTTTGTGGGGTAAACTTTATACCAGTGTTATTTCTGAGGGTAAACTTGTTATAAAAGTTTATCTAGTTGTTGAAAAATCTTTAATATGGCAATTACTAACTTGAGAGTTTTACGAAAATTCGATAAGTTGTTAAGCGTGTACATTAAAGCTCGATAAAAAATTTATTTTTCTCTAAAAAAAATGTTGTGCTGATTTCTACAAAATAAAAAAGATAACTTATAGGAGTATGAAATACAGTCGAACCTCGATAAGTTGAAGTTGAAGGGAAACTAAAAATAATTCGAGTTATCGATATATGCTCTAGGGTGTTGATTACTTCTTAGGCTGACTGTACATGGATACAATTTTTTTATTTAGGGGCGAGGGGGGCAGATTTGAACATTTTTTGAATATTGTATTATATCTGCTGCCTTGTCTTGTTTTGCGAAACGTTTTGCCTCGTGTATTTACATGTTTCGGCCTAACCGTTTGGTTAGGCCGAAACAGTCGTCCATCGAAATGTTTAAGTGAAACTGTTTCGCCCAATGTAATCGCACCTGTAGAATCACGCAAGGTGAAATATTAGGACTCGTCCGGCATGCCCAATGTGGGCACTACCCTACATTAAATATTAATAATATGACATAAAATTATGTGACATCTCCTATGCGGTAACCAGTTTAACAATCTAATTTAGCCTTTTGATTTGTCATCTTTGTTCATTTTGTATCGCATTTATCGGCATATAAAACGCACAGTAATTTAAAGAGGAAAGGAAAAGGGTATTTAAATCAAAAATATTTGCTAACTTAGAACTTTTTGTATAAATTGTGTAATGCGAATATTAAATTTATAAATATGTAGGTACTTATACCTTTATTATTTATAATTTGAAATACAGATTAGCTTTAAAAAGAAAAAGAAAAAGAAGAAAAAATAAACTACAATAACGTTTTTTTGTTCTCTAGTTCTTTTATATAGGTACAGTATGACAACCAGCAGTCGCGTACTATTTTAAATAGCTGTGACTTTTTTATCTCTTAATTTGTGATATAACCACCTTAACACAGTATATTTTTATGTAATCGCCGTGGCCTAACTGCTAAAGCATTTCTTACACAATTAATTAAAACTTATTTGTACCCGTAGAAGTGATTGTTGTCCGCAATAGTTGATTGTTGAATTGTATTTTCGGTTATTAAGACATGGTATTGTTTTAATTTCTTTTAAAAAAATTTCTAAAAATTAATTCAACATTTAACATTTTTGAGTTGTCTCAAAAACCCATAGCAACGTATTAATAACTCGCCCAATAAAATAAAAATTATATATTTTTTATTTCTTAACTATTACCGAAGAACTTTAATATTTACTTAAATATAACAAGTATCTTAACTCCTTATCGTATTAATTTTTTTTTAATTAAAAAAAAGTGAGACAGAAATGAATATAAAGTAAGACCCCGTTTAAGGGGGCGATCCGAGAGAAATGGGTTGCCTAATATCGATAAAAATTTAGATGTTTTGTATTTCGATTACCATTTCTAATTAACAATATAAAATGTTGTTAAAAAACATTAAATAGACCAATAAAGGGTTGGACTAGAAGATATTATAGTTCATTTTGCACAAAAATGTAATGTAAATCTAAAAAAAAAATAGCAAACCTACTTAAATTACAATGTTTTAAGGGGCAAAAAAGATAATAGTTTAGGCTGTAATTGTGCAAAAACTAGGCAATTTTATCAAATTTGAAATGTAATATGCTCTAGAGGCATCTTTTATGTATACATTATTAAAAAATTGTGTTTCAAAAGTGTCTAATAACAATTTGGTAATAGAAACGCCGAGGCACTGTTTATGATCTCTCTTGATAGGGTTATGTTGAAATTTTTATTGCGGTTCGTTGTCTTCGCTAACCAAAACTTTGACTCTTATGCGTTAGATGGTAATAGCGCTGAATAGTTATATTTGAAAATTTTTGTTTACCATTCAAGTGCTGGAAATTCCGACACCACATGTTTGACTAATGAGAATTACTTCTGTGATTTTCATTGACGAAAAAGCGATAGGTGTATTTATTATTTCTGAAAATTTAATTATGGTTTTTGCATATGTCCTGCTCTTAAGTAATGGCTTTAAATTGGCCAAATGAGGCAAAAGAAATTTCTTAGATCTTGAGCCTGATGAAGAAAAATATAGATTTCAAGGAGTTGCTTCATATCCTCAAGTTGTGGGGTAAAAAGACTATAATAATTAAAAATTACACTCAGATTTTATTTTAGGGTCTGTAATGATTACAAACATATTTGTATGGTTTTTATATAAGAAATCGTTTAGGACTAGTAAGGATTGCGTAATAGCGCTATTCCTTGCGGTGTTGCCCCGCGGACCAGATGTTTTTCAGGTACGCTGAACGCAGATCGATAAAAATCGTAACATCGTAATGGTGTAATAATATCAATGCATTCATTACTTAATATATTTTATGAAAATATAAATCAATCTCTACAAAATATTAAACCATTTCATTCTAGTACCTGATGTTAGAAATGTTGTGTATTGCATATTTCTAATTACGATTAGACAGAGTGTTATACACAGGATCGATCGATATTGAACTATAAATGCAACTTGTTCTTATTCTGTTAATATTTAATAAATAATTATCACACCTTTCAACTCAATATTATAATGACAATTTTTAATATTTGTTATTTTTACATTTATAATAAGTTAAATGATTTTAATGAAACTTTTGTGCGTAACGTTTCCAATACTAAAATTACTGCAAATTTTAATTATTTATAAAGATAAACATTTTGAATAATAGCCAGCATAAAAGAAATATATGTATTAGGGTGCTTCGTTTTTAAACAATTATTTTTGCGATGCACAGACAAAATATTGTTTTAGAACAGAAAAAGAAATTTTCTCCAATTTTCAATCTTTAATTTTAATTCTAAGTGGTCGCCAATTAATTTTAAAATTTTTCCATGCATTTAACATGTGAATTTATATATCTGTATCTGTCCTGCATTTTATAGAATTATCTTGTTCTTTGCGGAAATTTGTAAAGAAAATATAATTTTTTTATATAATTGAAAAAAATTGTAAATTCACATATTAAATAAATGTGAAAATTTTAAAATTAACTAATAACCAATTAAAATTAAAGATTGAAATTATGTGAAAATTTATTTTTTTGTTTAGAACAATATTTTCTCAATGGAGCATAAATTAAAAAAAAATCGTTTAGAAACGAAGCACCCTAGTATAGATGTTATACAAAACAAGGTTTTTAAACCTCAGGGGGGCCACCAAAAGGTATGGTAGGGATCACAATCTTCCAAAAAATAAAGCACCTATACAAATAGACTTTGATAAACGTTATAGTATGTTGTTAAGTGGTTGTAGGTTTTTGATTTTATTTTTTTGAAGATGTAAAGTTGAATTTTTTTAGAGCTAGAGATCATGCGTTTTTAAAAAAGTATAATTTAAGATTTTTGATAAATCAACGAGTTTTACACAAAAAAATTAATAAAACGTAAAACAGCCAAACTTCGAAGCTTTCGTCCGTTTTTCAAAATAATGATAATTGTATTAATCAAACGGCAAAGCTTGTGAAATTATCGTAGATTTTATTTTTTTGATATTAACTTTTATTAAATGGCTATCAAGTAATTGAAGTATGCCGATTTTGGTAAACATTTTCTGGCAGCACACATAGATAATAAAATAAAATAAATTTCGTTATCATCTGTTCTAAAATTGTCGATCCCTGCAAAAATATGCCCTTTTGAAAAAATATTTATTAAAGGTATGCAATTTAAATAGGTATTCACTTTGTATTCTCCATCATTTTCAATTGTTCTAGAATTTGAAAATACTAAGCATGTTTAGTATTTCCAAAATTTAACTTTTTTCGTTCTTACCCCCTTATCACGGTGTATATTTTTACCACAAAATACTCTTCTGCGCTTAAAATTTTGTACGTTATTTTTTAACCATAATTATAAATAATTTCGATATATAAAACGATTTAAAAATATATATAGAAATTTTTTTTTTATTAAATATAATTGGACTAAAAAACATTAGTATCAAAGTATTTTCAACATTTATTTATGATAAAATTATATAAAATGAGAACTATATTTAAAAATAATAAACATATCATCAGAACAAATAAAAAGAAATCCAGAAAATTAATCATTAGCGCCCTTCTGCAATACTATAATTATTATTCTTTCATTTTAAAGAAAAAGTAAAAAGTATTTTACAATTTTATACACATATTTATGTTACTTTGTAATATTAATAAAACAATTCGCATTAATTAAGATTCATAACATAATAAATATGTGTTCTTAAATTTAAACTGGTTTTTGAATTGGGCGCCGACGCTTACTTTGCGCTTTCCGCCAAACCTAACAATCGAAATCGCATGAAAATTCTCTGAATATGTATAACATTTGAAATAATATTGGAAGTAATCAACTGTTTCTTATACCAGACTACATGTCGAAAATAGACGAAAGTATGCGAGTTTGGCCGATAAAACTAGATCTGCAGCAACTTATGTATTTTGAACGTTTTTCAAAACATCGTTAAAATCGATATCTTGCATCTCTATACAACTATCGTATTCAAGGCCCCGTGTTTGTCTAAAACTTCTGACAAGCGGGAGAGCCACCTAGAAACCAAAAGATAAGTTTATCTTATTTTTTGAGAGACTTAACTTAGCACTAAACCGCGCTGTAGTAATTCATTATTTCACCGCATCATGTTAAAATCGCTAATGTTTTGGATCGCCCCCTTAACACGGGGGATACGTTCCAATGAGTTTAAACGTTGTACGAAATAGCGTTAAACGAGGTCATCTCACCATGTAAATAACGGAGTTAGGGAAAAACAAGTATAAAATTGAAAAATTGTTCAAATATTTTATCATTAAGTCCATTGAATATGTTTTTTTTATTACAATACAACAACAAAAACGTATTTCTTAGAAATTTAGAAACATAACAAATGGATATATAAAAATAAATAAAATTCTAAGGTGCTATTTATATTTGAGATCATTCGGATTCTACTGTATTTCCAATTTTCTGTTTTTTTATCAAGAAAGTATCTGATATCATTTGCATTTTTCTTTTACATTCTGTAAGAAGTTGTCGATAAGTGGACAGGGCATATTTTTTATTAACACCCATGTTAAAAACTAAAAATTATAATATTTATCACTATATGAATCATTATATCATTATATTACATAAATATACAAGGTGTCCCAAATTGAGTAGGCTAACATGGGTATCTTTCTTATTAGTGAAGATAGAAGTTTGGTTAAATAGGCAATGTTTTGCAGTTTTAGGTGCCCATTCAGATTCCGTTAAGAAAATTTTAAAATTCCGAATAGTTCCGAAGTTATCGTAAAAAAACTGAAAATCGTCATTTTCTTTAATCTCAAATAACTTGGTAATTATAAAAATTACAAAAAACAGTTTAATATAAAAGTTACTAGGTATCATAAAATAAAAATGGAAATTAACTCAAAATTAAATTCAAAATGGCGGCTTCCAAGATATTGATACCAACTTTCTTATTTTAAATGGACGCCATATTGGATTTTTACATAATTAAATAGCATTTTTTTTTCTCTTTTCAACCATGTATAATAACCTATATTTAAATAAAAATGTATTAATAATATTAAAGGTCTTACTCACAGTATCAAAACCTTTACTTATAAAACAAATGAAACTTATATTAAATGTTCAAAATGCTGACCATAATTTCTTAAACACAATAGACACCGTTTTCGGACACTTGTGGTTATTTTTTGCAGGGTATTTCGATTGATACTATGAAATGCCTGCATCACTGCTTCACGCAATTCTTCCCTATTGTTATAATTAAAACTACTTCCATACAATTTATTTTTTAAGGTGCCCCACAAATAAAAATTAAGAGGTGTTAAATCAGGCGATCGAAGTGGCCACTGGTTAACTGTATTTGTAGCTATTAACCTATTATTAAAACGATTATTCAAATAATCAATCACACTCCTCGCATTGTGTGCAGGGGCACCATCTTGCTGGTACCATATTTGTAAATTCTGAGGTAGTGGTAGATCATCCAATATATCTTCCAGGGATCTTTGAAGAATATCTAGGTATCTTTGAGCAGTTAAATTTCCATTAAAGATTATAGGGCCGATTAAACGGTTCCCCAATATTGCACAGAAAACATTAAATCCAAAGCGAATCTGATTTCGCCGTGGAATAATTATATGTGGATTTTTTAAGGCCCAGTGGTGCTCATTGCGTCGATTGAATAACCCACAATTTGAAAAGTAGGTTTCGTCAGTCCACAAAATGTGGTTGATGAAGTCATCATTTTCTGTTGTCTTATTAATGAGCCAATTGCAAAATGTAACCCTTCGAATATGGTCGTTAGGTCTTAATGTTTGAAAAATGTTTAGTTTGTAAGGGTGAAACTTGTGTTTTTTTAATATCCTCGATGCCTTGGATTTAGACACATTAACTTGCGCTTCCATTTCCCTTGTTAAAATATTAGGATTGGCCGCTACAGACGCTAGTGTTAACAAATTATCTTCATCATCTTCCACAAAGTTTCGATTTGGTTTCTGTAAACATCCATACTTCAGCATATTAACATCCAATCTTTTGAAAATTTTAACATTTGGTTGCTTTCTTTCTGGAAAACTGTTAAAGTATGTTTGTGCAGCAACGCAAGAGCTTTTGTAACATTTAATGTAAGTGCAAAACATATCATACTGTTCAGTTGTTGAAAACTTTGCCATTTTCAATTAGTTATAAGATAATAATTATAATTATTCGAAAAACGTATAATATCGCTCAAAAAATTAATATAATGACGTTGACTTGTATTCAGCTGTTTTATTGTTCTTTGATAATTCATGGCTATTTGATTTAAAACTAAAACCTTTAATTTTTTTAATATTGTTAATAATTCTTTTATTTAAATATGGGTTGTTATACATGGTTGAAAAGAGAAAAAAATGCTATTCAACTATGTAAAAATCCAATATGGCGTCTATTTAAAATAAGAAAGTTGGTATCAATATCTTGGAAACCGCCATTTTGAATTTAATTTTGAGTTAATTTTTATTTGTACTCTATAAAACCTAGTAACTTTTATATTAAACTTTTTTTTGTAATTTTTATAATTACCAAGTTATTTGACATTAAAGAAAATGACAATTTTCAGTTTTTTGACGATAACTTTGGAACTATTCGGAATTTTAAAATTTTCTTAACAGAATCTGAATGGGCACCTAAAACTGCAAAACATTGCCCATTTAACCAAACTTCTATCTCCACAAATAAGAAAGATACCCATGTTAGCCTACTCAATTTGGGACACACTGTATACTTACAATAACGGCAACAAATGTTTGAAATAATAAAAATAGATGTGTGTTATACAACAGACAAGAAACAATGCAAATAAATCACTTTGAATTTCGTGGAAGCCCAATGCTGCGTGTAATTTTCAGGGAATCCCACTGTTCCAATAAAAGCGCGTTAAACCGAAACAGCGCTAAACGGAACAGCGTTAAGCGAGGTCTTACTGTAGGGGAAGGTGGCCTAAAGCGGGTAGGTTAAGGTTCACCGATTAATATGAACCACTTCGTTTAAAAAAAGTGTTTCTTTTTTAAATTTACGTAATACAATTATTAAACTTTAATTTTAGAAAAAAAAATAATTACATTTCTGCTTTAATTGTAGAAATAAAGTCAAAAATATAAAATGTCAGAAATTAACCGCTTTGCCCGACAGTGGGGCCTAAAGCGGGTAGGCTCTCATAAACCAATCGGATTAGTCAAAACCTTTGAAAAAAATTATTTACACTTGACATGTTCTTGACAGCAACATTAGTATTAAGTTATATTCGGCATTTTCATATTATAACTGCTAATTTGTTTCAATCTTAATATTACTACGGTTTACCATTGTTTTTAAATCTTAATTGCTTCAACGCTTTAAATCACTTATTTTTAATACCAATTTATTCCTATCAACTAGTTCCTATCAATTATAATAAAATTACCCCTTCTGATACAAGCAAAGAGGGTACCTACCCGCTTTGCCCAAACGCACATTTCTTAGTTTTGATACATTAACGTAAAAAATAATAGATGGATATTAAAATATTTAGTCAAATAATAAAACTAGTTTATTGTAAAAGAAAACCCCATTATAAAAAATGGGTTAATGTGAAGAGTTTTAGTACCAATTGAAGTTAAATTAATTTGAAACATTTTACAAAATTATTAAATTTTTTGTTTTTTAATTTTTGGACGTTATTAAGTAACTTAGGTGTCAAAAGTAGTATGACATCAATGAGGCAGGATACTGGCAGTGTAAATAAATATATAAATTCCAGCTAATATATAACATTTCCACAAACGGGCCGTTAACCGCTTTGGGCTACCTACCCGCTTTAGGCCACTCTCCCCTATGTTATAATAGCCTGGAACAATACAAAAAAATATATTATTACAAATTAAGTCATTGTAATAGAGAAAGACGGTTTGTAGCATATATTCCACATCATCCAATAACGACAAAATTTATTTTATATGGAATGAACTAAAACAATTACTATATTTATTTAAGCATAAACAAACAGTACATTTCATACACTTTATATAAATAAATCGTGTACATTTAGGAATTGTATATTTTTACTCAATGATCGAAACCATCTAATCAAACGTCTGATACTGGATTTTGTCTCTGACAAAATAAGCATTTGTAAAAAATATTTTGTTATACCATTTTCTTGATTTTATTCTTATTCTGTAGTACCCGAAAAGTGAAGGAAGTTTTACGCAACTCATGTGAGCATTATATTCTTTCACAATTTTAGGGTAAGGAAATTTGCATATTATCATCTTCTGAAAGATCATTTATGTCACTCTCATTATTTCAGTAAACACTTGAGCATTTTTAGAACTAAAATAAAACAATTTACAATGAATTTTTAGAAATGTAAAAGACTAATATTTGAACTCAAATGCATGATTTAGCATATCTTATACACACTATAAAAATGTAATTTAATTACTGTAATTATAAATTTTAACCGTAGCTTTATTGCACCACTCTTTTGAAATACTAACCAATTGAAAAAAAATCGGTAAATTATAAGTCCTTTTTAACAACTCAACACACATATCAACATCTTTGAACTCTAAGTGACAATGACTGGCTGTTATAGCAAAGCAATTATCTCCCGCAATTGTTTAAAAAAAACAGTTTTCTTTAAAGCAGGTACTCACAAGTGTCAACAATGTCACATTTTAAAGAGCCAATGTAAAAAAATTGTTTATAAACTGAAATATTTCTCCATTTTTCCTCTTTGTAGCAAATATGCTACACCATGCAATAAGGGGTCAACACTTGCAGGAATTACTAGGTATACAAAAGATAATAAAAAATTTATTTTTATAGGTAAAGAACATCATTCAGATGACGACGATGAAATACATAGCGACATAAGTGAAGATATAAAAGATCCCAATACGAAGAAGAAGAAAAGTGATTCTAAGTCACAAAGTGCAGGAAAACCTCGTCGAGCTCGAACAGCTTTTACATACGAACAGCTCGTAGCTTTAGAAAATAAATTTAAAACCACGCGATATCTCAGTGTATGCGAAAGACTGAATTTAGCATTAAGTTTAAGTCTAACAGAGACGCAAGTAAAAATATGGTTTCAAAATAGAAGAACTAAATGGAAAAAGCAAAACCCCGGTATGGACGTTAATTCGCCTACGGTCCCTCCGCCAAGTGTCAGCTCCGGCAGTACGTTTCCAGGTTTCCCAGGACATCATACTCATTCGGGACTTCTATATTCTCATCACGTACCTTATGGTGGAGTTTATCCTTTACAAGCTGCTGCTTCCGGTAGTTATACACCTTATTTTCATTTAACTAATCACGGCCACAATTTAGGCTCTTGAAAATTGACTAATTTTGATTAGTTTATTTCTTATTAACTAAAACGAATTCATTTTAACCAATGAACGCTCAGGATATATTGATCGGCGTTTACGAACGCTGTCTTAGGTGAGGAATAGTCAAAGATTAGGTAATACTAATCAACATCGTGAAATGTGCCATATCAATTTGAACTATTTTAGCACAAGCATTTTGGATTACAAAATTTTTCTTGTACATATTTTTTTTCGTTAAAAAAAAGATAATGAGAATCCAACAGTGCTTAATTGTCGTAAAAAGCGAATTTGCTGTGATTTATTTATAATGTATGATAGTTACATAAAAAACACAAGATTTATTAAAATTATAACTGAAATATGGTTGAAAGAGTACCTACTAAAATTCTTCTCAAAGTATTTCAATCATGCACAAATACATAGTATAGAAAATATTTATTATTTTTATTAATATGGTTAATATCTGGATAACGAATTATTGCACAACACGTTTTTAAAAAGTAATGCAAAATTATTTTTCAATAACGAGAATATGAAAATTGTGTTAAATTTCTCTTCTACATAATACATTAAAAAATTAAAAAATCATTTAATTTTATATAAATCGAAACATTTATATTATTTATTAAAAAATGATTTAAATATTATTTTATATGACCTAAAATATTGCCTATGTATAACTATAACAGAAAAATATATCATCAATCAAAATTGACTTATAATAAAATGAGTTTTACGAAATTTGCAGATTTGATTAACATAGAAGAACTACAATTTAATATTTATTACCTTGTTAATCAAAATGACAGAATTGACTTTAAAATTTGGCTTTAGAAATACGTAAAAAATAATTGTTAACAGTACAGTTTTTAAATATATTTATGATTGTTTCACAAACAGAGTATTCTTAAATTTGAAATCACTAATTATCTTGTAATAACTTGAAAAATATCCTTTCTAAATAAATATATGATTAGTTCTTAAATAAATTCTGCACTAATATAAATAATTAATAAAAGTTACTGTAATTAATTATAAAACAAAAATAATTTTAAATATAGTATGATCAAATATTAATTGCATTGGGGTTGCCATAGATTTAATAAGCTATCTATAGGTCAACTAACTTCAGAATCATTTCGGAAAATATGCGAACTAATTTAATAAATATTTACTTGAAAAATATTTTTTTTAAGGATGTACTAGCAGGGTATGGGTGGGGATAGACCGCTCCGGGCGCGCGGTAAAGAGGTATGACCGCAGCATTGCGTATGGCAACACTGTGATTATTATGATTATTAAGGCAATGTTATCAGTAAATTCAAAATAAACGTTGAGTGTAACACGTGCGAATATAAAATTATGGAAAGTGAAATGAAATAGAAAACTATCTATCGGGATGAAAATTTACCAGAATTCCTAAAATTAAGTTAGCATTTTTGACAAGTACTTTGCTTTAATGGTCTGTAGTGTTGTCATTTAGTTTAAGAGCTAACAAAATCAAGCTAATTTTCGTAAATATCTCTTAATTTAGTCGGTTTAGTACGGTTTTTTATTTTTTTAATATCTTTATGAATGTCTTAACTTTTAATTAGATAGTTTTATTTTCATATTCTAGGACTAATTTGGGTGAAAATTATGAAAACATGTCGTCTATCCGTCACTTTGCCATAAGACTAATGTTAAATATGCTTACTTTTGAAATCAATTATTTCTTTAAATAGTCTGTTAACTCTCTTCAAATTTTAAGAATTTGTTTAGACATATTTAAACTACATATAAAAAAAATCAAGCATTTTGAGCCAAATGACTTTTGTGCTCGTACATCCTTAAACTTGCAAGTGTTTGCGTTATTCAATTTCAGAAGTGCTTATGTAATATTATTTGTAATAAAATTTTATAACGGTTTCGTAATTGCAAAAGTAATTGCCAAAGTAATTTACGAATTTTAAATATTTGCGCCAAAATTGTTTTTTATCTGAGTGTACATTTTCAATTTTATTAGCGCCAGACACGCCCCTTGAAAACCGTTCTAAAGTCGTTGGAGTTATATGAGAAATGGAATATGACAATTTCTACGTCAGCAGATTATACCTAATTGAAAATGTTTCAACCAAAGCAAAATCTTTACTACGAAATAGTACGACAAAAATGCGAGTAGAAGTAAATAAGTGAAAGTGTAGACAACGGCTTTTATATTCCATAACTACCGTGATCCAAAAAGTATTTGATCATAGTATACTAGTTTAAACAAGTATGTTCACTAAATTAAATCATACTAAATATAGTTAGAGTCCTACTTCATAATAACTTTTAAAATATCTACAACTTTTTAGACATCAATAAATAAATTATCTCTTATGAGTTTAAAATAGTATTTTATATTTTAGTTAATTTTTAGTTAATTTATGTACATAGGTAACGTAACAAATTGGTAATAAAATAACTTTTAGCAGGTACGTTTTTAAATACACGGTTGAAAGAAACAGAGTGTTTATATAAAAACTGTAGTCGTTAAATTCTTGACATTTTCATTTCGAATATAGAAGCACATATGTTTACTAGTTTAATTAATGTCAACCCAATTTCTGTCAATTTATGTGGACACGGATAGGCTTCTGCGGTAACTTTAAAAGATTTACTAATGTATTACTGTAATTTGCTAAGTTAGTTATATATAAAACTTTTTTAACTTCAAATTGATGGTTATATTACGGGAAAATATAAATCAAATAACGTTGACAAAAAGAGTACATGTAACTATCATATATCGTAACAAAAATTGTTTGCTCGATAAACTACAAAAACAAAACAAAAGTAAAATAAAGTTAAGAAAACAAAGGACACACTTAAAAATTAAAATAGTTCTAATATCTAAAATTATACCTAGAAATGTATTTATTAATTGTATAATATGATTGTATAATTTACATGTAAATAATATAAACTTCATATTACTTGTTAACATTTTATTCTGTCATTTCCTGCGTTCGCATTGCAAAATTGGATACAAATGTAGTAACCACGCTAAAATTAGCATGGAACATTTATTTTTGCTTCAGATTCAACGATACATAAAAGAATTTGAAATATTAAATATCAAAGAACACCAAATGAGTTCTTCTATCACTTTAAACATCTGGCGTGGAAAAAGTGCCGACGTTACGCCCAGCAACATCACAGTTTTCAAGAAAAGACATTTGAGATCTACTTGAAGGTGTTAACACGTTTAGACATTTAATAAAACAATTCTTAGCATTTAAGAAGATATTAATATATGCCACTGATTAATAGATACATTTACTATTACTAACTATAAATAATAAGCCAATTATCTGAAATATACAAGTCATACAACAGTTTATAATTTTATATTAACTAGAAATACTTTTATTTTTATCAAGATTAAAATTTTCTACCTCTCATTAAATTCATATTTTTTATTGATTCTATTTTCTAAACAAAAGTCGCTTTCTGATTTATATTTACCTATAAATAGATCAGGATATAAAAAATCTTTTGATGAAAATGATACAAAAGACTGCTAAAAAATAATAATAATTTTTTGAGTCGTGGACAATAATTTTGAACTATAAATAAAAAACTAAAACATTTAACAGAATCGATGTTGGACCCTCTGGAGCTAGTACTAGCACTGTCACTGACACTAGAATTTTTACTAATCTTAGCAGCGTCGCTAATACTAACACTAACCCGATTACCGACATGGGTAGAGGCTTCCGGATGTAAGCCGCGACTTTCTGTAGCACAATGCCGACGTTTCGCCAACGTTTCAAGTCGCATCTTCAGAACTGGATGCTTTGTACTCAAACATCTTTTGATCTTGGGGTTCTTGTTCCATTACATGGGCATGGGTGTATAAGAATGCTTTAGTATCAAAGCGTCCAGCACCGAAGATACAAAGTGAAGTGTTTGCAAAACGGCGGCATTATGCTACAGAAAAACGGAACATCCATCCAAAAAACCCAACTCGGGTTAGTGTTAGTGATGCTATTAACATTAATGAAGTTTAGAATGGTAATGACAATGCTAGTATCAGCTACAGAGTGTCCAAAATTAAACCTGGTAAGTGTTTTAATTTTATTATTAACAACCGCAAAAGCCTTAAGTCCAAAATTTACTAATGAGTTTTTATCATTCATCAAAAATAATTTTTCTAAAACAAAAAAATATAAAAAAATTACTAACCTTAAACTACATCATTTATTTATTACGAAATGGCTCTTAATTAATAGCTAAAAACCACATCTGCACAAGAATGTTCCACAGTATTTTCTTAAATAAATTAAGAAACAATCCACATATTTTTAAAAAATTAATTTTTTAACAGGCTTTAACAACATACATACATATAAGTAGTTATTGGTATAAATGAAATTAGATTAAAAAATAAGGTGAATTTTTCTTCTTTTTAATAGATTTATTTGGAAATATTAGTTTTGCTTCTTTAAAATAGTTTTCAGGCACTTCTATCAGTGCTTTATGCAATCTTCGAAATACTGCTAAAACGCAATTTTTCGTAGGTATGCCAGACAACTCCTCTAGCGATTTTGTCTTTATTTTTTCAACGTTCCCGAAACGTTGTTCTTTTATATTTTCTTCATCTTCGCAAATAAGCAGAAGTTCCAGTTATCTACGTATATCTTGCGAATACGGAGGCTGATACACCACAATGGTGTTGTTTTTGGCTAAAAATTGATAAATAGGTAATGAAGCTTGAGTAGGTCCATTAGCGTAGTGCAACTGCCATGAGTTGTTTTGCCACAAGTTTGGTCGTTGTCTTCGGATTGCAACAGAAACATTTTTGATCATGCATGATTCGGCGATTGTCCATAATCATTTTCGTTACTTTATTGAAGTTGTCAATAGTAGTTGATGTGTAACTGTATTTTTAGCACGTGCCATCTCCAATGAAAGTTTCTACACAACTTATAAGTGTTTGTTTTATTCATAAAAATCGCGAAAATTAATTATTATAAATTTTCAACCAGTTGATTCAATTCTTAAAACAACATTTAATGCAAATTTATGATTATAATCATACATTTTTTGTACAAGTTAAAATCGCTTATTATTACGCCAAACACCTGCCATCATCTTTTCAACAGTGAACAATTAAGTAAGCGTCCAATATGACTAGCAGTGCCAGGATACGCAAAGGACAAGTGACATTTTTATTTTAAAAGTCCTATTAAATAAACGATAAAATAAAGAATATTACTTACCAATTTTTTTAAGGTAAAGGTTAAGTAGGGTAAACCGCCCAGTCTATTACCCTCTACTAGTGAATGACCGTTACGAGAAATAATATTTATAACAATAAAGAAAATTAATTTATATTTATAATATAATTATTTATGCAATCTTGTATGACTTTATTTTTATTTAAATGTAAGAAATAAAAGCAATAATATAATGGATAGCTATAATAATTAAATTTATATTACAGTTTTCTAGATTTCAATACAATGTTGAGACTATGATGAACGTAATTAAAAAAGATCGGCGTATCCTCTTAAGCGCCAACAATACTTGTAATTAATAGAATACCAAAAAAAACTTTAATAAAAAAAACTACTAGTAGCTACATCTAAACATAGTGTTTAAAATAAATTTTATATTCGTTTTTAATAGGAAATTAATTAATAGGTCATTCACTGGGCTATACCGCGGTCATTATTAAGACAAAAAGTCATTTATTGAACTCCTTATTTTATACTTTTCTTAGTCCAATTTAAAAAGTTTATGACCAAATTGCGATAATGTTTTCGTTAATTCATAAACAAAAATAGTATTTTATTTCAACTGTAACGATTGTTTTGGGTTTATTATTGTTTCCAATTTGTTTATATCAAAATAGCTCTCCATGCAACATATCGGTCGTGCACTAGATGTTTCAACCATCATGTTTCAATTACTTTTTCCAACTATAATAATTGATCTAAATATGGCCCGAAGTACTTGACGCATTCCTACTGCACCAGAAAAATAAGATAAAACAGGTAGGAAAGTATATACAACCCTATAAGTAGGTACAATTAGTGTTCCCATTCCTTTTAATTTTCTTTTGCAATATTTGTAGATAAGGGTACAGTGCTGGTCAAAAGAAAATGGACATGCAAATTTTACATTGAAAGTTAAAGCTCCAAAAGTTGTTCATTTTCTTTTGAGGAGCAGTGTACCTATAAACTAACGTGCGTTATAATTTTTCAAATATCTAAATAATTACACTGGCACACAAAATAAGAAAAGTGGTCAGTACTTTTGACCAGACCCACCTAAGGCTATGTATTTTGGACCTTGAATTCGAATTTGATGTCGGTTTACCCCATATACCTCTAAAATTTTGAGTAAATTGCAAAAAACTACAATTTTTAGCCAATTGAAGCAGTTTCTTGCAATTTACTCAAAATTTTGGGTGTGTACGGGCCAAACAGACTTCGGATTTGGATTCAGCGCATCGAAATACATAACCTTAGGTGGGTCTGGTCAAAAGTACTGACCACTTTTTTTTTGTGTGCTCTTGATATTTTTGGCTATGTTCTACTACTTTTTTACTATTTTTTACGATTTTGGATAAATATATGAATGATCGAGATTAAGAGATTCTGAATTTGGATTCATTTCATCAAAATATACATATAAGGAACATTTGATCTAGTTTAATCAAATTTTATTCATTTTCATAACTGCAATTTTGAGTGGTTTTTTGCAATTTACTCAAAATTTTAGAGGTATATTGGGTAAACCGACCTTAAATTCGGATTAAGGGCATCGAAATACATAACCCTAGGTGGGTCTGGTCAAAAGTACTGACCACTTTTCTTTTTTTGTGTGCCAGTGTTTTTGCTAGTATTTTATTTTACCTTGTTAAAAATATCGTGTTTGAAAAAGCCTTACGCTTTAATTAATTTAATAAAAAAACTACATACATGTTAATTATTAAAATTGTAATTTTTTTCTGTTATAAATTTTCTGGAATCTCTCTTGGAAAATATAAGTTCCGCCTTCACAATAACATTACTTCATATTCATAAATGTTTCTTAAGTAGTAATCGAATTACTATGATTTCTATTCACAAGAATAATATTGCAGTAAAAAATCCTTTGTGGAAATAATTAAATTGAACCTTAACAACTGTTGCGTGAAAATTCTATTGGATTAAATGTAAAACTTTCTGAAAATTTAAAAGCAATTAAAACACTAACTAAAAATAAGATTTTAATTTGAGGTAAATAAATTACAAGTGTATTGATTTCGTATATAAAATACACAAACTTCAATACAAGAAATAATTGGAAATCATAAAAGTAGTACTAATTTTTAAACAATTTTCCGCTAGATTATTTAATATAAGCCTATTAAATATAAACGGGCGGGTATTAATGATCATTTGGAGCGTGTTTTGGGGGCAGTGAGTATAAAACGATCGGGCAAGAGCGAGCGAAGGGATCCAACCATGAAATTGAATTATACAAGAACCCTCTACTCTCTGTACGGAGATTTCCAAGGGTCCGATTTTGCTAGATATACATAAATAACAGAATCGTTTTGTTACTTTTTGCAACGTGTAAAGTTTCCTTTTCTAATTAAATTAATTTTCGAGAATCCAGAAGCAAAACGGGAATAATTAAAAGCTGTCTATTATTCTAAGTGGTCGCCTTGTATGGGTATATGTTTGCGTACATATACGACGGTTTATTTATTTCTATAATTGTTTGACGTTTTGAGTACAACTTTGTCATTAACATTTAAATGGAGATCAATGAAAACCAATTTAAAGTTGTCAACTGTCTGACTGAATCCTTTGTTATTTAATTCTGGATCAGTTTAATCGCTTAGGGTTTAAAGTGTGGGGTATTACGCACATGCTGACTTCACACACAAGAACTTCTGTTTCGATGTTAGTCTGGATGTTGTCCCAAACAAATTATGCAAGAAACGTTTTCTGGAACTTATTCAAACGATTAAAGAAAAATATTTTTAGACACAAAGTGCGCGCATAAAATTCGGGCTCGACAAAAACTGTGGATAATTGCCCGAATAATATTTAATGTTTGTCAAAGAGATTTCAAAGCGAGTGAATCGCTGAATGTTGTAATAAAGATACTTTTTTCTTTGACATATTTATGTTCATTTTGTTTATTGGCGATTATATCTTTTAATGTAAACAAACGCTAATGGATTTGTCACCGCAATTTTTTATATACTTTATAAGTTTTTTTAAAGCTCAAAGAACTGGATTTTTTATCAAAAAACGTTAAATTTTAATAAAAATATCTACAGTTGTTCACAAAAGGATGACCACACCACCGCAAATTGCTATACTTACTCAAATAAGTAAGTAGTAATATGATAATAAGTAACAGTATGATAATATCAATTGTAATTAATAGAAAATAAATAATAAATCTAGAAGAATACTATAGAGCCTAAAGTCTTAATTAATCAGATCAAAATTTTTAGAAAAATTTATTTACATGACTATCTCCATTTATAGGTGATAATAAAGTAATACTACTTTGTTTGAATTTCATTTTAATGTACAAATTATTGCAGATATGAGCGGTAAAATGATTTGTTTTATGTAGGAGGCAAATATTAATGTGTAAATCTAAGTGTGAGATGTTTAAAATGCCACTAATATACTACTTTTTTGCTCTGTAATGCAATTATCGAAAATCAAAGTTTTATCTATTAGCAATGGTATCGCTGGTATTGTGAAATGTTCACAAAAATTTGTCAAATACTCTAGCAGTTAGAGAAAAGCATGAAGAATTTAATAAAATTGAAAATAAGCAAATATTATATGTAAATATTGTAAAATAAAATTAAGACAAAATGCATGATCGATGGATTCCAATAAATTCCACGAAAATGCTATTAAAATAGCACAAGAATGTTTTTAAACGGTATCTAACAATAAATGTAGTCAGTTAATATTTTTTGTTTTTAATTAAAACTGTAAAGTTTTGTTTTATAATTTATTTCTTCTTTGTTTACTTTTATATTAAATAAAATGCAGATAGAACTATTTTGGGACAAAAATTAAAGTGATATGTATTAACTGTTTTCAGTTTTTAGCTTTATTTACTAATTAAAACTTAGTAATATATGTTTTATTCTTAATGATAACTTTTAAATTAATTGTTTACATTTTGAGGTTGGTACTATTTGTCATCGTTTTTCACTATAGCGTGTTTTTAAGAATTCCCCGCTCTATTGTTTATAGTTTTCTAAATACATCATTTTTTCCTCCCATAATTGTACCACAGGGTTCAACTGCGGAACAAATAGAAAATTTCTTAACAAATTCTGTCAATTACTAAAATGTTAAAGTTGTCTAAATTTATTGATGACTTTAAAGACTTAATAATGTCATTTTAATTATACATGTGTCATTTTCCTGAAATTTTTTATCTGAATTATTTACCATTTATGTTGGAAAAGAGCTATTTTACTACTTCAAATAGCTATTCTCTAATAGATAAATTTGCAATATTGTCTTTTATGTAACCAAATCAATTTATTATAATCGTTTTATTTTCTTTGTTTGTAATCGTCACGTCCTTCTCCAAATATTTAATTAGAAAAAAATTGTTCACGTTAAGGGATAGATCATGTTAAACCAACTTCACGGAACCGAGTGTCCACTGTATATTCAAGGCCGGTCCTGAGTACTAACTGCTTTAGAACAAAAATTGACTCTGCCGCACTTGTTAAACTGAATAATGTGCATTCTAAAATCTATCGCCCATGATAAGTAAGATAATAGCTCAAAAGGAATAGCTGCCACTAATTTAACAAATTATTTTTGGCCGTCGTTTACGTTGTCGCAAGTATTTGATTCTCTTTAAAAATTCGATCCTGAATATATTCTAAATATGTGTATAAGACACTCTTTGGACCACGTTATGCCTAACTTGACCAAGCGCTCCAAATTCGTGTTTCTTTAAAATGCAATGAACTCTACCTTCCGAAAAATAGTAGCTATTTTTAATATTTAAAATCGGATTTTCCTATTTTGGCGTTTGTTTAAGTTGTGCATAACGTGGTCCAATTATAGGTAAAAATTTTCTACACAGTTATCTGTACAATTGACAATTCAACATTTAACCCAAATTAAAAAATTACATATAAAAAGCACTTTTCTCATTATGCCTAATTTAAAATAAAAATAAAACACTAATAAACAATCTAAAAGATTTACAAAAGTCAATTTACTTTTTCCAAAAGAAAATAGAAAACTTTGTGAAATAAAAAAAAAAAGATGAAAAACAAATGGCACGAACTTTAAAATCCCATTTCCGTAGTAGAAATCCTACAATTCTCGAGAACAGCTCTGAGGCCAAAGGAGCTTTCGTCACATAAATCCTGGGTACGACGTGCAAGGATCATGGCTCATGAGCAGGAATGCCCCAGGAGTTGCAACCACAAGCAGAGTGCGCTTTAAGAGGTCGCTACCGCACTTCTGATTCACGCTCTCAGACCCATTAAACATTAACACTGCAGGCAAGGATTGCTTTAATACCTCTTCCTTCTCCACAAACCTTACTAAAATGTAGAATAGAATTATCCTTCGTTAATTGAACTCCCTACAAAACTCCTAATTGATACTTTACACTCTACTTAAATGGAGCACCCCATTATCTATTAGATAAATAATGAAACTCTGCTAATTCAAGCATCTGTTCTCATTTTGAAAAATTAAGCTTGATCCGATTACACCTTATTTTAATTTAATGGATGATGTAAGAGCATTAAAATTTCTAAATTGCAAATAACGATTTTCTTCGTAAACTTTTAAGATCATTAATAAATAATAAAACATAATTATTCACATAAAGTAAACCCAGTAAATAATCTTATAAAAGTACTGTTATTAAAATCGTTTTCAGTTTATTCCAATAAAAATTTATTACATAATAACAAATAAAATAATAAGAAATTGAACGTTTCGTTCTCTTTTTTGAAAAAAGAAACAAAACGTTTTTGAATTAATAAAGATTTATATAAAATGTCCAATTTCCTGCTACAGTAGAACCTCCATAAGTCGAACCTCAATAAGTCGAAAACCTCTACAACTCGAAAGAAACGTTTATTCCCTTCCCTTCAAGCCCCAATACCGCTATATCTCAATATCTGAGCCCTCAATAAGTCGAAATTATCAGGATTTCCCTACCAAGTATTTCAGTACATATTTTCCCTCTAACTAACGTACCCATTTGCTTCCCTCGCTCGTAAATGTGCCACTTTTCGCTCGAATGTGCATGTTCTCGTATATATTGATTTACATTAATTAATCTTTTTTACTTTCAACTCCCAAAATTCAAAGTTGAGTAAATATAGATATTATGTTCAAAAAATATATTTACCATAGTAATGAGTGAAAGCGAACAAAAAGATACGATAATTTCGTAAGTGTGAGTAAGAGAAAATAATTAAACTATACTCCTCGCAAAAATTAAGGGAGCAAGAAAAAAATCCAAATTTTTCAGTGTTTTTTGACGGGCTGTATTTAGGTTAAAAATAATCGTATCCAGGTCGTTAAAAAAGCATTTTGAAGCTCCAAGATTCTAGTTTTTAGATTTTGTTTCCAAAAATTTTAAGAGTAACGGTTTTTACGTGAAGATACCAAATAGCGCAAAATTTTTTTTTTCAAATTTTATGCTTTTTATTTTTATACCACGAGGTTGTAAAATGTTTTTTGAGCTAAGCCGATGATTTCTCGCGGAAGTATCGATTTTTAATAAAAAGGGATCTTTTTGTCTTGAACCACTGATATCTCAGCAACCAATGGGCGTATCTAAAATTTAAAAACAGATTTCGAATCTAAAATAATTATTCTACAAGATTCCTTTATGACTTTTGGGAAATAAAATTCTCTACCGTCCGTATTAAGTTGCAATAAGTGAAAAAAAGTAACTTTTTTCATTATTTTAACTGTTTCTTTGCAAATATTGATGGAAAAGCTAATGTTTGAAGACATTTTTACAGCTCAATATACTCCGAATAGCCCTGTAAATCACCAGATCGATGTACTGAGCGCTTATTTTGGACCATTTGATCAAAATTTTAGAAGAAACGTTTGCTGCTAAACATTATGTAATCTCCTTAGAAATTGAAAAATTGATTTTTTCGACTTTTCTCACAATTTTGCATCTGTTGCCAGTTAATTAAAAGAATTTTTCGATACGCCCATTGGTTGCTGAGATATCAGTGGTTGAAGACAAAAGGATCCTTTTTCAATCAAAATCCGATAGATCCACGAGAAATCAACTTAGAAAAAAAAATTAAAAAATGAAATTAAAACTCTATACACAGGCTATTTGATTCATGCAATAGTTTAGCTCAAGAAAACATTTCCAAGCCCATGAACCAAAAATAATATGCATAGAATTTAAAAAAAGTTTTTTTTGCGCTATTTGATATCTTTACGTGAAATCCGTTCTTAAAAATTTTTGAGAACAAAATCTGAAAACTAGAATCTTGTGCACATTTGAGCTCAAAGTGGCACACTTCGATCTCTGGAAAATGAAGCGCCCCACTTCGCGTCACGCTGATTCAGCGCTTTTAAACGGTTATTTTAAAAAAATAAACACAGCTTTTTCAGAATAGAAAATCTGAATGTAAGTTTTTGATTTCCAAGAGATAGAATTAATATAAACAAATTCAATAAATACGAAGATGTGCACATTCAAGCGAAAAGTAGCACATTCCGAGCGAGGGAAGCAAATGCAGCGCGAGATTCCCCGAAGAGGTTCTTTCGTTGTTTGTTTTCGTTGGTATTTCAACTTAGGACAGTAAGTATAGTTTTGTTATAATACCTTAGGCAGTAAAATGTTCAATTACCAACATTCGAATATAGTGTGAAAACTACATTTGTTTTAAAATTTGTATATAGCTGATGCAAATTCTTAATAGGTGCGCTTTGCATTTCAAGCCTTGAATATTCAAGATATGGTAATCGGAAGCCATTTAGCACATGCTGCTAGAAAATGCAAAGTGTAATATGAACTAAATAATGCAAGAAGTCGTCGGTATAACGATACAGTATTACGGTATCAAACATGAGAACAGCAGCAATGGCACCTGCGAGGATATCCTTCTCAATTATTCAACAATAAAGCGCTGCCGCTGCCCTAACTCCATTTAATATGAATGGACTCACATGGCTCAATATTCAACCAGTTTAAAACTTGAGTAAAAAGTGTTTATAAGTTGATGGGATTCTTTTCAATTTTTAAATACCACTTACTGCGCCTTTCTTTCCAATTAAGCAATTGTTAAAGTTAAGAACTCGTCTCACTGTTTGCTTTCTTTCTAATTCTTATAAATTTGTAAGATTTAATTAAGATCTGAAAATAAAATATTTTGACATTGCAAAAAAAACCGGTTCCTGCTCTTATGTACGCGCGTTAGAAGTTAAACTTCTTTAGCGTCTTTAAACTCATTATAACCACGTGATATGATGCTGGACCAGTGGTTTTCAAACTATATGTTACTGCACCACCCTTAATAAAATTGAATCTTAGCCCGCCTCCTCATTGTTAACCTATTCCCCGATTTACACGGTAGATAGGTTCTGCAGATAAACGTGTAAGTCGATAAATGTACCTTTTGAATAGTTTTCTTCTTCTTTATCTTCGCCCTTAATGCAATTGTTCCAACTACTCCCTTATCAGGGTAGGCGTGTTCTTAAGGAGTATTCTCTTCTATGTTAAACCATTTTCGGAGGTATGTTATAATCACATTGAAGGTTCACAGGGGACCTATCCCATGTACTTTTCGGTCTACCTGGTTTTCTTTTAGGTTCATCGATTGCCAAAACTCGCTGCACTATGTGGTTCTGATTTCGACGTTGCATATGGCGATACCACTTCAATTGAGATTTATCCATAAAGTCCTTAATTGATTGAACACCCAAAGAACCTCAGATATATTCATTAACTAGATGATCTTTCTTCGTGACACCCACACACCACCGTAACATTTCCATCTCTGCCACGTGCATCTGTTGATTGAGTTTAGCCAGTCTAGTCCATTTTTCTCCATTGTATGCCAAAGCAGGTCTAACGACTGTTTAATTATAAATCTTGTCTTTTAATCATATAGGCATCTTTTTGTCGCACAACACACTAGAGAATGATCTCCACTTCATCCAACCAACATTATTATGATATTTTACATTCGAGTCAGCTGTTCCCTTATCATTTATAATAGACTCTAAGTATTTAAACTCATGGTTCATTGGTAGTGGTTCGCCTTCTAAGAATATTGTACATGCTGAAATAATTTGTTCAAAAAAGTTTACGTACACATATTCCGTCTTGAATCTGCTTATTCTTAAACCATTGTCTTCTAAGGTTTCTCTCCAACTTTCTAGCACTTCTTCCAGTTCCATCCAGTTGTCTGCAACCAATACAAGATTGTCTGCATATAAGATATTCCAAGAAAGTTTTTCCATTAAATCACTTGTCAAGTGATTAATTACCATGTTAAGAAGTAGAGAACTCAAAACAGATCCTTGATATACTCCCATATTAACATGGAAAGCACTAGATGTACAAGCGCCACTCTTAATTTTACTTTTAAATAGTTTTTAATCTCAAAAATTAATTTTTTTTTTTGTAAACCATGTAAAACAAGTAGCTTATAAATTGAAGGATATATGTAGTGTTTATCGTACATTTTGCTTAAAATTTGAGTATACAATTTGGTCACGGGTAAACATGCACTTTTTGCTCGAATCTGCACATACGTCGTTTTTTTAGGAACATTGCTTTTTTCTTTTTAGATTCAATAATGAACGTAAATAAATACGAAAATGTGCACATTCGGGAGTAGAGTAACACTTTTTCGAGCAAGAGACAAAAAAAAAGCGCGACGCGAAACGGCGTGCTTGATTTTCGCTAGATCGGAGTGTGCCACTTTGAGCTCAAACGTTCACACTCGGTTTTACCTAAGCTCGATTCACAATAAATAACACAAGCACAAAAAAAAGTGGTTTGTACATTAGACCAGACCCATCTATCTATATGTATTTTGATGCCCTGAATCTATATCTGAAGTGCGTTTGGCCCGTACACCTTCAAAATTTTGAGTAAATTTAAAAAACTGCAAGTTTTCGGAATTTTAAGTCAATTTGAGAGGTTTTTCGCAAATTACTAAAAATTTTCCCTAGAAATTGCTGTGGTTCGCAACCCACGTAAAACTGTAGGTGCCTTGAATCTTTGAAACACTACAACATTCACAACAAAGTTTCAAGCGGGGAAAACGCCTAAACCTGATACAGGTATAAAAAGGCGCCAACAACAACAACTAAAAATTTTGGAGTGTTCGGGCCAAATGGACTTTGGATTTGGATTCAGCACATCAAAATGAAAAAGATAGAAGGGTCTGGTAAAATGTACAGTGCATTTTTTTTGTGTGCTGATGATATTATTTTTTACTATTTTCTACTAGTTTATTACTATTTTTGATAAACATATAAATAATCGAGTTTAACAGATTCTAAATTTGGATTCATTGCATCAAAATATATAAAAAAAGATACTTGATCTAGTCGGATAAAATTTTCTTTATTTTCATAACTGCAATTTTATCCATTTTTAGCAGTTTTTTTACAATTTACTCAACATTTTACGATTGTACGGGCCAAACGGACTTCAGATTTAGATTCGAAGCATCAAAATACATATAGATAGATGAGTCTGGTCAAATGTAAACACCAATTTTTTTTTGTGTCCTGGTGTAATCAACTGTTTAAAAATATTTAGTCAAACATTACAATACCGTACTTCCATCAACACCAAGTCTGTTTCAATGCATTTCAACTCGAAAATGCACAAAAGTTAATTTCAAGTTTGAATTTATTGAATTATATTTAATTAATAGAGAAAACAGACAAATCAGATAAATACAAGGATGTGCACCATCCAGCGAAAAGTGGCACATTTCCGATCGAGGGAAACAAATGAAGCGGGACGCGCAGCGGCGCGCTTTATTATCCCGGGATGTGCACACTCCATTTTAAATGTGATTCAGATAGTTGCCTTCATACTATTTCATTTTTGTTGGCAGTGCGCGCGCAACTCCCGTTGTCTGCTAAAATATTACTCTCAAGTACCTAAAGAAGTATAACTTCAAAAACTAAAATTTATTAGAATTAATATCGTTGTATACACATCTATATGGAACACGTAGGAGGTACACATGCAGATGTACGCGTCCGTATTTGGTACGACATAAATTATTGGAGAAACGAAAATTAATCTGGATAAGGATGCAATAAGTTATACAATAGAAGCGATTATCTATATGTGGTATTGTCGAGGTTTAGTTGAACAACTAAGGGAAGATCACTATTAATTTTATTTGGCCGACACTTTACAGGGCATTAATGAAGTCCCTAGTGTAATATTGTCGCCGCGTCATATTTTAGACCGACTCCTCGGGGACAACGTGTCACTCGATAAATTGGTTCTACGTCAGTTATACTAAAGATTGTGGATATTTGATACGCAGATGTAAGAGATACACTAGTTAGGTTATCCTTCGAATCAGAATTACATGTTAACTTTGCTACGTATTTCTAAATTATGTATTGCACATATGTTCAAGATTGTTTGAAACTAGGTACTAGTTTTATCTGTTAGTAAAAATATGTATTTTTGTATTTTTAGGTATTTTATTGTATTTGTGTTGTTCAACAAAATAAATGTAGTTTATAGTTGAGATAATTTGTTTATTTTATAAAACATTTACACTAAGATTTAGCGACTGATATTCATATAAGTTTTTATAGAGCGTTATTGAGTACAATTGTAAAATACTGATAAGCTTTAATCACATTAAATTATGTATATATAAGAAAAATAAACAATACATTAAAATTTTAGAAATTAAATAAGAAAAAAGTTAGAGTAATGTAAAACACATTAATAATTTAAACAAAATTCTTAATTAAAAGATTTTGTTTATACATTTTTATTAAACAGTATTTCAACAATTTTCTACAATAATTTTCTAATAAAAAAATATAAAATATTTATTAGTAGGCTTTTTTGCAAAAAATTATTGTCTTATTGTTACCAACAAAATTCATTTTAATATACAGTGGTACCTCGACATACGAGTTTAATTCGTGCCGTAACCTTACTCGTATGTCAAATTGCTCGTATCTCAAAGCAATTTTCCCTATTGAAATGAATTGAAATGCCATTAATACGTTCCAGCTCCCAAAACGCCATCTCAGTTGTTTTTGTTAAGTGTTTTTGAATAAGAAAAATTTATTTACAAGAAGAAACATTTATTTATAAATAACAAATACATATTCTATAAAAACATAATAAAATAAAAAGTGAAGTGTTTATGGAAGCTTTTAATTTTGGTCACTGGTTTTTTTTTCATCACGCTTTGCTCATTTTCACCTGTAGATTAAAAAAAAAACTGTCCTCGTATCTCAAATCTTGCTCTTATCTCAAAGCAAAATATCGCTCGCTCGGCGGCTCGTATCTCAAAACACTCGTATGTTAGGGCACTCGTATATCGAGGTACCACTGTAAAACAAAGATTGCTTTATTAGCCGAGTTGTAGCGATTTCAATGTTTTAAATAAATATTATATTTTAATGTATTTTATTTATCTTTAATGCCCTTTTTTAAATGTTTTTGTATGTATAGGTATGGGTTATATTAAAAAAAATAGTGAATTTTGTGCAGTATCTTTTATATTACCTTTAATTCCATCAGAAAGATGCACATTTGAACAAAAGGCAGCACACTTTTCGTCAAATGATTCAACTGACACCCATTTGCACGGTAAAATATTTCAATTTATTGAGATTGAATTTCTATTATTTCCCTCTTTTCGCACTCAGTGGCGTGCGCGGAACCCGTTGGGACGAAGTCTCTCCAGAGTTTTTACAATTAAATACAAATTCAAGTGGAAAGACAATTCATTTTTTTATATCAAACTTTATACATAGGTATACATAATTACATAAAGCGTAATGAAGGTTTTTTAGTTATTAGTGTTATTTTATCATAAAAATGCGTTTACTTAGATATAACAAATCGTTCTGGAAAAAGCAGAATTTTGAGTACATAATTATTTTCAAATTGGAAAATTGTTTATAATAGTTACTGATGTTACACTTGATTCTATTGTACTACAAATATTAAGTGCACAACAAATTGCTGCAAGTATAGAAATAACAAACTATTGTATAATTATCTATACCTATCATAGAAGTTCATCTTGTTATGTGAAGATTACAATTGATAGTTTACTATAATTTATAATTAAATAGTAATAAAACATAAGTATATAATTTACAGGCCCTCATTATTCTTTCTTCCAATTTTAGTCGATTGCTTCGTGCCATTTCGCAAAGTAGCTGGCTATATCAGAAAAGCAAGAAAAGATCAGGTTTTGATCGGTCATTTTACAGTGAAATTGACCATTTTCCGATTTGGATAGCCACTTCCACTTTGGCCGATTTCGTACATCGGCCGTAACATAGGTACTTATATATTTTTATAGCGAGACCTTAAAAAACAAAGCAACTTTTAATTTTCCTTTTAAGGTAAAATTTATGCCGTAATTTTTCTACTATTTAATTAACTTGCACATGTTTGGGAATCTCGACTTTACAGTAATAAAACAAATACAAATGTAATATTATAGCCTAATACAGATTTTAAATTAATTATTGTTATTTTTTAAGTCTAAAATTAAAACAGTAGATCCGATTGTTTGTAACTCTAATTTTTGTATTAGTTTCTTGTTTTGCATAGAACGAATTCGTATAACAGGACCTTTTTTTATGTACTTCTGTAGGTATACCTACATACATACATGTGGCATTACCGTGCTTTGTTGTTAAACGTTGTTTTTTATTCAGGCTCCATTGACAAAATATTGTTTTAAACATAAAAAAAACTTGTCGCCAAATTTCAGCTTTTAATTTTAATTCTAAGTGGACGCTAGTTGATTTTAAAACTTTCACATTCATTTAACATGTGAATCTGAAGTTAATTTTTTCAATTATCTATATATCTGCTGCATTTTATGCATTCGTCTTGTTCTTTACGGTAAGTTGAAGAAAAAATATTGGTCTTTAAAAGTGCCCAGAGTGGGATCTAGGTACCTTGAACAATCTCATCCCTAAAAACCGTAAAGTCAATTTTAATTGATTTTTCCATTTTTCTCATAAACGGTTAGACTTAGGTCCAGCAAAAACGTAGAATTTTAACAAAAATTAAATTTTCTACAAAAAAGATCATTAAAGTTTAAACTGTAAAGCTAATAGATAAACGGTTAATTGAAATTCCAATATGGAATTTTTAACAGGATAAACTCGATAATACAAGGATATTTTAGGTTTTTATACGTTTGAATCGATTTATCTCGTAAACTACTAAATTGCATGAGAAAATTTTTAAATCAAGTAGCGAGCACTTAGAATTAAAATTAAAGGCCAAAAAATAATTTTTTTTTCGATATCTAGAACAATATTTGGTCAAGGGAGCGTAACAAAAAAATCATTTAAAAACCAAGCCACCCTAATGTGGCATATATATCTCAACTACATTATACAAAGGTTATAATATTTTGGTAACCAATAGTAGATCGATTAATTTAACATAGTGCATAATTATTTTCAAACACTTATTTAGGAAGTTGTTCTTTTTATCTTTCATACTTGGAAATTAGTGAGCAACTAAAAATTGATATTTAATTATTTTAAATGGTACTTATGTTTCTAATAAAAAAAAAATTGTAATGCAATTTGAAAACTTGACTAAATCGTCGAAACAAAGATTGCAATAAATTTCCTATTTTCTATCATCAATTGTACTTCTCTGCATTTGCAGAAGAACATAATACAAACAAGCAGTAATCCGTTCAGCAATCGTATCGAATCCGAAAATTGCAACTTGTATGTAACAATTCCGTATCGTTCGGTAAGTTGATTCCCTATTCTTTGTTCGGAGTAACAATGAACGAAATAAATGACATACGCATGGTGACTCTAATACCGTCTATTAATAAATTACGTACATGGCACCCTCGGGGCAAAGCCGGCACTAAACGATTGTGTTTCGTTATTAGCGCTGTAATGACACCTATTTATATTATAATTGCAGAATTTTAAATGACATTACGGTTTATGGGTTAGAAAATTGGATGGCATTTTCTTTTGACCACGAAAATTTAAATTTTTAATTTATCGTTATACTATATGATGGATCACTTTCAGAGATGAGCAGTGTATACATTATTATTGTGTATGGAATAATACATGAGCAATATATTTTACAATACCTTTTACTATTAGAGATAGCTTTCACTTTTGAAAATTAGTTTTTAATTCACCATTGCAGATTTGCTGATCCCCATCACATTCATATATATTTTTAAACTACTAGGTAAATTTTAGTTATCGCTAAGTCAAAAATTCAGTAAAAAAAAGTGAAAAAAACTATGTCAGCAATAATATTATTTAAAAGCTGATAAATATACTTATTGACTTATGTTCAGTGTCAATTCCAAAAATTTTAACATTGTAACATTAGATGCAATAAGACCCATACATAAATATTTATTATAAAAAATTTACTTACAATTTTTTTTAAAATGATTGAAATTTATTTTACGTAATTAAACAACCAAGAAAATTCGTGTCTTTTTAATCAAAAGATGCAATTTCTATACTAAATGTATCAATATTTTTTTCATTAAAAAATTCAATGCATGGAACTTCTAACGCACCTTACATTAATGATAATGTTCTTACATGATTTACAACATATTATTATTTATACGATAGTATTCAAGTATGAATCTACACTATTTTCACAATGGAGTACTTCAAATTGTTTCAATTAAGTTTTTTTATTATTTAAACATAAAACAAAAATTTTAAATTTTAATTACCAGTCGGCCACTTGTCTTGAGATATCTTTTTATTCAGTTTAGGGTCATTTATAAGTCGATTAAGTTTCAGTACTTATTCGTCTGACACCCGGTATTTACAATTGTTTAGAAAACTATGTCTACTATTAGCAGATAAGTTCTAAATAATTTTAATATGAATTAGTTTACGTCCAATTTGGTTTCTGCATAACGATGATTTATCACATATTAAAAGAAATATATTGTTTTTACTCGAGTTATTTTGATATAAATCATTTGATTCAAAAGATAAAAAAAGAATTACATCAATAGAGAAAGAAAACGTTGATTAAGATTTATATTGATAACATTGGTAGAGGAAGTTAACCGGTTGTGGGCATTGTCCGGTTGTGGGCACCCCCCGAATAACTTTTGATCGTGAGCAGATACAGATGTTTTTACGATCGTCATTTGTTCGCAATGTCATGTTTTATTGCTAATATAAAGCGAACAGACGCATATGGGTAGTAGCTACGCGTTATTCCATGTTTTCATCTCTAAAAATTTACCGCGATGTAATCGTTTATTTTGTTTAAGGCTGCGTGCCGCCGTGTATTTTACATATTCCAAAATTTCAGAACTTCAGAGAAAACTAAGCCACGTAGAAAGTTCAAATTTTAGGACAACAATTTAGACCTAATTTTGGATGTCTCCTTTTTTTGAAAATTTGGAAAAACCTGAATAGTTTTTGAATAAACAGAAAAACTGTAAAATTTTAAAAATCAAATTTAGAGGAAAAAGAAACACGCGTTTTACTATTTACTTCAACACTGCGCAAACCGTTTTTAAAAATTTTGAGTATTTTTTGAGATAATACTGAAGTTAGATTTAGCCAATTTTACCTGCAGTTTTATGGTTGGCAGTTCAGTTATTGCCTCGCAGATGGCCAGGCACTAAACCGCAACCTTGGACGAATATATTACAATGGCAATCTTAATAACATACTTCATCGGAACAAGCTTTTTATTAATTCTAGAAAACGCTACATTTTTTATGTAACCGTATATATAGATGTATATAATAAACGTAAATAGCTATTTTAAATTAAATGATCTTCAATTGTCGTAGAGAGAGTCATGATAGTTGTATAGAGATGCAAGATATCAATTTTTACGGTGATTTGAAAAACGTTCAAAATATTAAGTTGTTACAGGTCTAGTTTTATCGGTCAAACTCGCATACTTTCGTCTATTTTCGACATATAGTCTACTCTATTAAAGAGCTAATTACTTCCAATATTATTTCAAATGTTATATTCAGAAAACTTTTATGCGATTTCAATTGTTAGGTTTGGGGGAAACCGCAAAGTACGCGTCGGCGCGCAATTCAAAAACCAGTTTAAATTTAAGAATACATATTTATTATGTTATGAATCTTAATTAATGCGATTTGTTTTATTATTATTACAAAGTAACATAAATATGTGTATAAAATTGTAAAATACTTGTTTTTCTTTAAAATGAAAAAATAATAATTATAGTATTGCAGAAAGGCGCTAATGATTAATTTTCTGGATTTCTTTTTATTTGTTCTGATGATAGGTTTATTATTTTTAAATATAGTTCTAATTTTATTTATTATAATTATACCATAAATAAATGTTGAAAATACTTTGATACTAATGTTTTTTAGTCCAATTATTATATTTATTAAAATTTTTTTTTCTATATAAATTTTTAATTCATTTTATATATCGAAATTATTTATAATTGTGATTAAAAAATAACTAACAAAATTTTAAGCGCAGAAGAGTATTTTGTGGTAAAAATATGCACCCTGATAAAAAGGTAAGAACGAAAAAAGTTAAATTTTGCAAATATCAGGTAGAAATAAATACTTATATCGTAAATAAATACTAAACATTTTCAAATTCTAGAACAATTGGAAATGACCGGAAACACAAAGTGCATATTTAAATTGCATAACTTCAATAAATATCTTCTCAAGGGGGCATATTTTGCAGGGATCGACAATTTTGGAAGCTGATGATAACGAAATTTATTTTATTTTATTATCTATGTATGCTCCCAGAAAATGTTTACCAAAATTGACATACTTCAATTGCTTGATAGCCATTTAATAAAAATGAATATCAAAAAAATAAAATCTACGATAATTTCACATGCTTTGCCGTTTGATTAATAAAAATATCATTATTTTGAAAAAAGCACGAAAGCTTAGAAGTTGGGTTGTTTTAGGTTTTATTAATTTTTTTGTGTAAAACTCATTGATTTATCAAAAATTCAAAATTATACTTTTTTAAAGACGGGTGATTTCTAGCTCTAAAAAAAATTTAACTTTACATCTTCAAAAATCTTTCTAGGGTTGCGATTCCCTAAAAAACTAAAAATTTTAATCAAAACATATAACATCTATAGTAGGGTGCTTCGTTTATAAACGATTTTTTTTAAATTTACGATTCATTGAGAAAATATTGTTCTAAACAGAAAAATAAATTTTCACTAAATTTCAATCTTTAATTTTAATTGGTTATTAGTTAATTTTAAAATTTTCACATTTATTTAATATGTTGAATTTATATCTCTGCTGCATTTTAGGTAATTGTGTTTGTTATGGAAAATTGTAGGAAAAATAACAATCTTTAAAAGTGCCCCATAGTTGGATCTGTCACTTCGATGGTTTCACGGCTAACAAAAAGATAAATGACAATTTTAGAAGATATTAAATTTTCTACAAAAAAGGTCTTCAGTCAACAGTTGTAAAGATAATAAATAAACGGTTATTTGAAAATTTAATATGGAATTTTTAAATACGATAATACAAATATGATTTACATGTTTATGCGTTGGAATTTATTTATCTTATAAACTAATTGCTTTACAGCTTATACTCTACTATGGGCACTTTTAAAAATTGATATTTTCTTTACAATTTTTCGCAAAAAACAAGATAATTCTATAAAATGCAGGAGAGATACAGATACATATTTAATAAAAACTGTAAATTCACGTGTTAAATGCATGAAAAAAATTTAAAATTAACTAGTGACTACTTACAATTAGAATTAAAATTAAAGATTGTTTGGAGAATTTTTTTTTGTTCTAAAACAATATTTTGTCTCTGGACCGCAAAAATAATAGTTTAAAAACAAAGCACCCTAATACATATATTTCTTTTATGGTGGATAATTAAAATGTTAATTTTTGGGATAAAATTTAAAAGCGAAATATGACAACTATTATGGGCCAGGAGTAGTATATAAATAATTAAAATTTGCAGTAATTTTAGTATTGGAAACGTTACGCACAAAAGTTTCATTAAAATCATTTAACTTAATATAAATGTAAAAATAAATAATATTAAAAATCATTATTATAATATTGAGTTGAAAGTGTTGAAAATTATTTTTTTAATATTAACACATTTTAAGCGGGTAACCAAATTGACTAAACTGATGTGCGTAGCGGACAAAATTCGTGTAAAATTGCGCGCGTGAAATCTAGTACATATATACATTAACACATTTCAATAAAAATCGATAAAATCACAATAATTTATTGTTATATAAACATATGTTAAAGAAGTATCGTTGAGTCTAAACAAAATTACGCGCTGTAAACCTATAGAGTTTTTATATAGTTTTTCTGAAAAACTGTTAAAGTATGTTTGTGCAGCAACGCAGGAGCTTTTGTAACATTTAATGTAGGTACAAAACATATACTTCTCAGTTGAAAATTTTGCCATTTTGAATTATTTATAAGGTAATAATTATTATTATTCAAAAAACATAATATATTAGTCAAAAAATAAATATAATGACATTGACTTGTCTTATGCTGTTTTATTATTCTTTGATAATTCATGGCTACTTGATTTAAAACAGCAAAATTTAATATTGTTAATATTTTTTTTATTTAAATATGGATTGTTATACATGATTGAAAAGAGAAAAAAAATGCTATTTATCTATGTAAAGATCCAATATCGCATCAATTTAAAATAAGACAGTTGGTATCAATTTCTTGGAAGCTGCCATTTTGAATTTAATTTTGACTTAATTTCTATCTGAATTTTATAAAACCTAGTAATTTTTATATTAAACTTTTTTTTGTAAATTTTATAATTACAAAGATATTTCACATTAAAGAAAATAACGATTTTCAGTTTTTTTACGATTATTTCGTAACTATTCGGAATTTTACAATTTTCTTAACGTAATCTGAATTGGCACCTAAAACTGCAAAACATTGCCCATATAACCAAAGTTCTATCTCCACTAATAAGAAAGATATCTATGTTAGCCTACTCAATTTGGGACACCCTGTATATATAAACAGTTGTTTTAAAACAAACAAACCATTGGACGCCGGTCACTCGTGCAATTCAGTTTAATGATCATTTTTTTGTAATCAAAGAATTTTTATGAACAGA
Organism: Sinopyrophorus schimmeli; assembly: GCA_036325965.1. Lineage (NCBI taxonomy): Eukaryota > Metazoa > Arthropoda > Insecta > Coleoptera > Elateridae > Sinopyrophorus > Sinopyrophorus schimmeli. Next base: position 69,317 of record JARFIZ010000412.1, read on the forward strand.
AAACTTACGTTTTTCCTCAAATGCAAATGCAATTAATAATAAAGGCCTTATAAAAAATATCGCTCAAGCACACTAAATGTAAAAAATTGTATATGCGTTCAACACAAGAGTAGAGAACAACGCATGCAAAACATTTTCCAGCGATACCGTTTCGAAAGTTTTTTCGTTAATTTTGTTAAATCATAGTGTGCAGCGAATATTCAAATAAAAAGCGCAAAACCATTTAAGTATAATAAAAGTCTTTTAATCATATTTATATAATATGATTTTGTAAATAATCTATACTAAATTATTTTTTATTACACTTTTTCAAACAAGAAAATGTTTGATGCACTTTTGTAGTAATAGTCAAGAATGAGATTAATGTAACAAATTAAAATAATCATAGTATCGTATATTAATCAGTTGTTTTAAAAATATAATTCAAATAATAATAATTAAATCATGTCCATAATGCATATGAAATGTATCGTATTCAAAGCAAAGCGTTTTTAAACGTGAAACGTGGTTTCAACCACCGATCGCCTAGCGGTGAGTAGTTTATTCAGTGTAGGTACGTAACATTGATAAAAATTCCAATATCGCGATGTATTCGCCACCTGGATCTTGTTACAATTTTTGTTTGTCGGCGCGCAGCCTTAAAGTGCGATAAATAAAAGTAACTTATTGCAAAAGGTCGGTCTAATGTAAATATATGTAGGAAATTAAATATATTTTATAATTCTAATTTCGATTCAATCAAAATCTTCGCGAAATAAATTTGACAGTCATTTGTCGAAAATTATGAATTTTCCAGTTGTGGGCACCTATATTTTACTAGTTGTGGGCACTTAAGTTTTTGCCATTTAAACCTTGTATTTCGCTGACAATTTGTCAAATATTTACTACGTTTCCACAGTCATTCAATACGGGTTGAATACGGATTCAATACTGTTGTCGGGTCAAAAGTGGTCATGGAAACCCTGATTCAATACGTATTGAACACGATTTAGATTCAGATACGATACAGTAAATTTTAGGATCGTATCTGAATTTCAACGTATTGAGTTCCATGGAAACCCGTAACTCGCGATCGTGCATGCGCAATTGGAGATCACTGGCGCTTTCTAATGATAATTTAAAATATATACACCTTTATGTTAAATTGTCATGAAATTTAATAGAATTATAGCACACAATAAAATAAACAACACAATTTTATTTCGAACCTGCGCTACGTATTAACCTAGAAAATAAGTTTTCGGAAAACAGCTGATTGCTGTATCGTAAATGTATTCCATTCGTATTCCAAACTATTTATGGAAACACGTACTTGTTGGATCGCAAATTCGTATTCAACCCGTATTGAATAACCGTGAAACGTATAATTGTTTTCATTTAAATAATTAAACATTGTAGTCTTTGGTTAGCAACCAGACTTTCTCGGGAAAACTCGCTCATTATCTGAAAATAGATTGTACAAGATTTTCAAAACTTTTCACAACCTAATTCATAATGAAAATTAAAATATTTAGTTTTGGATTTTAGATTTTTGCACATTCGATTTTAAAATCAATTTTGATGATACATGAGCCATTTGACATGACCAATTCATTGCTGAAAATTGTAAATAATATTTTACAAATTTTTGACAGGATTGATTTAGTGCATTTTTACCATAGTCGATTTAATTCCAATTTTCTCATAATTGGAGCCATTTCTTTGACGATGATCCCGTGAATTCATGGAAAGCCTATTTTAAATTTATTTTATTATTTTATAACTGAATTTGAATATGAATAAATTGTGTTTTTGCCTAGTTAGTGGCGTTTTACTTCCTATATTTTCTGAATTTTGAGGGATTATTCTTTATGTGCCCACTACCGGTTAAAAAAAATTGCATGATGAAAAATGACTACTTTATAAAAAGTTAATAATGTTTTTTTTTTAAATTGATATAAAATTAATTCTTTTGCCAGTAGTTAGCTAAGGTCTCTAGCTTTCCGATAATATGCTCATTCTGAATAAATATTGAGTTGGTCAAAAGTTATGGCCTAAATAGCTAACTGTGCCCACAACCGGTTAACTTCCCCTATAATTCTGTAACAAAAAAAAAACTTGTTATGCGTAATACAAATTATCTTTATGTTTATGAATTAACGACTTTTTTATTTTTAAATCATTCTAGATAATACATTACATAATACGATACATTTTTAATACCTATATGTAAAATAATTATAAAATAAATAGGTAACATACAAAAAAATGATTTGTCAATAATTTTCACATAGTTTCTTATACTATTGTTCCTAATTTCCTAAATCTGGAACCAATTTTTTACCTATATTTTACATAACGTATTTTTATAAAGCAGTAGAATATTTGTAGTTGAGATAGTCTTTTCTGATTAATCTGTAACATCCGTGGATTAATTGTAAGTTCCACGTGACATTTACCACTATACATTTTTCTGAATCTTTCTCGGTTACAAATGAAATAAGTAAAAAATAGACTTCAGATTAATTCAATTAAAATAGTTATAATAAGAATAAAAGGTAACAGTGGAAGTAATAAATTACTATATAAATATATTAAGCAGAAGCTAAATTTAATTAACTGAAACAAATTTAATATTTGGCAGCTACATGAATTGTTGACGTACAAAGTAATGAAATAACAGTTTTATCTTTTTCTCTAATAATATTTAAGTACCTTAAAATACTTAAATACTCTGAATCATTACATGCAATTTAAATATACCTACTTTTCGTTAGACATATATCATTTGCTTAACATCAAAATTAAAACTAATTTTTAGAATAAAATAAAAATTATTGTTAATAAAAGCGAAGGCAAAAATTAAAACTGAAAACAAATCTTTTCTGATATTTATAGAAATATAATCATATAAAACATTTTGTAACTAAATGCATAAACATGTGTAGATATTTATCTACCGTTTCTAATATATTTCAATGTTTCAGATTTGTAATATTTGTAAAATAAATTATACATTTTGACTTTAACAAGTTGCTTTGTTTTTCAAGGCCTACTTTAAATACAGAGCAACAACCCTTTAGAAATGCCATTAATAATTAAACAAATTAAATCAAATTTTATACATTTAATAAGTGAAATAAGCGTTCGATTTCTTCCAAAACATATATGAAACGCCTGTTAGTTCACACATTACCGATTGAAGGATCAGCCACTAATCTTCTAGCAAGGGTAAAAACAATTGCAACGGGCACTACCCCTAATCTAGTAAAGCTTGAGATTACGATGTCTACTTGATTCGGACCTACGTCAAATGAAAAACTTTTTAGACTTCTTTGTCGTATTTTCAGATAAGAAAAAAGTCGATATCCTGAATAATCTAACAGGTTTAACGTTAGTTATAAATTATAAATAAATATATTTTATACGGATTTGTTTTTCTTTACTAAATCCTACAAAAATATCATTAAAATTAATTACATTTGATATCTGCTTATTAGATAGAAATAATAAGCTTAAAATATAAAAGAAAATTACATAATAAATAAAAGCGCATCCTTTGACCAATGAGACAATTATTGAGTGATATCAACTGCAATTAAATGCCAACAATACAGGTGATGCTACAAAAGCTCTCTGGAGCTTAAATAGTATTCCAGGAGATGAATACGAGAGGTGAACAAGCTTGACTGGAGAATGATTCCAACGCGGTTGGTTACATCTCTACTGATCCGAAAGAAAATAACGACGGCGGAGAGGACTTACACACAGGTGCCCTTAACCAGGTGTATACATGTAAAAGTATATGCAAAAGTATATCAACTTTAAATAAATAACTACTAATAGGTAATTATTATTGTAAGTGACAATCACTTATACAACACGGTTTCATTTGGACAATATCGTTCTTGAAAAGTTGACAATACTAAAGTTACCAGTTAAAAATGTCAATTTTTTCTTGCCTTCTGACTCCTTCCGGACGTTTTTCCGTCAAGGCATCGTTCAAATTGATGATTTGTTTTCTGCAACATTCACTATTAACCGTTTCGCCAGTGTTTAACAATTCATAGTAAACAATCCCCTTCTGATCCAACCAAACACAGAGCATGGCTTTTTGCAGAAACGATTGGGTGTTACCGTCAATGTCGATGCTTCTTCAACTGACACATCTGATTTTCTGCGTTTGGAATTCTCGAAATAAATCCACTTTTTACTACAAGTAACAATTTGATGCAAAATACCTTTCCTTTCTTGCCTTTTCAACAAAACCTCACTGGTGATCTTTTGGTTTTCCATCTGTCATTCGGCCAATTCATGTGGCATATTTCCTATTCCTTTTAAACAATTGAAAATACTTGATTAAATAATATTTAATTTATTAGCAAGCAGTTTTTGATTTTTGCACGGGTCTTGATCCAGTGATACTTGCAACGTGATGTTTTCAAATTTTTTTGCTTGCCCTGGACGCTCTTTGTCGTTTATATCGAAATAGCCACTTTTAAGATGTTAAAACCAGCGTTTAAAAGTTTATGAGTTGGATCATGTTCACCATAACCTTCCTGAAGTATACGCTAAGCTTTACGGTAGTTTTTTTCAAAAACAAGGAAAGAATTAAAACTTTCCACAAATGCTTTTTCTTTGGAACAATTGTAGAAGTATTTAAGTTCAGAAATATCTGTAACTTTAATACTTTCAAAAAAGTAATAGGTCTGGTTATGAAGCACTCTAACAGCACAACAAATTGGGGCAAGGTAATTGCGTGATATAGGTCATGTAATAAATTTTCAAAAGCTTCTTAAGGCATTTCCTATACAGATATTTAGTTAAATAACCTAACCAATACATAGTGCCCCTTATCAGCTATTTAATCACCAGGTTTCCATAATTGTGTTCTATTCTCAGCCGCTTGTAAATGAAAGTTAGACAAACGTTACATGTTTCAGACGACTTTATAACGTGAATTCAGTGTTGGGAACTAAGGTAATTCTAAATAAAAATTAATTTCTAATACGTCATTTTAAAGCTTATAACTTGGAAGTTTAATGTACTTGTGTCAAAGATTAACTTAGAAGTCGTTTGTCTCAGAAAATCTTTAGCTCCAGTAGCAAAATTCTTTGCTCTAACCTACATTTTTATGGTGCTTTATTCACATTCTATTAAAAATAACTTATTTTTAAACTTTGCAACTAATACAATCTATTGCTATATTTATAAGATTATTTTGATAAATATTTGATAAATAGTTCCTAATGGAATTTTTTTATCACCACATTGCCTATCCATTTTCAAATGATAGGTAACGACATTCCTATTTAGTGTTTTTTGTAGTCTTTCTTACTACTAAATTGTCATTGCTGTGGGTACATATAAGAGCCGTAATTTAAAAAAAAAGTGAAAAAAGACAAAACATTACAATATGACTATGCTAGTCTTTTCGAAGAAAGGCGATTACTGCACATGTGTAATATTGGTGACACTTTAGAACGTCGTCTCTTAATCTGGGGTTTGCGACCCCCTGGTGGGTCGCCAATAAGAATAGAAAGAGCTGTATTTTTCAATTTTCAATTTTTCAAAAAATAAGATACGTTTTTTTTTAATATATATTGGTTTTATTTTTCTTAAAGTGATAGTTCAATTTTCTTTTAAAATATCACGCATTACCTAATCTTACCCTAAATTTCTAATTACATATACAACAACATTTGAATAATTCCATCTATTGAAAGAAATCAACACTTTCAACTTGTACACCTAGTATATCAAAATGCCGCAAAACAAATCATTAATTTCCAAATAAAACCTTATAATACGGTAACATTTGTTCAAATTAAAAAAAATGATTGCGAGTATGATTAAAAATGCATATTTTATAATAATTAAAATTTTATTTACAACATTTAATAATGCAAACAATATTATAATTCAGTAGTACTAATAAAATAAAATAGAAGAAGACATAATTTTTAAGTACGTAAGGACCGAAGTGCACATCACTTATGAGGAATCTGTCAGCTCATAGAGTTTGGTATATGGTTATAAAAAGTATCAATCGTTAGCACTTGAAAAATTAAACTGAGTAAAAAATATTAGAAAGGGCCTATAAAACTTGAATTACGTCACTTTAAATTTCAACAGAGGAATTAATGAATTGAAAATGTCTACAGTTGCACTTTCCACTTGTCTTTCAAATTCAAAGTTCCGACAGACGTTAATAGTTACGTCAAAATATCAAAATGAACCTGTCTCGCATCGATAGAAAAAAGTACTTTAAGTATGTAGGGGAAGGTGGCCTAAAGCGGGTAGGTTAAGGTTCATCGATTAATATAAACCACTTCGGCTAAAAAAAGTGTTTCTTTTTTAGATTTACGCAATACAATTATTAAACTTTAATTTTATAAAAAAAAATAATTACATTTTTGCTTTAATTGTAGAAATAAATTCAAAAATATAAAATGTCAGAAATTAACCGCTTTGCCCGACAGTGGGGCCTAAAGCGGGTAGGCTCTCATAAACCAATCAGATTAATCAAAACCTTTAAAGAAAATTATCTACACTTGACATGTTCTTGACAGTAACATTAGTATTAAGTTATATTCGGCATTTTCATATTATAACTGCTAATTTGTTCCAATCTTAATATTACTACGGTTTACCATTGTTTTTAAATCTTAATTGCTTCAACGCTTTAAATCACTTATTTTTAATACCAATTTATTCCTATCAACTAGTTCCTATCAATTATAATAAAATTACTCCTTCTGATACAAGCAAAGAGGGTACCTACCCGCTTTGCCCAAACGCAAAATAATAGATGGATATTAAAATATTTAGTCAAATAATAAAACTAGTTTATTGTAAAAGAAAACCCCATTATAAAAAATGGGCTAATGTGAAGGGTTTTAGTAGCAATTGAAGTTAAATTAATTTCAAACATTTTACAAAATTATTAAATTTTTTGTTTTTTAATTTTTTGACGTTATTAAGCAACTTAGGCGTCAAAAGTAGTATGATATCAATTAGGCTGAGTACTGGCATTGTAAATAAATATATTTTCAGCTAATATATAACATACCCATATAAGGACCGTTACCCGCTTTGGGCTACCTACCCGCTTTAGGCCACCCTCCCCTATCGTATAAACAGCTTCAAATCACTTACTGCATTAAATGGAGCTGAGAGAAGGACGTGGAAGTAAAGAATAAAGTGCAGAATTTTTTTATTGCAATTTTTTAATTTATAAAAAATAGTGCTATTAAATCAAGTATGCACTTAGGGAGCGTTAAAGTATTACGTAACGCAATTTCTGAAGATTTTGACCCCCCCCCCCCATGTAACGCGCCGTAACGTTTTTCAGACCTCCCCCAGCCCTAAACGTTACGTAACAACCAAGTGACCATTTTCCCGTAATACATAAACGAAAGAGGTTCCCAACTTGGGAAATTTAAATTCCCTAGCTTTTTATTTAAATAAAAAAAAATGTTGCACAACGCGATGGTCGACCCCCTCCCCATGCGTTACATAATACTTGAACGCTCCCTTACCTAGACTTTTCTTATACAATCTAATCACAATATTTTATAATTTTTACTAAATATTTTTGTGATATGAATTAATTGAATTATAAATAGCCCGTAACATTATTCATAAAATAATAATACAATCAAGTGTTAAAATCTGAGTAAAAAGATATTATTTATAAAAAGTAATATTCTAAATAAAAATAATAAAATGAATCTTCATAAAATACCTTATCTGTAAAAGTCGCCCATAAAATGCTAAATCGTAAAAGAAGGAGCAAACGTGAATGTTTCTTAACAGCAAAAAAATAAACAAAAAAAAGTTTTGTGGAAACTATTTGTGCGGTTTTAAGAATTTATGAAAAATAAAACACATAAGTGTAGGAATAGTCAAGAATAAAGTCCCGAGACTATAATAGGTTCCTGAAACGCTCGAAACTGTCGCATGATTTCACCATGGTTACGAGGACAATGGTGTTTATTTGTCCTGTGGGATCGCTAACAACGTGGCAGCGAGCTTGATAAGGAAGCGATGATATTGTATACAAAATAACGCTCTGCTTTCCCAACTCGCCACCAATAGCGTTCGCATCTCACACAAAAGACTTCTGATTAGCTTTTGTTTCAAACTTTTGTTCTTTTTTATTGAGTTTGTGTGTTATTAAATGGTTTCCGCTTATTTCCCCTTTTACCAATTTATCGGTCTATTTTACAATGAATGCGATTTTATATTTTAATGTTTAAACACACTTTTTTCGAAATTTTCTCATAAAATATTATAAAGTTGTTAATAAAATAAAAAACATCAACAGTTTTTTAATACATTTATTTAAAAAATGCGTAAATGTGAGGCTATACCTTTACCAAATAATTCATATACAATGTGAGTTATATTTGATTTTTAAAACATAAACACTTTGGAATCTACTATATAAAATCTAGAAAAAAAACCTAAATAAACAAAGATGCAGAATTTGATTTTTAAAAAAATTGAAAAACATCAAGTTTTTCATTATTTGAAGAAATGTAAAACGGTGCAAGTATTGAGAATATTAAACAGAAACCAATTGTAATGAAGCAAATTTCAAGTAATATCAAACTTAACAATAATTTATATTAACATAAGAGAGGTGGGAATAACAACATAACGCATTATGTGGCCCAACTCTGTCTTTTTTCATCATCTGTAAGACATTTTCATTTGCTACTCGTGCCGTCTATATGATTTTAAGGATTCGGCGATATGTTCACGTTTCAAAGACTTCTAGCTTGTTGATTGTAACTGTTTTTATCGTCCATGCATTCATTAACCAACATATTTTATGAAAATATAAATCAGCCCCTGTAAGCATTAAACGGATGACGATTTGATTCGTTCTTTAAGGTGCCAGTATTAGAATGGTACTTCCAAAATATGTAAATTGGAAAATAGAGACACATTTATTGACGCACAACCACGATTTTTATTTTTGGCCGGTATATTTTGATGAGAATGTGGGCTATACTGGCAAATAAAAAGTAAAACACTAAAAAAGTCTTTCAAATGTGGTGAAACTCAGTGAACTGTGTACTATCATAATCTGTAATCAAATTCCGGTGCACATCCGGGGATTTTTGGCCTCTTATGGGCCTTCTCCTGTCCTATTGTTTTTCTAATGAGGTGGCGTTATTACCAAAGGTGGCGTCTTTCCCTACTATAAACGATCAATGTATAGTGTTTTTGAAATACCTACACCAATAAATAACTAACTTTTTTTTAAAATGGATACTCTAACTTATTAAGTAGTTTACTTTTTCTTCATGGTCAACAGTCTCAAGCAATTAATAGAAAGTTATATATAAAAAAAGGGTGGGGACAATTCAAAACTAGACATTTATTCAAAATTGATTTTAGCTAAACAAAATACAAGTTTACGCGACACAGTAAAAACCATAAAAAACAGTTTGGTGAAGAAGATCCGAAAAAATAGCTTTTTTGTCGCAAATAAGTATAAGACTAAAATGAACCCTATTTTATATATTAATAGAGGTGTTCAACGGTATATGACAAAGTGATTTTATATCCGAGAAAAGTAGTAGGAACCGCATTTGGAATATAACTTGCTACCGCGTAACTGGTTTGTCATCAATTCAACACACTGATTATGGGCAGAGTCGAAAGTGCACAAACTGAAATAGAAAAATGCCGCAGATTTATCTATTTTTATTCTGATAAATCTCTGATAATCAGAGAAACGCTAGTTTAAAAGGTTTCTTTGACCCTAGAAGGATAACCTACGTCAATTTTACTCCCAACTTCAAAACAAAACATTATAGTTCTTTGAAATTTTAAGTTGATTTGCCGGGCACGCACAAGTATGTTCCTTATCTTTTCCTACGCCAATCTGCCATTACAGTTTGGTACAAGCGAATTTCACTTTGTCGTACAAACAAAATTTATAGAATCGTAGGTCAGTAATTTTTATTCCTACACGGAGAAAAAAATATCCTTAATATAACTATCTAACGTATACCCAAATGAAGTATTGTTCTGACAAGGATTCAAATGTCTAATTTAACGATATTTATAAGTCAATTTGACAATTCATAGTATGATCAAAACAGCTCTACATAGTATACCTACTTATAATAAGGATTCATTTATTTGATTCAAGCGTTCAAACGAAAATCTCTCGTGAACGTGTGCAGTATCTGTCGTGTAGGTAACTGGATAGTTAATTTGAGGATTTGAATAGCTAAAATAGGGATACGTATGGTTATTATAACGATATTTTGTTCTCCGTGCATATCCGTTAAATCACTATGACAAGAATCTTTTGAATGTCTAAAACAGTAATAAGGATCGTTACTATAACGATCCGCAATAAGGAAACTCTGGATAGCTAAATTAGCTATAGGGGGAAAGTGGCATGAAACAGCCAGTTTTAAAAAAAGGGATAAATAATATAGAAGGACATAAATAAATCAAATTTTTTTTTAAATCTGTAATTGTTCATGCATTTATGTACGTTGTTTGTTGGCGCCTTTTTATACCTGTATCAGGTTTAGGCGTTTTCCCCGCTTGAAACTTTGTTGTGAATGTTGTAGTGTTTCAAAGATTCAAGGCACCTACAGTTTTACGTGGGTTGCGAACCACGGCAATTTCTAGGGAAATTTTCGAGCAGTTTTACTCTTGCCAGGTGCTCAGCCTTGCGAAGAGAAGAGGAGCGTGAAATTTTCGATGGTCGGCGCGGGGATTCGAACCACTTCGAATCCACCTCGCTAGCGCAGCAGCCCAAACACTAAACCACTTGCGCCACGCTTCCTCCTGATTTATGTACGTAATTTCATAAAACATTTTTCAAAATTAACGATATTTTTCGACTTCTAATCATTTATAAAAAAAATAAAATTTGGCTTTTTCATAACCTATAGGTATTGAAACAGCCAACCCAATTTTTGAAAAAGCCATGTTCTTATTACAAGATTAAAACTGCACATTAACAAAGATATTATTTAATAATAATCTTAAGCTATAATTTTAGATCTTATATAATTATAAAACATTTTAAATAACGCAAACTCTCGATAAAATATTTACTTACATAAATCTAAGAAACTGTCAAAAAATTTGACGTTTGAGATCAATCATTGCAAAAACTTAAAAACGTTTTTAGCAAAAATAATGCAATTTCCCTTTTACGCCACAGGATTTATATGCCCAACCATTACAACTTTGCATCGGTACTACTCTTGATTGCTGTTACTACAATTATTATTGCATTTTATGCAATTAAAAGGTGGGTTTTTCATTACACTGCAGTCTGGCTATTTCAAAACATATTCTCGCAAGAAAAAAAATCTCGAAAATTACTATGAAATCAAAGATTAGTCTACAAAATATATACGTTATTAGCGGGCCTAATATATCTATAAAATTATAGTGTAATCATATTATTATTAGTTTTGTACGTATAGGCGTTAGAAAACAAATAAACTGAACTCAAAACCTTACTTTTTGACGACAAAATCTTCAATACGTCGTATCGGCGCCGTTTATTGACGGTGAACGGTCAAATTTTTGTGGGGGATATCTGGCTAGTGTTGCTATCTTAAAATAATAATACATCAACGATTCGTATGAAAACTACCGCGTCATTGATAATGGCTTTTTCAAAACTTGGCTGTTTCATGCCACTTTCCCCCTACGGCGTATCCCTGTGAAAGATAACTATCCAACGGATAGCTATAATAGGGATACGTATGGTTATTATAACAATATTTTTTTCTCCGTGTAGTTACCATTAAGGTATGTATTTTTGTTCACGTCTTTTGTATGTTTGTTTCAATGTTGCTTTTATTGCTTTAATTTTTATTATTATTTAAAAGGAATGGTTGATACTTTCGACCAAATGTGCCAAAACATGAATTGAAAGAGAAAATATAATAAAATAAATATAAAATTAAAACACTTACCAGAATCGATAATGGATCCTCTGGAGCTGGCACTAGCACTAACACTAACCCGATTACCGACACCAACACTAGTTAAGGCTTCCGGATGGATGCCGCGTTTTATTGTAGCAAAATGCCGACGTTTCGCAAACGTTTCAGTTTGCATCTTCAGGGCTGGATGCTCTGATACTAAAGCACCCTTTGATCAGGGGGTCCTTATATACTCATGCTCATGTCATGGAACAATGCATACAGAGTTATTCAACCATAACCTCAAAATTATCAAGAAATTTTGGGGAGGGTAGTGCGCCAAATAGGATTAATTTGGAAACCTCGTTCTCTATTGAGATTGTTAGGATTTTTACCTATCTCAATGCCTTCACGATATTTCCTTGGAAAGTATCCTTTCACAGTTGCCAGTTTTTCGGCCTTGTCATATAGAATTGGATGTCCAGTTTCAGACCAATGTTCTGCCAAAGCAGATTGTGAAAAATTACGATATTTGACGCACCGTTGGTGTTCTTTAATTCTAGTGCTTATGTTCCTCCCGGTCTCTCCTATGTACACTTTTCCACACGAGCACGGAATTTTATAAATCCCGGATGTATCAAGAGTAGGTTTTTTGTCCTTAGGGTTCGGAAGAATCTGAGAGATTTTCTTCTGAGGTCTGAAAATAACCTTGATGTTGTGTTTCCTAAGGACTCTACTGATACGGTCGGAGGTACCCTGAAGATACGGAAGAAACACCGTCTTTGTCGTTTCGTTTACTGGCAACTCAGCGTTGCTTTGGTCCGAGCCTAGTTTGGTTTTAAAACGTTTTATGGATCGGTAGATGTCCTTTTTTCCCATAGCCATTCTTCGACAAGGCATCAGTGATATGTTCTAATTCCTTATCTAAGGCTGTAGGTTCCGAAATTGTTAAAGCTCTATATACCAAAGAATTGATTACCGAGTTCTTCTGCGATGGGTGATGGTGTGACGTAGCATGTAAATATCGATCTGTATGTGTGGGTTTACGATAGACTTGATGGCCTAGAGAACCGTTCGATTTCCGTTCTACCAACACATCAAGAAAAGATATTTTCCGATTTTGTTCCGTTTTCATAGTAAATTGTATGTTGGGATGTTGAGAGTTCAAAAGTCAAAACCCGGGAAGCGTGTCCCTGCCGTGACTCCAGATCACAAATGTATCATCAACATATCTAAACCAGGTTTTCGGTTTAAGCGGAGCGTTTTTTAAAATTTTGTTTTCAAAGTCTTCCATAAAAATGTTAGCTATGATAGGTGAGATTGGTGAGCCCATTGCAGCACCCGCGATTTGTTCAAAAAATTCTCCTTGAAACTGGAAAAAAGTCGACGAAAGACAATGCTTGATGAGCGGTAGTAGATTTTGCGAAATTTTGTTTGATTTTGTTATGATCTGTAATGTATCAGGTATTGGTACGTTTGTAAACAACGACACGATGTCAAAACTGACCAGAATATCTGAAGGATTCGTTTTAATTTTGGAAATTCTTTTAATAAAGTCCGTAGAATTTTTGATACTAAAATTGTTTGAGCCCGTAATGTTTTGAAGAGGTTTTGTAAGAAATTTTGATAATTGATACGTGGGACCTCCGATGTTACTGACTATTGGACGTAATGGTATGGAATCCTTGTGAATTTTCGGTAGTCCATACAATTTAGGAGCCGACGATTCTTTAGGTGTGAGAGTTTTGATCGTTTCCGTTGGAAGACCAGATTTTTTGAGAAAATCAATTGTTTTGCGCTGAATTGAAGAAGTCGGATTACGTTTGAGTTTTCTATATGTGTTGGAATCATCTAATAATGAATAGATCTTTCTGCAGTAATCAGTTCTGTCCATAACCACTGTACAATTCCCCTTATCTGCAGGTAGAATAAGGATCTTATCATTCTTTTTTAGTTCTTGTAATGCTCGACGTTCTTCATTCGTTAGGTTTTGTTTCGGAATTTTTGATTTTTTCAAAATAACGGCCGATCGTGTTCTAATTTCGTTGCCAATTTCAACAGGTAATTGATAGATGGCTGTTTCAATTTCACTAATAATTTCCTCCGTAGGAATTCTATTAGGAGTTACCGCAAAATTATGACCTTTTGACAAAACCAAAATTTGATCACGCGTTAATTTATGTTCTCTGAGGTTTTTCACCGTTTCACCCATCACAGATACTGCCGCTGGGGGTTGAATTTTGTGAAACTTCTGTTTCTGCTTTCCTGACCTAAGCTCGGCAGATTGCAAGGCTTGTTCGTAAGTAACACGATCAAGAACCTGCCATAACTCGTTGGACAGGCTAGCAGCCAGAAATAGATGTAGTCTAAAAAGTTCTTGCGATAATTTCGAAATTTGGTGTTTTAGGAAAGAAATTCTTTCCCTGATAAGTTTCAACGACGCTAGTCGAAGAATGTCACTGCCCTTTTTTGATGGATAAGGGCTTCGTAATAGAAAGGCTTTTGGTATCACACGTTGGTCGTGACACCGTTTTAAAAATGCCAATGAACACAATTGAATACATAAGGATTTCCTGAATTTGGTAAAAGAATTTACCGAACCAATGATAGCCTCTCCGTACAGGCTTCTAATTTTGAACTTAAGGCTTTCGCGGTTATTAATAATAAAATTAAAACACTTACCAGAATCGATGATGGATCCTCTGGAGCTGGCACTAGCACTGTCACTAACAAAAATCGAAAATATCAAAAATTCCGAAACAAAACCTAACGAATGAAGAACGTCGAGCATTACAAGAACTAAAAAAGAATGATAAGATCCTTATTCTACCTGCAGATAAGGGGAATTGTACAGTGGTTATGGACAGAACTGATTACTGCAGAAAGATCTATTCATTATTAGATGATTCCAACACATATAGAAAACTCAAACGTAATCCGACTTCTTCAATTCAGCGCAAAACAATTGATTTTCTCAAAAAATCTGGTCTTCCAACGGAAACGATCAAAACTCTCACACCTAAAGAATCGTCGGCTCCTAAATTGTATGGACTACCGAAAATTCACAAGGATTCCATACCATTACGTCCAATAGTCAGTAACATCGGAGGTCCCACGTATCAATTATCAAAATTTCTTACAAAACCTCTTCAAAACATTACGGGCTCAAACAATTTTAGTATCAAAAAATTCTACGGACTTTATTAAAAGAATTTCCAAAATTAAAACGAATCCTTCAGATATTCTGGTCAGTTTTGACATCGTGTCGTTGTTTACAAACGTACCAATACCTGATACATTACAGATCATAACAAAATCAAACGAAATTTCGCAAAATCTACTACCGCTCATCAAGCATTGTCTTTCGTCGACTTTTTTCCAGTTTCAAGGAGAATTTTTTGAACAAATCGCGGGTGCTGCAATGGGCTCACCAATCTCACCTATCATAGCTAACATTTTTTATGGAAGACTTTGAAAACAAAATTTTAAAAAACGCTCCGCTTAAACCGAAAACCTGGTTTAGATATGTTGATGATACATTTGTGATCTGGAGTCACGGCAGGGACACGCTTCCCGGGTTTTTGACTTTTTTGAACTCTCAACATCCCAACATACAATTTACTATGGAAACGGAACAAAATCGGAAAATATCTTTTCTTGATGTGTTGGTAGAACGGAAATCGAACGGTTCTCTAGGCCATCAAGTCTATCGTAAACCCACACATACAGATCGATATTTACATGCTACGTCACACCATCACCCATCGCAGAAGAACTCGGTAATCAATTCTTTGGTATATAGAGCTTTAACAATTTCGGAACCTACAGCCTTAGATAAGGAATTAGAACATATCACTGATGCCTTGTCGAAGAATGGCTATGGGAAAAAGAACATCTACCGATCCATAAAACGTTTTAAAACCAAACTAGGCTCGGACCAAAGCAACGCTGAGTTGCCAGTAAACGAAACGACAAAGACGGCGTTTCTTCCGTATCTTCAGGGTACCTCCGACCGTATCAGTAGAGTCCTTAGGAAACACAACATCAAGGTTATTTTCAAACCTCAGAAGAAAATCTCTCAGATTCTTCCGAACCCTAAAGACAAAAAACCTACTCTTGATACATCCGGGATTTATAAAATTCCGTGCTCGTGTGGGAAAGTGTACATAGGAGAGACCAGGAGGAACATAAGCACTAGAATTAAAGAACACCAACGGTGCGTCAAATATCGTATTTTTTCACAATCTGCTTTGGCAGAACATTGGTCTGAAACTGGACATCCAATTCTATATGACAAGGCCGAAAAACTGGCAACTGTGAAAGGATACTTTCCAAAGAAATATCGTGAAGGCATTGAGATAGGTAAAAATCCTAACAATCTCAATAGAGACCGAGGTTTCCAAATTAATCCTATTTGGCGCACTACCCTCCCCAAATTTTTTTGATAATTTTGAGGTTATGGTTGAATAACTCTGTGTGCATTGTTTCATGACATGAGTATGGGTATATAAGGACCCCCCTGATCAAAGGGTGCTTTAGTATCAGAGCATCCAGCCCTGAAGATGCAAACTGAAACGTTTGCAAAACGTCGGCATTTTGCTACAATAAGACGCGGCATCCATCCGGAAGCCTTAACTAATGTTGGTGTCGGTAATCGGGTTAGTGTTAGTGACAATGCTAGTGCCAGCTCCAGAGGATCCATCATCGATTCTGGTAAGTGTTTTAATTTTATTATTAATAACCGCGAAAGCCTTAAGTTCAAAATAAATATAATTTTTTAATATGTACTTTACGTTTCTAACTACTTATCATCAACAGTCAAAACTAGCAAAGTCTACAATAAATAAGGGGCTAAGAAAATATACAAACAATGTTCTAGAGATTTTTGGAAAATTCAAATGTACAATTACAAAATCAAAGTGGGCCCAGAAAATATTGCCATTTCTGTGATTATTCAAAAAACTGTCGGCAATGTCAAGTGCCTATCTGGTGAACACCAAAAGAAAATTTTCCAAAATTGTGTAAATTAAACCTAGTCGTTTATTCATGTTTTTTTGTTTGATATTTTTTATTTTATAGGCAACTAAGTAAAAAAAATAAGATTCTATTCAGAGAATTTATTAGTTTGTTTAGATATAAAATCTCTATTTCGGAACTACCGACCTATTGCTTCATTAAAATAACATAATAAACACTGTAAGGTGATTTTATTACCATTTTATTAAACTTCCTAATACGCAGTAAATTTTACTCCTTGTTACCTTTAACGTAGGTTAAAAAAGGTTATCTTTTTAAGGTTAATGTAAGCTTAATTAAGAGACAAGTCTGGTTGTGTCACTTACCTGAAATGACTATGAACAAGCGCTGTTATCTTGCTGTTACTAATAACATTCACAGCTCATCTTTCGTGAAAGCGATTGAATTTTTAACTGTCCTGTAAATTCTCTATAGATTTTTGCTATTTAGTCTCTTAAAATTATACAAAAATTGTTTTTTTATAATTATTAAATTTGGTGCGCACAATAAATCATATGTATAGTGATTGAAAAAATACAAAATAGTACTTAAACAAAATTAAAATTTAAAATGGCATTTAATAAGAATAAAATTTTAAAAGTACTTCGCCTAATGTAAATAATTTCGGCACGCATTTTATCTACTTATGTGATTAATGCTATTTTTAATAGATCTTTGCATTATACATGTGTATAAAACAATTCACAGTTAAATTAAAAATTTGTAAAATTATAAATGTAATTACGTAACATATACCTTAGATGAGCTAAAGTTACATGAAGCATTTTCAAATTATAATTTATATTAGCTTTGAGCCGATTTGGTGTAAGATTTCCTGATAAATTAACTTTCAGTGATGTCGTTAATAATGTGGTTTACTGGATTTGGTTTTATGTTACATACCTGAGGGGTTTTAATGTATCTTATATACGTTGTTAAAGCACAAGAGCTGTTATTCGATTAAAACAAATCCGTCGTTAGATTTTGATATAAATAAAAAAATATACGAATAAATAAGACCATAATTGTCTTCTTCTATTCAGCTAACGATGTCGTTATTTAAACTCTTATTAGAAACTATATGTATAAAGTGTCCCAAAGAGGTACATAAACTTGTCACCACTTTAAAGAAGCTTATAAAAACGTCAGCTGAGAAAACAAAATGTTCCTACTTGTAAAACTAATTATAATCTGAGTTGTTCCAACTCTGAACAAATTGTGTCGCCGAATTAGGTGTTAAAATTTTATTTCGAAGCCGAAATAAGAAAAGTTTATATTACTGTTTCAACACTTCATTATGCTTTTATTCTTTTGATACGGTTAAATTTTGAAAAATCTCCAGCTACGTTCACACGTTAGCGTAAAAATTAAAATTAAAATTAACTACAGCCCACTGTCTGCAAAAACAAAAAGTTTAGATATCGTCCTTTATCTCCATCCCTGTCTCCGTTAAGTCTTGTCTTTATCATACAAATGGGACATATCGATCAGTCGCAGAGTTTATCCTAATAGGATTTCCTAGTAGTTGATTACCATTTCAATAGAGGGATTTGTCATTTTCAATTAAAGTTGAGTCCTGCATCTCACAGTTCGTCCGGTCCGTAGGAGCTTTTAACTAGAACCAAAGGTCTCCGAGCTTTCCTTTCAAACTGGCGTTAAACTGAAAGCCAATAGTGTTAAACGACGTAAACTAACTTTACTATGTTCGTTATCGAAAATTTCAATTTGAAAAAACGTGAAACAAAAAAAAGCCAGAACAATAATATTATTCAGCTATGTTGATCAGCGGATGATGGAGATTGATGCGAGCTAAAACTGGGGTGGAAATTGCGAAATAATTACCCCTGCACGCACCAATGTTTGCAGCTACCCAAAAATGGATTAATACATTTTTAATATGATTTGTGCAAACACGATCTTTATTATGTAACTAACTCTGTTTGCACAGTTTCGGTTTTGTATAGAGGTTTGTTTTTGGTGTATTTTTTATTTATGAAAGCGATTGTATTTTTGGTAATAACGTTACGTTAAATATCAGTTCCACCCCCCGCTTCATTATCACATTAATTAATTGCCAACCGATGGTAGGCCCATCGATTTCTTCTCCACTTTGTACATATTTGCTCACTTGGAATAAACAAGATTTTATTCCACACGTATTTGGATCAAATAAGTTTTTATTTATTATCAAAGAAAACCTTCTATGAAGATTAGTAACAACTAATTAGATTAGTTTTAACTTTTTTCTAAAAATATTTTAGTTATTTGCATTACTTGTTGAAAAGGTAAACATTAGTGCTAGTATTTGTCGGTTTGTCGGCGTCCATGACAAAAAAATAAGTTTTCGCATCTGTCAATGTAAACAAAGAACTAAGTATAGTTCGAGACCATTTAACAAGTAATTTATAACTGAAATAAAATGATGACTCGGTAATAATGTGTTGGAAATGATTGCAGCAGTTGAAACGTTAGGGTTGGAGACCACAGGGGAGTTTAGCAAGAGGCAGGGTAGTACCCTCGACCTAATACAACAACGATTTGCATGTATTTCTTAGTTTTATTAATGTAGTTAATTTTTATCGTACATAGTACGTATTTAATTTGTAATATAGGGACTGGTTTTATATGGCGAATAACTACTGAATAATCCTGTATTTGGTAATGGTATTGACTAATTTTTTTAAGATATGAAGTTTTTGTACAAAAAGAGCTTTATTCAGAATTTTCATTTTAATTAAAATGAAATATTTTCCTCCAGTTCTGCATGTTGTTAAATATACAAATCTATAGTACATATAGTTCAAGAACAAGTTTTTTTAGTTACAATTTTATTCTAGGATTTACATGAAAATAATAATCGATATTAATCGTCCAACATTTTTAATAAAATTTTAAAACATGTCGAGTCTCCCACCGAGACTAACTAATCGGCGCCTTATATATGTGCTGAAGAAGAAGCTTCTTGAATGCTTTGGTGTTTCTAGACTATTTCGTTCGCGACGCCACCTTCCCGTCCGTATGTGGTCAGGGTTATCGTACTTTTACACTTGCTGTAGAGATCACTGGTATATTCTAGTGCGAGCTCGTTATACTACAATAAAACGTCATTTTTTAACTGATCATGCTTCATCAGTAAAAAAATACCAAACACAAATAAAATTATTATAAACCTAATACTTAAACATTTAACCACTTAACCACTTAACAGTTGGATTTTGATAAGAAAAGATATCGTGGTAATCCATCACACAAGCGATTATCAGGGAAATCACTATCTGCAAGTCAAAGGAAGTGTTGCCCGAACGAGACTCGAGTTAGTAATTGCACCTATGAGAAAAATTCGCGCCCGAGCGAAGTGCGGTACAACTGTCAAGTGTATAAACTTAAGCCTTATAAAAACGGTTCTTAGCAAAAAAGGTGAACTCATACAAAATTAGAAAGTTTTCTATTAAACTGATATGTGTACTAGACTGAGCCAAAAATATCGATTATTTTTTAATGGAACACCGAAAATATTATTTAGGATAATAAAAAAAGTCTATCATCACGAATTTCTATTTTTTTACACCACACGCATCTTTCACTCAAATCTTCTTAACAATATACTTGAAAAATATAAATAATATATGTTTTTGAAAAAAATTAAATTCTCTACAAGAAAAGTCTGATTGCAAATTTTCGTACGACAAGCCGTTTCCACGTAATCATGCCTTGATATTGATCTGTTTGTACGATTTGATTTTTCAAATTTGGAATTTTGTAACTGATAAACCAATCTACTTGTAAAAGAGACCTATACATATTTCTGAAAAAAATGAGACGCTCTATAAAAAAAGTCTCATTACATTTTTCGTTAAATTCACTCTTTCAAAAGTTATTCGAAGTTCAAGTTCGAGTGAAAATTAAGTTATCGTTTTCTTTGCTTTAGACATTATTTTTTACTTGATTGATAAATTTGACGCTATATATGAAAAGTACAATTTTTTTAACTATATAAATTTATCATTTTTTTTCAAATTGATATCCCATTAAAAAAACAAAAAAATGCTAATAAATAATCTTGAAGAATAATTTGATACCCATTACTCTTATTTTTTGCCGATATAAAAGCTAAAAATACTTTAACGGACTTCTATTTAACGGACTTCGGATATAACGGACAAAAAATTCGCTCAAATGTAAAAAAATTTAAAACGTCCTGTTAATATTACCTATACATGCTTAAATTCAAGTGTCGCCGCATGTAAACAATTTTTAACGGCCATCATAATCACGTCATACGTCTAGCACTAGAATTTGAGACATAATGCCGTCCTGCTCGTATACTGCACCTAGCCAGAGCGATAGTATACAGTAAAACCTGTTTTTGTGCGGTCCTTTTTTATGCAAATACTTTATGGCCCAGTCCATACAAGTACCGCCACCAATATTTCTCATTACGTAGATCAAGCCGTGTTTTGACGTTAAATATGACAGGTGGATTACAAAATTTGAGAATAATAAAATTACGTAATTAATTTTGTAAAGTGTTTTACACTCAACAATAAAGGGTGTCGAATAAATTATATGTTGCAGTGGATTTAGGGGTGTTCCGCCTAATATGGGAGATAACTCTTGGGTTGTCTCGGCCACCCACGTTATTTCAAACAAATAAGTAAAAACGATAATTTCGGATGTAAGTGAAAAAAGTAAACAAAAAAAAATAACTACGCTTAACAATCGCCTTACAAAGTAATCGAACCATGCCTAATAGTTGACAGTTTCAGAAAATAAGTTTTATAAGGTAAAAGTACCGGTTTTGGACACATTAGGCCCAGTTTTAAACACTTGAGTAATTTTGATAAAATACCTTAAAAAATACGAAAAAAACATCATTGATGTTTCTATCGTAGTTAAACATATATTAATTACACTTATACACAGTAAAAAATTTCGGTGCAAAGTTGGACTCGGCGACTTTTACACGGCCGTGTGAGTGTGAAATTTTGGTGTGAAATTGCCTTCGTGTAAAATTTTCACTTGAATAAATTTCACACGGTGTAATTTACTGTTTTACACCGTTCCGTGTTATTATTTATAATTTAACCAATTAACTTACTATTAGTGGTTTCTAATCTAGGAAAATATATTTACAATCAATTATCATGAACGGCATTTACACGCAGGATGGTATAAAATTAAGGATTCACACCGTTCAGAATTTTACACTACACTTAGTGCGATTTTTACACCGTCCGTGTTAAAAATCATATTAAATTTGCAACAAGAATGTAAACATTCAAGTTGTTACAGGCCCAGGGAAATCTATTAAATACAATAAAATAATTAAAAATTTATCTAATTATACGGTGGATCCTATGTTACCCAGACAAAGTTTGTCAACTGGCCCTTTAATGGCCCATTGCTGTGCCAGATATGCTTGTTAATGGGCGAGCAATGGCAATTGTTAACGGCCCATTAATGACTGCCTGTCGGCATGATAACGTCGGGCCTTCAATGGCACTTGGCTATCGGCCGTTAATGGCAGCCAGCAAAGGGCCGTTAATGGTAATTTTCAATGGGCCATATATGAAAAAGATTATCATGCCGTTAATGGCAACAAGTATCGGCCGCTAATGGTAGTCAGCAAAGGGCCGTTAATGGTAATTCTCAATAGGCCATATATAAAAAAGATTATTATGCCGTTAATGGCAAGAAGCAATCAGCCAAGTCTACTGATAAATTATCAACCTGTTGATGGAAATTAGGAACAACAGCTTAACAATTATTGTATTATTTTAATTAGCTATATTATTCAGAAAACAATAAAAACTATAAGTATTTGTTTTATTATTAAAATTATTAAAAAATTTAAAAAAATATCTGGATTTAAATTTTTATTTAACTAAAAATTACTTTACAAACTTTTAATGCATTTTTGAAAAGTCTTCAAATCGATAACGACCTCTGCTTCCTTCCGTGTTCACGGTCGCCCTGTCCAGACAGCCACCGTCCCACTTTGCCAGCAAAATTTTTACATTCTTCATTCCCTAATTTTTCCATAATAATTTCTGGAATAAACAAAACAAATTAGAAATAAAATTGTATTTCTGACGTAACGCATATAAATAAAGGGGTTAGAACTAAAAGAGTATAATAAAAATGATCTCTATCAAAAAAAAATAAATAAAAAACATATTAGAAAAAAATACAACTTTTTAGTCATTTATACCCCTTCATATATAATTTGCATAAAATGATTTTCCCAATACCTTGCATGCATAGGAAAGTCTCGGTGCTGCTAAAATTTAATTTTCCTACTCCTCTCACGATTTTTCCAGTTCCGGAGTAGTGTTTTTCAAGGTTTATAGTCAATAATGCAGATGCCATTTTACTAATGCATCTGTTAGTGGTGCTTTCCCCATACGTGTTCACCCGAAACAATGCAAGCTAGAAATAAATATAATATAGAAGTAATGCAAATACAATTAGCCTTCGTAACATCAAGTATAATATTTACCAATGCTTTCCTTTTGGACTTGGTGCTTTTTATTTCACCATCAAATTTTTTAAAGTCTTCTAATTCTGTCAATGGAAGTACTACACCTAATTGTTCGATTGTACTTTGATGACTTTGATGTGAAACTGAAGGTAAATTATTGGCAACTAGGGTGTTTTTTATTTCCTCGAAATATTTTTTCAAATCATATTGCAGACTTCTTTTTTCATTTATTAAATACCGATGCATTAACGCAGTTTGCTCATTCAATTTCTTGTTTATAAAATCTTTCAAGGATTCTGTAAAAAAAGGTGTATTCTAAAAATATTATTAACATGATAAATTTAATTGAAGTTTAAATTTACCCAAATCAAACACTTCATTAGCGTCTACAATTGGTTTTAACCCATCGGGTAGTATTTTTTCTGAAAAATAAATTTATTGTTTATAAAGCCATAATTCATTATTAGTGCAGATATAGCTCATATAATTTTGTTAATTTAAATTAACAATATTTTACTATCATTTTTTTACTTACTTTTGCTTTTTGAATGTTTTCCGTCAATAGAAGTTGAAGGATTTATGTCCATAGCTGTTATTGTACGTAACTCTTTAGTGACTGCCTTATTAGACAATACCGATGGCTTAGTTACTTGCTGGTGATTTTCTTCATCAGTACTTCTGACCTCAGTTGTCTTATAAGCACGTTTTAAACGTCTCTTCCCTTTCGAATAACTATCTATTTGAACATAAAAATTTTAAAGTCTCTTATATTTTTATTAAAATAAATAACATTTTTTTAATACAGTAAAAAAAATTATTTACCTCAAAATTTTAACAGAATACTTTGCCCAATTTTTCTTCGCATCAATTAATGCTTGAGCATACTTATCAAGTTGTTTATAATCGTTAAACGGTGGATATTGACAGAGTAATCCACCATTTTCTATTGTAATCCACTTAGACGGTACGAGATCTACATAATTTTTATTATTTAACTTACTTTCTGAAAACTCAACTACAGCGTAAATATTTTTATCATCAAAGCTGTCCATCTGTAATATCAAATCCAACTATAACTATTTCTCTTTTAAATAATTTATTATTTAAAAACTATAAATTGTGATATATTTTGTTTACTTGCTTTTGGGCTGTGATAAATTCACACCGAACGAACCAGATTTCTAATTAACTTTAAGTTCACTATATTTCACTTTTTCAAAAAATATAGTATTATTTGTTGAATTGTGAAATGGAATGTTCATATATAA
Organism: Sinopyrophorus schimmeli; assembly: GCA_036325965.1. Classification (NCBI taxonomy): domain Eukaryota; kingdom Metazoa; phylum Arthropoda; class Insecta; order Coleoptera; family Elateridae; genus Sinopyrophorus; species Sinopyrophorus schimmeli. The sequence goes on from JARFIZ010000412.1 coordinate 93,982, forward strand.
TAAAATGATTAACTAATGAAGAATACGATCCTTTAACGAACTGATCAATGACTGTAGATACATGTTCAAAATTTTCTGGCAAACAAGTTTTGCATTAGACACGAGGAACGAAAGCAAAACCTGTTTTGCCAGAAAATTTCTGTTAATTATAAAGATTGAGAAAAAAACCACTTAAGAAACAACAATATAAAATCTTAAATAATCAATCCGTTGTCAATCAAGATTAAAATTTGAAAAGTAAAATAAATCCAAGGCATTTCAGTTTTACAAAAATTATGCATGAGAACCTTTTCTTTTAGAAAAATATAACAGTACTCTTTATCCTTTAATCTTTTTCTAGAATTTTTATTGTATTATTTTAGAATCTCTTAAACCTTTAATTTCATTCTAACAAAAGGCAAAAAAATGTATCGTATTATATCTATATTCTATTATAACTACAGGTAAAAAGATCTGATTTTGTAAATAACTTTAGCAAACAGTTGATTCATTTTTATTTTTTTTATTTAAGGAGTGATTACTGTACTTACATATTACATATTTACAATTAGGTCTTTGAATTTTTTTTTTGTTATAAATGAAAAGATCATATATAAGTTTTATAACAAAACTATTTTTATTTTTTTTTTTCGCAATATTTCAAAAGTTATATCAAAATAAAAATTAATTTTGAATCCAGTACCGAAAACACGCCGACAGCTCCCGAACAAACACGAGCGTGTGTGACGTCATAATGTTAGTTTTCATTCATTGCCGCTTATACAGAAATAATAAATGCAGTGTTTTGATCTATTTAATTCTTTTGTCATGGTTAAATACTCAAGTTTATATTGAAAATGTCGAACCACAAAAGTTATCGTTCTTGTTTTGTACCATTATGTACAAATACTTCAAAAACAACTCCTGACAAAATGTTTTTAAATGTTCCCCAAGATGAAAAACGTCGAAATAAATGGTTTCAAGCAGTGCATCGTTATAATCCCAAAACAAAATCGAATTTTTTTTGTTGTGAAGATCATTTCGATATAAGTATTTTATAACACTATTGTTAGTAATTATTATTTATCCAAGTATACAAATCAAATAAGTAGAATTCAGTAAAAAATATATCAACATCAGGAATATTATCAGACTTTGCCTTTATAAATCCTTTATCACACATAGCTAATCGGAATTAACTAACAAATCGTTTTTTAGCAGTAAATTTTCATAATTATTGTCAACTCACGTGTAATAGCCGTAAACGCTGTCCTGTTATTAAACAGCTATAACATTATGACGTCACAAAGATGGTGGCTAATTTTGGCGCGTTTATAGTCACGTGATTTTTTTTTAAATTTTATCAATTTTTAATTGCTTATAATTAATTGAAAAAAAATTTTTTTTAAGTATTTTGCATTAAATATCCATATTATTAATAATAAAGTTTTAAAATACATAAAAAAAATCAATAATTTTTTTTTTCAAATACTTAATTATGTATACCTATACACATTTTTTTGTGCTTATAGATTAAATAAGCTATGATGTAACGATATCACACAAATTTTCTTATCATTATTTAATAAAATGCACTTATTTGTCATTATCTTCAATGGAAATAGTTCTGCTGAATCAGAAAAATGTTCCCCTGTAATAACACCAACATCAATTGCAGCAGTTGGGTATGGAAACAGCGTATCAGTATTCGTCATTTTACGACCGAATATATAGTAATCATCAATTTTAGATAATTGCTCATGTTGTTTTTTTACCAACAATAATTTGTCAATCCTAATAACTGTTTTATTTTTTGATATTATGATATTATCTGGCCGCATGGAACTTAAATGGACATTGTTGATAATTACACTCGTAATATTAAAATATTCTATGTCTTCATAAATAAAAATTCTCGAAACTTCATCGAAAACACATTTTTTAATAAGTTTAAGCTTTTTAACTTTTAGTTTCTCTTCATATTCTAATTCGGATAGTCGATTTAAAATTTGAGTTAAAGGTTTGTAAGGTGACTTAACAAGTTTATTTATTTTTCCTATATAATTTTCACCCCAAAACGCAGATGTATCACTTAGTGGTAAATTTAAATTTAATGCGTCATCGGGAAGATGAATTAAATTATGATAATTTAAAGTTTGTGAGTTTTCACCATACAGCGACGGTAATAAAAAAAAAGAATTTTCTTAACAATTCTTTTGCATAATTATTAAATTTTATCATTAAATTTTTAGAGTGTAAAATTCGACACGCTACAAATAGCAGTAGAAAATGATCATATAATTGTTTCGATAAAATATCCTTTAACACTACTGGTCCGCAATAAAGTAAAACAAAGCGATATTGTGTCGCTTTCCATTTCGTTAAATCATTAATATCGAATTTTTTACGTTGAAATTCAAATGGTACGAATGACGTAAGTAATAATAAATTTAATCGGAGACGTTTCACTACTGATCTTTTCAAACGTGCTTGACTTTTCCGCAATATCCAAGATTCCATTAAATTTTTCATTATACCCAAATATAGTAAATGCATTTAATCCAAAACTACAGACTTCACTGGATCAAAACCAGGCAACTTTGTAAGAGGAGACTTTAAGCCATCTTTATGATGTTCGGCTTGTATTTGTTTTTTGAAAGATTGTTTGGTGCGAAGTTTACAATCCATTTCGGGATACACTCTTTTTTTTTCTCTTTTCGCCAACAGATATTCCTTTTGTAGTGCATCTCTCACACGCATAGAATGTACCTGCGGCTTTGCAGCATTTAATATATGTTCTAGCTTGCGAATCTGCGATTATGGCAATTATTTTAAAATCATATTTTTTTCCTTCAATAGAAATCCCTAAGTTAATTAACTTCTTCGATTCTTCAACAAAATCTGAAAGGTATTCCTTAACACTAGCGGGTTTCGAGTCCCCACAATAAATCGCAGCAATAAACGGACGAGTCATATATTTTTCATTAAATATTTTAACTGTAATTGGCCACACTTGAATTTGAGAATTTTTATAAATTTGGATACCATCAATATGGACCAATATTTTTATCGTATTCTCAACAAATATATTGGGAGAAATAATTTTACTAATGCCATTTTCTAGTCCTAAATATTTATAATTGCAATTCGAATTTTTCAAACTTATAATTGATCGGTTGACATGGTGTTTTTTGGTCTGTAACAATGCCTGTGCTGTTTTAGGCAGGGTTGAATGTCCTTCTTCTCTTAATAAAACCATCAACTCTGAGATAACATTTAATTGAAGACTTGCTAAGTTCTTTAAAGCCCACAGTCTAAGTTTTTCTTCGAAACTTACATTTACATTGGTATTATCGTCGATAATACTGTCATTATCCGTATTACCACTATGTTCGTCGTAAAATAATTCACTATTATTATCACAACGATGGCACTCTGTTTGTCCATTACTATTACCACTAACTATATTATCTACACTATTATTAACAATATTATCTACACTATTATTTACACTATTATCTACACTATTATTTACAGATTGTTTTAATTCGCGAAATTTTTTGATGCGTTTGTATCCTTTTGACATTTTGTTTAGGATCTTAATGCTCAATAAAGCTTACAATACAAATAACTTTAAACGTTGGTAAATCAGCTGATTTTAAATTTGTTGCGCATGAGCAAGTACCGACTGCTGACCAAATACTATGAAAAGTAAAAACGAACGACTTCTGGTAATAAACCAGATATGGGCCATTACAAATTGCCAATAATGGGCCGACAGTTAATAGCCAGACATCGGCTGATTAACGGTAGTTTCCCCATTAACGACGACTTCGTATGGGTAGAGAGTATTGATAAAAATGAAAATGTTTATAATGTTAAATATTTAACGTATGGTCATCAATATAAAATTAAATATTTTATTACTGTTAGAGACGAAAATGAGTTACCAGTTTTTGCTCAGATTCGTTCTTTATTTGTTTATAATAATATTCCATTTGCTGTTTGTGCGCTGTGGGAGACTGTTTATTTTGAAGATACATTCAATGCCTATTTAATTAAACAAAATAATACAGAATCTATCGTTATCGTAAATTTATCATCGTTAAGCCATGAAGAACCTTATGAAAGCCACAGGAGTATGAGTGGTAAAGGTTTATTTATAGTTTGTAAATATGTGATAATTGTTTCATAATAAATAATTATAAAAATCTTAAAAGTAATTGATTGTAAATATATTTTCATAGATTAGAAACCACTAATAGTAATTTAATTGGTTAAATTATAAATAATAACACGGAACGGTGTAAAACAATAAATTACACCGTGTGAAATTTACTCGAGTGAAAATTTTACACAAAGGCAATTTCACACCAAAATTTCCCACTCACACGGCCGTGTAAAAGTCGCCGGATCCAACTTTACACCGAAATTTTTTACTGTGTAGCAAGTAGCGATAATTCTTATATTTGACATTTGTCAAAATAAAGTGGAACATGTCCACAACTGGTACAGTGTCCAAAACCGGTACTTCTACCTTACTTATCGGTTTACATATTATTTCAACAAGTGTCATAATAATAATAATAGATAAATAATACAATATTGCTTTAACAACATTTTAGTGAATATTGAAGTGTTTTGAATACCTACATTGCCGTGGTAGTAAATTGTATATTGAAACTAGCTGGCCCGCCCGACTTCGCTCGGGTATTGTGTTAAAAAAAAATTGTTTTTATTAAAATAAATATCCTATATAGCTGTTTAGCCCGGCTTCGCACGGGTATTGCGAATTTTGAAGTAAAAACTATTTTTTTTCAAAATAAACTATAGCCTATGTCAGGGGTTCCCAATCTTTTTTACACTGGGACTTCCTTTACAGGTTGTAATTTTGCGACGCTTTTCAAAAAGAATATATTTAATGAATTTATTTCTTATTTTTATTTAATTATAGCTGGCCCGGCGAACTTCGTACCGCCTCAGAATTGAATAATGTGTCAAATTCAATAACTAAAAATTAGCAGAAAACCAAAAAATAAAATAAAATATGCATACACTATTTTCACAAAAAATACATATACTTGCCAATTTTCATTGTTATGGGTTGAACGGTGTTGGAGTGAAACGATAACATATAAATATATACCTATATGTATATACAAATACAGTAGACGCCACTTAATGTGATCACGGTTAAAGTTATCAACTGCTTAGTGTGTTCAAACTGTCTTTGAATAGGTCCACTCAATACAAAAGCATTATAATTTGTTCGTTTATTATTATCAATATTTCGTTTATTGTGATCAATGTTGAGTCTATTAGGCATTAGGACAGCGGTTTTCAAACTATTACTACGTTTCCACGGTTATTCAATACGGGTTGAATACGGATTTGCGATACAACAAGTACGTGTTTCCATAAATAGTTTTGAATACGAATTGAATACATTTACGATACAGCAATCAGCTGTTTTCGGAAAACTTATTTTCTAGGTTAATACGTAGGGCAGGTTCGAAATAAAATTGTGTTGTTTATTTTATTGTGTGCTATAATTCTATTAAATTTCATGACAATTTAATATAAAAGTGTATATATTTTAAATTATCATTAGAAAGCGCCAGTGATCTCCAATTGCACATGCACGATCGCGAGTTACGGGTTTCCATGGAACTCAATACGTTGAAATTCAGATACGATCCTAAAATTTACCGTATCGTATCTGAATCAAAATCGTGTTCAACACGTATTGAATAAGGGTTTCCATGACCATTTTTCACCCGACAACAGTATTGAATCCGTATTCAACCCGTATTGAATGACTGTGGAAACGTAGTATATATGTAACCTCGCCGCTCTTCTAAAATATTTAATCATATGACGCACTTCTCAGTTTGACAACGTTGGATTAACCAATTTTCTAAATATGAGAAAAAAAAATTCTATAATAGATTTGCTTTAAATTTCTACGGGACATTTCTATAAGCCCCAAATCGACATAGCCGGAGCCATTCTTACCTGCTTCTCCTTCAACACCGTAAATTTTTACGAATTTCTCGAGAAATTAAAAGTTGAAATTTTAGGTACATTTTTGTAGCACAAAAGTTTACGTTTAAAAAATTGTAACGCCGTTATTTGTAGAGGGACTTTTAAAAACTATACAAATTCGGATTTGTCAGAGTTTTCCGCTCCCGACAGGTGCAAAAAACCATAGGCGTGCTATTTGAAATTATCGAGATAAACGATTTCGAAGGGACAGTCTTCTAATTATTTTTTCTAAATTTTCAATTTGATAAATCGTAGCTCGGTTATTTGTGAACGAATCTTGAAAAACTTTTCAGATTTTGAAAGCCCGTTTATCGTAGTGTAATATAAGCTAAAAAAATCAACTACCTTACCCTAACAGCCCGTAGTGTATTTTTGAAATAATAATATTGCATTTTTATTGTATCTGGCATATTTTTAACTAAACGGTTATTGTGATTTCCAAGAACTTTTTCACAGCCTCTTTCAATGTGTTTCAGATTTTATTTGCATAAACATTTTTAATTGAATTTTAATCAAAATAAATAAATCGAGTAGAAAAATATGTCATCTAAGATATAATAAACAAATTTTAATACTATAAACACACTTTATGTATTATTACGATCATTTTATTTTCTAGGAAGCATTTCTAAAAGTGTATTACATTACCGTATGTATTAACTTTAAAATACAAAATTGTATGAGCTCTTTATTAATAAATATAAAATTCTAACACGATTCGAAAATATCAAATAATAATATGTAATACAAAAACATACTAATTTAAAATACTCCAAATCTTCTATGTAAGCAGTTCAGTTGTGACAACATCCGGCTTTATTTTATTTTTTTAGGATCTTAATTGGTAATAAAACGTGACTGGTAAAACAACACTCTTACAATACGATTAGTTTGTATGGGAAAATAAAATTGTTGTTTTTACTATTTTTCTTGAAATTTCTTCATATTTTCTTACCTATAGTTTCCTTGGACTTCTACAAATATTTCAAAACCAAAATTGGCCAAATCGGCCCAGCCGTCCTCGAGTTTTAGGCAGACTAACACTCGCCAATTCATTTTTATATATAAGAAGATGTGTTTATTATTTTTCCTTTATTAAATAAAACGTATTATTTTCTCACTTCCGGAAACCAATCCGAACCAATCCAAACATCAATTTTTTTAGGTTTTCTGTACAAAAGTTATTACTAAAATATTAATAATAATTTATAAATAAAAAATATTTTATTAATTAAATGAACAATATAATACAATAAAATTGTTTTTTTATTTGTCAGGCTTTAAAAACATTGTTTTAAATATATCCGGTACTAGGTAGCATTTCTAAAAAAGGATTTTTATATGTAAATTTAAACTTAAATAGATTCATAAAAAAAAATTTTTAATTTTAAAGAATAGATTTAATGTTAAAAATTACTATTAACATTATTTTCTGCCGGTGGAAAGCTTTTTATTAATTTTTTTAAAAACAAAGGTTTATGGGTCCGCTACTGCACATATTTTTACGACCTGATTTTTTGTATTAGAAATTTCTTTAGATAAATCTTTATTATATTTTTGTAAATTAATCCCAGTTTCAAATGTAGCAGTTATAAGGTAATTGTTGATTGCTTTAATTAAACATTTAATTACCAACAAATTTAACTAATTGACGCGATACCTCAAATAATAAGCTTGTTTGCCTGTTTCACTGAACCGAAGAAAATAATTTGCTGCTGAATAATAAATTGTTGCTATTATGTACAGCAAACGATGTTAAATAATATTAATTTAATCTATATTAAAGATATTTTAAAGACCCATTTTATATAAAATTATAAATTTGTACATTGCGGAATCATTCGCTTTCCTTAATTGTAAATTTTTATTAAACTTTTTATTTATTATATTTCAAATAAGCTCATATTTTTTTAACAATAAATAATTTTTTACTTCAATAACTTTTATTGAGCTTTATTATAATTTTAAAAACTTTTATCATTAATGTTAGCGTAAACTTACGAATCAACATCGATGAAAAATTTGATTAAAGAATAATCCCCAAGACGTGAATTAAAAAATAATTTCTGTATGGAAGCTTTTAATATAACGAGTTAAATAAAAAAACTGTTGTTACGCTTTTTTATAATATCTATTATTTCTAAATGAGTTCTTTTAAGTAACTTGTGATGTAGCTAATTGTAAGTATAATAAGTAAAGTTAGCTGACATGAAATATGTAGTACAGTAAAACCTCGATATAACGGACCTCTATTTAACGAACTTCGGGTATAACGGGCAAAAAATTCGCTCAAATGTAAAAAAATTTTAAACGTCCTGTTAATATTACCTATACATGCTTAAATTCAAGTGTCGCTGCATGTAAACAATTTTTAGCGGCCATGATAATCACGTCATACGTCTAGCACTAGAATTTGAAACATAATGCCGTCCTGCTCGTATACTGCACCTAGCCAGAGCGATAGTATACAGTAAAACCTGTTTTTGTGCGGTCCTTTTTTATGCAAATTTGTTTTTCTGCGCTCTGTTTTGTGCGATTTTGTTTTTATGAAATTTTTTTTGTGCTATTTATTTTTATGCGGTATATGAATCTCAGCGGCGTTGGCACTGACTTTATGGTACTAAAAACAAAATCAACTGAAATCCTATCTTCAAGCGACGAAAGCGATTTTGGACCAATTTATCGCAAGAAGATGCGCGTTTTAGATTACGACGAGTAACAGCGAACTATTTAATCTACATTTTGAAAACTTCTCCATGTATATGTAGAATGAAGAATTAAATGTTCTTACAATTTTTCCAGGTCTAATTTAATTATTTAATTTAATTGAAAGCATTTTTTCATCTATTTCGTAAATAATTGATGTATTTTTTAAGTGCGACTTTTTTTATGCGGTCCCTATTCACCGCATAAAAAAATTTTTAAGTAGTATATTGTACAAAGTTGTTTATTATATGTAATTATTTATAAAATTTCAGAAATTTTTTTTGTACGATTTCTTTTATGCGGTCCCTATCCACCGCACAAAAACAGGTTTTACTGTACTAGTATAAACCTATTTTTATATAACGAACTTTTGGCTTTAAATGACCCCCCCCCTCCAAACAGTCCGTTATATCGACGTTTTAGTGTACTGTTATAATGGTGCAGTAATATTTCTTTTAAATGACGTATATTTTAAGTAAATTTATCCAAGCTGCAAGGTTCTTTGTGACTAAATCTGCTTACTCTTCATTTGCTTAATGACATTGTACCTACAAATCATTTTTTTTAATCATTGGTATATTTTGTATATAAAAACACAACATATTAAAATCTAATAAAAGCGCATGCAGTTGACTGCAGCTCTTATGTAGATATATAAGTAAATATATACAGTGGCGCATCTAGGAAGTGACTACAAAGTTGCCCCCCTCCCGAGTTTGCCATAGTTAAATACATTTTTCTATTGCTTTGTCAATATTTCTTAATAACGTTTTTTATTATTATTATTTTTGGTGCGACCCTATATACATATAAATATATTTTACTTATATGCTCTTTCTTCTTCTTAATTTGAGACGTTGTCCTGTCTTCTTATATTGTGCCTCTTACATATGTATATACTCCTAACTTGCAAAATAATAAATCTCTAAAAATTTTCTATCTTTGGTTATCATTACCTCAGATAATTGAAATCAACACATTCATTTTAAAACCTAAGCTTGGCCTATGTAAATAAAATCATAGTAGGCAATGATAAGCAAGTTGGCTAACAAGGACAGATTCAAAACTTTGAATCACAGATTTTGTTTATATTTACAGTATTTAAGAGGGATCCCTACTGCCTGAAAAAGAGCGCAAATCGTACCTCCGTAGTCCCCTTAAAATCACTTCAAAAACACGTTTTTTTCAAAAACAAAAATGTCGTTTAGAATTGGAAAGGACAGATCTATGCCTCTCTAGTATTGTTTTTTCAAATTCTTTTTCTAAATATTGAAATTTTTATGGTAAAGTAGTTCAATTTGGCCATTTTTTCAAGTAATAAATTTTCTATAATAAAATCAAAAAAATAATACTAGAGAAGCATAGATTGGTCTTTTATCCGTCTTGTGATATATAATTTATTTTAAAAAATTAATTTTTTAATCAAAATCTTTGAGCACTACGGAAGCTCTGTTACGTAAAATTTACTCAATTTATGCTGTTGGTAAGACGCGGTCCCTGGCGGATAATTGCATGAAGTCCGTTAGGCACGCCCTATGTACACTATTTTAAGAAAATCTGTGATTTTAATATTTCCCCAAAGCTTCTAACTTTAACTTTTGACTGTACAGCTAGACCTTGACTGACCATATTTTTGAGATTTCACCGTTTTGCTTGAATTTGCAATTGTACATACCTCACGATACGAACGCGCCAAAACTTGAACTTGGAATTCAAATGGGAAGAAAAATAAAATTGTAAAACTATATATTAGATATTTCAATTATCATGAGTATCATAAATATCCTAAGTTACAGTTATTGTAGACTTGGTACAGTGAATTATCAAACACTTATAGACATTTTTAATGACGGGTTAACTTTATACCACTGTAGCATTAGTCAAATTTTATTGTTCTTTAAATAGCGGAAATGTGTATAATGTACAATTTTAGTAGATTTTTGATACTCGGCGGTTTAAAAACAATTATGTACAGTAAAACCTGGGTACATTGATCACCTAGCGTTCCTCAAAGTTGTGGTTGTTGTGTGCAGGTGATCTTTGTACAGAAAATAATAAATGTAAATGCAATTAGGCCGATCCTTGGAAATATTGGTCAGTGTAGAGGTGGTGAAATTATTAAGATGATCATTGTTACATTTTTGTAAATTAAAATATTTTAAAGTGATATTTTGGGTACTTCTCTTTTAAGGACGTCCTCCATTTTTTACTAGTAATTGTTTATTTACTAATCTACAACATATATTTATTTTAAAATTTCCTGTTTGGGACAACATAGTTCAATATTCAAAAAATCAGATAGCGGTGTAAACATATTTCAATACATAGGGGAGTGTTTCCGGGTATGAGACAGGCTCCAGATATGAGACAGTCAATTATTTTCATTATGCAATGTCAATATGGCCAATCTGATTACTGTCAAGTACTTCTTTGGTCATCAGTCAGTTTTTGTACTAACACTGAAATTAATCCACGCATTGCTTATATCAACTGCAAACATCGTATGTAAAATTGCAGGTTAAAAACGTTTTTGATTTTTTTCAAAATGTTATTTTTTTTATGTAAATCAATTGAAAAAGGAAAGTGTAATGTATAGCATTTAGAGTTTTTCTTATATTTTACGATCCAATATTGGATTAGACCAATATGTGGTTGGAAAACAATTTTTTTTTTTAATTCTAAAATGTCGTCATTGTCCGGGTATGAGACACAGCATATTACCACCACCCAAGGAATCCAAGGCAAAAACATCATTAGTATAAAGTTGTTGCCGAACAAATTGAACGCTGTTAACAACATCAAATGCAATATTTGCAAGCGGTCAGTTCTTTTGAAGTGCGCAAACACGTGTGCAAGCATCTACACATGCAAACATTGCGACGATTATGAAGAGGAACTTGATAAATAAAAATTATGGAAAGCATAAAAAAATATAATTTTAAAATAGATATGAGGTTTTTACTTTATATTTTACAATTTTTAATGTATTTTTGTAGGTGTCTCATACCTAGATACAAATTTTTTTCTTGTCAAAAAACTGTCACTTAGAAAATTGGTCATAAAATTTTTCATATTAATGGAATCACTAAACTTTCTGCGGATAAAAGTTGTGTATTTTCATTACCTTTCCAACAATGAATAGAACACCTGACTTTATTTAACCAGTAAAAAATTTTGGCTCATAAACAAAACCCGTCTCATAACCGGGTACACTCCATTACTAACTACATTAGTATTTCAGACAATGTCAAGAATATAACCATATATAAAATTAATAAATAAAATATTAATAAATTTTAATTATTTAAAATCCAATTTTAAAACCTATCAATACAAACTTAATTTTATAAGGTACATAAATAAAAAATTCTGTATTAATGGTCCACACTGTTTTCATTTATTACTATATTAATATCATCGGTCAAATAAAGTTTTTTGACATTTAATTGTAATATTTTTAAACATTTTCGCCACTTCTGATCGTAGATGTATTTGGAAGAACTTGAAAATAATCTAAATCATTTGCGTAGTTTTTTTTTTAGAATTGCAGATTCTATTATTACAATTTTTGTATTGTTAAACCTATTTATTATTTTCGAAAATCTCTAACTTATGACAAATAGAATTAATAACATTGTCTGAAATAAAGTAGGGGGAAAGTGGCATGAAACAGCCAGTTTTAAAAAAAGGGATAAATAATATAGAAGGATATAAATAAATCAATTTTTTTTTTAAATCTGTAATTGTTCATGTATTTATGTACGTAATGTCATAAAACATTTTTCAAAATTAACGATATTTTTCGACTTCTAATATATATATACAGTCAACTCGCGTTATAACGAATTTCAAGGGACCCACGAAAAAGTTCGTTATATCGAAAGTTCGTTATATCGAAATTCCTTATTATAAAAGCATAAATTAACAAATTTTTACTTTGTTTAGAGATATAGAATTAATCAATCCAAAACACCACAAATTCGTTGTCGTTTATTAAAATAACCAATATAACGCAGAAATGTAAAAAAAAATAATAAAACAATAGAAAACAACAATAAAAAAAAAACAATAGAAATAATACAAATAGAAACACGTATAATCTAAAAACACTCCGTAATTTTAGTTTGTATGCAGGTGACTGTACGTGTCCGTTCAATTGCGTTCTCCAGATTTAAGATACTTGAGAATACACTGTCGTCAAGGTCATGGCTTTGCAAGTAATTGATAATTGATAGTGTTAAGTTTGCATTTCTTTAAGATAAAAAACCAAAAATTGTGTAGAAACACATTATGTAAATTATATAACATACCTACAGTACTTACTTTTTTAACAAAAATTATTAGACTTTGGTCAAGAAAACTTCGTTATATCGAGGGGACCAAAACCCATTAAAATTTTTGTTATAAAGCGAGATTTTCAAGGGACCGGCGCTTTCTTTCTTTATATCGAGATTTTCGTTATATCGAACTTCGTTATAACGCGAGTTGACTGTATATATATAAGCGGGGGTCCTACAGCCTCTGCCGCATCCCGCATTTTAATTGCCATCTCTTCTTTTCTCTCCATTCCTCTTCTCCGATAGCTCTATCCCTCATTGTTGCATGTACACCTTCTACCCACGTTACGGTAGGTCTTCCCCTTCTTCTTTTTTCGCCCGGGATGTAATTTATTGCTCTTTTAGGCCATCGGTTCTCGTTCATACGTTTTACATGGCCATACCATATTAATTGTTTTGTTTCTATTCTATCCATAGTGGTATATACTCTTCCTGTTTGTCTTCTGATTTCTTCGTTTCTTATATGTTCTAGTCTGGATTTTCTGCAGGATCTTCTTAAGAAATCCATTTCTATGGTATTAACCTTATTTTTATTTTTCTGGGTTAGCTGCCAGCATTCTGACCCATACGTTAGTATTGGTTCAACGATTGCCTTGTAGATTTTTATCTTCGTGTTCAATGTAATTTGGTTCGACCATAGGAGAGAGTTTAGCATTCGCACACTTTTTTGTCCTTGTTGGGTTCTTCGTTCGATGTCTTTTGTAGATGTTCCCTCGTTCGATATTATAGTGCCTAGATATTTGTATTTTTCACATTGTTTTATGTTTTTTATTTGTAGTTGTGGGTCTTCTTGTTCCTCTCCAATCTTCAAATATTCCGTTTTCTCCATATTTATACACATTCCCCACTTTTCATATTCTTTATTTAATTTTCTCATCATGTAGTCCATATCTTCTTCACAATTTGCGACAATCACTTGATCATCAGCAAACAGGAGTGTTGTTAGGCAGGAGTCCTTCATCGGAATTCCCATTCCTGCACATTTGCGTCTCCAGATTTCCAGTGCTTCTTGAATGTAAATTTTAAAAAGTGTGGGCGATAGGCAGCATCCCTGTTTAAGACCTTTAGTAACTTTGAAAGGTTTTTAAACTTTATTTCTCATTTTTACCGCACTCTGTGGGTTCTTATATATATTAGCAATCGCTCGAGTGTATGTTCCATTTAGGCCAATTTTCGTCAGTGTTAAATAATTTTTTCAAGGTCACCATATCGTAGGCTTTTTCGAGATCGATAAACAGAAGGTATGTAAGTAGATTTCGGGCTTTCCTTTTTTCTATTAACTGTTGTAGAGTAAATACATTGTCCAAACATGATCTTCCGGCCCTGAAACCGCTTTGTTCCTCTATATCTTCATAGTCTGTTTCAATTCTCTGCTTTACAATCCGACCATACAATCTTCCCATTGAGCTCGTAACACTTATTCCTCTATAGTTTCTACATTTTCTTCTATCTCTCTTCTTGTATATTGAACTAATGTGAGCCATATTCCAATCCTCAGGAATATTTTGTCCTCGTATCATGCATGCGTTGAAAATTTCTGCTATCTTTTGTAGCAAGACTTCTGGTGCATATTTAATTAGCTCTATGGGAATATTTCCTGGTCCTGGCGCTTTACCACATTTCATAGCTTTCAGCGTGTTTCTTATTTCTCTCACACTGACTTCCTCTACCGTTTTCTTTTCGTTCATATTTGCTTCTTCTATATTTCCTTTGAATATATTTCTGTTTTCCGTTAATAATTCTCTATAGTGATTTTCCCATTCTTTTCCTGCTATCAAATTTATACCTCCTGTTTCCTTCCTATCCTTTCTAAGATTTTTTATGGTTCTCCACGCTTGTGACACTCTTGTACCTCCAAGATATCTTTCAATTTCTTCACATTTCCTCTCCCACATTTCATTTTTCTCTATTGTGATCATCTATTTTACCTTCCTATTGTAACTTGCACATTCTTTCTTATCCTCGGGATCTTTTGTATACAACCATTTCCGATAAGCTTTCTTTTTCTCTACTACTGCTCTCCGTATGTCTTTTGTCCACCATTCTGGATTTCGTATTTGATGACATTCTTTGTATCCTAACGCTTCTTTCGCAGCTTGGTGTATGCACTCTTTAATTTGTTGGTATTTTTCTTCGGTACTGTTTACTTCTGTATAGATTCTTTCGTGTAGTTTTATAGTTATTCTTCGTTTGTAAAGGAATTGTATAGATTCTTGTCTCAAGCTTTCCAAATTATAAGTTATATTTTCTGTATCTCTATATTCTTTTGTATCCTCATCTTGTCTTCCGCTCTTTTCCTTTTTATATTTAACCACTATGCTGGCTATTATCAAATAGTGGTCCGACCCACATTCTGCACCTCGATATGCCCTTACGTCGTTTGTTTTAAGTTTTGAATTTTGTCCCATGATCAAATAATCTATTATAGATTTTTGTCCCTTCGTGTATTGAACCCAAGTGAATTTATGAATTTCTTTGTGTTGAAAGTGTCCATTCATTATTTTCAAAGAATTGTTATAACATAGATCAATCAGTTGTCTCCCATTATTATTAACTGTTTCTTCTCCATACTCTCCAACAATTTTGTCATTTTTCCTTTTTTCAATCCTAGCATTGAGATCTCCTTATATACATATTTCTTTGTTCTTGTTTATGTTTACTAATATGTTTTCCAATTTATTATAAAATCTGTCTTTTATGGCTATTCCAGCATCTTCACTTGGAGCATATACTCCTACTATTACTATGTTTTCTCCGTTTTTTTTCATTTCTAATGTAATTATTTGTTCATCGACTTCTTCCCAACTTTTGATGTTCTTTCTATATTTCTTATGTACGGCTATGGATACACCTCTTTTCGCTCTTACATCCTTATCCACCCCACTGTAAAAGTGAATATACTCTCCTATCATTTCAGTTCCTCTTCCTTTTTTCTTAGTTTCAGTTAGAACCCCAATTCTATTCTTCTCTCCTTTAACTCTTTAAACACTTCTATTTGTTTTGTTCTCAAGCCCTGTACATTCCATGTAGCCAATCTCATTGTCCGTTTTCGTTGCGTATGTTGTCTTCGTTTTGATCCGTCCTGTTTCCGAGGCAAGCAATTAAAACTTTTAGCATATTTAAAATTTTTACGAAAAAATGGGTTGCTAACCCTTTGCTTCAACCCTCCTTCTTTATCCGGGCTTGGGACCGGCAACAGGGCCAATGAGCTACTCAATCCACCCACTGACCTTGCAGGCGGAGTTTCGACTTCTAATCATTTATAAAAAAAAATAAAATTTGGCTTTTTCATAACCTATAGGTATTGAAACAGCCAACCCAATTTTTGAAAAAGCCATGTTCTTATTACAAGATTAAAACTGCACATTAACGAAGATATTATTTAATAATTATCTTAAGCTATAATTTTAGATCTTATATAATTATAAAACGTTTTAAATAACGCAAACTCTCGATAAAATATTTACTTACATAAATCTAAGAAACTGTCAAAAAATTTGACGTTTGAGATCAATCATTGCAAAAACTTAAAAACGTTTATACAAAAATAATGCAATTTCCCTTTTACGCCACAGGATTTATATGCCCAACCATTACAACTTTGCATCGGTACCACTCTTGATTGCTGTTACTACAATTATTATTGCATTTTATGCAATTAAAAGGTGGCTCTTTCATTACACTGCAGTCCGGCTCTTTCCAAACATATTCTCTCAAGAAACAAAATCTCGAAAATTACTATGAAATCAAAGATTAGTCTACAAAATATATACGTTATTAGAAGGCCTAATATATCTATAAAGTTATAGTGTAATCATATTATTATTAGTTTTGTACGTATAGGCGTTAGAAAACAAATAAACTGAACTCCAAACCTTACTTTTTGACGACAAAATCTTCAATACGTCGTATTGGCGCCGTTTATTGACGGTGAACGGTCAAATTTTTGTGGGGGATATCTGGCTAGTGTTGCTATCTTAAAATAATAATACATAAACGATTCGTATGAAAACTACCGCGTAATTGATAATGGCTCTTTCAAAACTTGGCTGTTTCATGCCACTTTCCCCCTAGTTAGTATGCAAAGGATATTAAGAACGTGTGTATTTGAATAGATTTACTCATGGCGCGTACCTAAAGAGTATGTTAATACTTGCAACTCAAGGTAATAGAGTCCTATTCCTGAAGACACGTATAAGGCCCAGTTTTCAAAGCTTGGAATTTTGATAACAACCTTATAAAATACGAAAAACATCATTGATGTTAATCATCGTAGTTAAAGTACAATTAATTACACTATAGCAAGTACGATAATTCAATATTTGACTTTGTCATAAATAAAGTAAAATTCCACAATGTACAGTGTCAAAACGTATTACTTATTAAAAATAATATGAAATAAATAGTTTGTTATAATTATTTTTGTACAAATAATAAATGAATGAAGGGCTATGTTTCTTAATCACCCGGAATACTTCTATCTCACGCGCGACCGTGAGATATTAGTAAGCGTATATCCCAATAATCTTTCAACACACAGCTAACTAGAGTTTTCATCTACTTACCTTGAAATGACTGTTAAGGCCATACTTTCGAAGCTTCCGAATAGATTAAGCAAACATATATAAACTCGAAACACTTCCTCACTTTAGTTTCGACCGAGTCTGTTATTGTGAAGTGCAACGCTCTAATCCAACGCCCGGTGAATTAGAGGGAAGCGCTATCGCTATCGTATAAATAAATGTAAATAAATATACCAGTGACAATCGTTTAAATAAATATACGAGTGTAAATAAATTAGTTAGTGTATTAGAACCGTAAGTTAGTTAGTTAGTAAATAAATAATTGTTAAGTGCTAGTGTTTAAGTTATTGGTGAAGGAGAATTTGTTTATTATTTTGTGTTAATAAATTGCAATTGTAAATTAAGTGGCCAACTCTGTGTTATTATTCACAACCCGAGTACGAACCGCTTTTGCTCGTTGGAAATTGGATTGATTGGAAATTACAATTGTTCAGGGTAGGGTTTAATATTCGTGAGTGTTAAATAAATCAATTAACGGAATATTTGAGTGTAACATTAAAAGTGAAATAAATAAAAATGTCTTTCGGAAAGTTATTGAAAGAACTTAAAGTCGCCGAACTGAAGAGCGAGTTGGAAGAACGCGAGTTGGATATGTCCGGATTTAAAAGTCAATTAGTAAAACGGTTACTTGAAGCAATTAGTAAATGAAGGAAAAATCCGGAAGAGTACAAATTTAATTATCCTGATGATATTAGTACGGTGATGGGAAAATTAAAAGAAGAACTAATGGAAGATTCTAAGAAAACGAAAGAAGAATTAATGGAGAGAATGAAGGATATTCAAGAAAATTCCGGTAAAATGGAAGAAAGAATGCTAGGAAAAATGAAGAAAGAATTGATAGAGCATTCCCAAAGTTTAGAGAACAAGATTTTGGAAAATTCTGAAAAACAGAAAAGAAAATAGAAGAAGTGTCAAAACAGTGTGATGAAAAATTGGAGAAATTTCAGGACGAAATAGCAGCCCTTAAATCTCAGCTGGAAACCATTGAAACCAATGGCGACATTTCCACATTAATCGCCGAAAGAAAATTTGTAGACCCACCTAGAAGCATTCAGCAACCTCCGCAGTTTGACGGAAAAACACCGTGGGACAACTACCAGCGTCAATTTGAGGCGGCTGCTAAGGCCAATGGGTGGACCCTTGAGGAAAAAGCCACAGCATTAACTTTGGCTCTTTGTGGAGACGCTGCCGACATTCTACAAACGCTTTCTGACCAAGACTTGGGGAATTACAGTCAACTTACCAAAAGCTTGGAAACGCGGTATGGGTCAGCGCATTTAAGGCAGGCGTACCACTATCAGCTTAAAAACCGTTACCAGAAACCGGCTGAAACTTTACAAGAGTTTCAGCTCGCCATAATTCGGTTGGTCCGTTACGCCTATTCGGATACATCAAAGGAGGTACAAGAACGATTAGCGGTCCAGGCCTTCGCAGATGGACTTCGAGACACGGAGGTTAAACAAAGTGTCCTGTTGTCGAGATCCAAAACCATCTCCGAAGCATTGGCGTGTGCCTTGGAATTTGAGTCAGCGAAACTCAATTCCAAAAGTACGGGAGGCTTCGTGAAGTCAGTGGGACCGAGGGAGAAAAATCAAGCGAACTCAATGAAATAAGAAAGATGATGGAAGTGCTTATAAAGGAAAAGAGAGAACCGATGCGATGTTGGGGATGCGACCAAGTGGGACATAGGCAACGCCAATGTAGGAAGTGGAGGGTGGTACAGCCCCATCGAGGTCGACCACCAAGGCGTCGGAAAGGGTCAACGAGAAGGGCAACCGTCGAACTGCCAGCAACAAGCCCCACATAAAATAGTGCAAGTTACCTCAAACAACATCCGTCCGGCAGCATCTTTATAGATGGGTTAATTAATAATAAAGTGCGTGCTTTGTTGCTGGACACAGGTGCAACAAAACCATTATCAGACCAGACGTTGTATCCTCCAAAATCAAGATACGACCCACTAAATGGCGCCTGCGCACTGCAACAGGTGACTCGGCTACAACACATGGTGAAGCCAGCATCCGTCTCACAATAGGAAACACATCCTTTACACATTTGGCGATTGTGGCCGAGATTGAAGATGAAGTCATTATCGGTATGGACATCATGAACACCAAAGGATTCGAATTGAACCTCAAGATGGTGTTGTAAAAATAAATGGCGAAGAAAGTGTGATACATAGGAGAGATGAAACTACAATTCGAGCGTTCCTAATCGAAGATACCGAGATACCAGAACGCGCTGAAGTAATCGTCGAGGCGGTCTTGGAAAATAATGGAAATGATGGGAGCATTATGATGCTTGAGCCAAGAAACGACGATGAAAAGGTGGCAGTCGGAATTGTAGTGGGAAAAGTTTGACGCGTGTCGCAAACACTGTCCCGGTACGAGTGGCAAACATGAACTATCACACGGTCACCTTACGGAAAGGGACGAATTTAGCTGATTGCTGCTCTGTTTCCTCTATTATTCGAGAAGTGAAAGTCTGCGATAAACCATTGTTGGAGGAATCAGAACCTCTTAAGGATTTGATCAGTGCTTCTTCTAAGGGTTTGAGCCGTTACGAACGAAATGGGCTCGAAAATTTAATCAATAAGTATTGGACTATATTCGAGAGCAGGCATCAATCCAAAGGGAGGACCAACATGGTTCATCACAAGGTCAACACCAATGGTGCTCAACCCATCCGCCAAACAGCTAGAAGATTACCCTTAGCCAAACGAGAAGAGGTCGACAGAATAATCCAGGAAATGGAAAAGGAAGGCGTAATCGAACCATCTACCGGCCCTTGGGTGTCACCTGTCGTGCTGGTAAAGAAAAGGATGGCTCCACCCGGTTTTGTGTAGACTACCGGCAATTAAACAACGTGACGAAGAAGGACAGCTACCCTTTACCAAGAATCGACGATACCCTGGACACACTTGCGGGGCAAAAATCTTCTCGACGCTAGATTTAAAAAGCGGATACTGGCAAGTAGAGATGGCACCAGAAGATAAAGAGAAAACAGCATTCACCGTAGGCACGGGATTATGGCAGTTTAAGGTCATGCCTTTTGGATTGTGTAATGCACCAGCAACTTTTGAAAGACTGATGGAGACCGTTCTAAGGGGTTTATCGTGGAAAACCTGTTTAGTCTACCTCGATGACATCATCGTAATGGGTACTTCGTTCGAGGATCACCTAATAAATTTAGAACAGGTGTTTCAAAGATTACAAAGTTCCGGATTGAAACTAAATCCTAAGAAGTGCAATCTCTTTCAAAAGGAAGTTAAGTATCTGGGTCACATTGTTTCAAGCAAAGGCGTCGCCGTGGACGACAACAAAATAGAGGCAGTTCGTGATTGGCCAGTACCCAGGGACAAGCATGAAGTTAGAAGTTTTCTGGGTCTCTGTACCTACTATAGGCGTTATGTATCGGGTTTCGCCAATATAGCCAAGCCCTTGACACGCCTTACTGAAGAACTACGCAAGTTTCAATGGGACAGCAGTTGTCAAGAAGCTTTCCTTGAACTGAAAAATGCTTTAACAAACGCCCCTGTGTTGAGTTACCCTCTACCACACGGAAGGTTCACTCTAGACACAGATGCCAGCAACGTGGGGATAGGAGCAGTCCTTTCTCAGGAGCAAGACGGACAGGAGAAAGTGATTGGCTATTTTAGTAAAACCCTGTCCAAACCAGAAAGGAACTACTGCGTTACTCGACGCGAACTTTTAGCTGTAATCAAGGCCGCAGAACACTTCTACAAATATTTGTATGGGCGAAGATTCTTGTTGCGAACTGATCACGCAGCATTACAGTGGTTATTGCATTTTAAAAATCCAGAAGGGCAAGTCGCCAGATGGATCGAAAGGCTACAAGAGTTTGATTTCGAAACCCGCCATCGAGCTGGTACAGCTCATCGAAATGCAGATGCCCTATCTAGAAGACCTTGCCTGGACGACTGCAAACATTGTAATCGCGCTGAAGAGAAGGATGCTGTCATCAACAGGACAACCGTGGTGGATGAACACTGGAACGGAGATCAGCTAGCTAAAGATCAAGAGGATGACCCCGCATTGGGAATATTGATCCGGTGGAAGAAAACGGGCAGAGACCTAGCTGGGAAGAGGTCGCCAAGTATTCCCCGGATGTGAAATCGTTATGGGCACAATGGAATTCCCTCATCCTGGATGGAAACGTGTTGAAACGTGTCTTTAAAGGCTCAGATGGTCAGGAGGAAAGACGGCAGGTCTTGATTCCGAATGGAAGGATTTTTGAAATCCTGGAAGAAGTTCATGGTGGAACTTCGGGAGGGCATCTGGGAGCAGCAAAGACGCTGGAGAAAATAAGGGATCGTTTTATTGGATGCGATGTAAAAGGATGTGAAGGAATGGTGCCAAAAATGTGCTGCGTGTGCAGCGGCGAATGGTCCTGGCAGAAAACCCAGAGCTCCAATGCGTCAGTACAACGTCGGTAGTCCATTTGAAAGAATCGCCATAGATGTAGCCGGTCCTTTTCCCCAAACCGACTTGGGAAATAAGTACATCATTGTAGTAATGGACTACTTCAGCAAATGGGTAGAAGCTTACGCTGTACCGAATCAAGAGGCCGTTACTGTGGCTGACGTGCTGGTAAAGGAATGGATTTGTCGATTTGGCGTACCCATGGAACTACACTCCGACCAGGGAAGAAATTTTGAGTCCGGAGTATTCCAAAATTTATGTAAATTGCTGTCTATCAGAAAAACGCGAACTACTGCATTACACCCGCAGTCAGATGGCATGGTAGAGAGAATGAATCGGACAATCAACCGCCACCTAGCAAAAGTAGTCTCCGACCATCAAAGAGACTGGGACTCTTGTCTTCATTTGTTCCTGCTGGCTTACCGCTCAGCCGTCCACGAAACAACTGGTCAATCGCCGGCAAGCATTGTCATGGGACGAGAGTTACGATTACCCTGTGACCTAAAGTTCGGCTGCTTACCAGGGGAAGATGTTGCTGGGGAAGGTTATGTCGATAAATTGCGATCCAAAATGGACAGCATTCACCAACGGGTCCGGCACAACATCCAAGGAGCTAGCGACCGCATGAAAGAGTCCTACGACATTAGGGCTCACGAAGGAGGTTACCAAAAGGGCGCTTTAGTTTGGCTATACAATCCCCAGAGACGTCGTGGTTTAAGTCCAAAGTTGCAAACATCGTGGGAGGGTCCCTACGAAGTGCTCGAACGAATTAACGACGTTGTATACCGAATAAGCAAACAACCGCGAGGAAAGCCCAAGGTGGTGCATTTCAATCGGCTCGCCCCTTATGCTGGTAACAACGACGCAGAAGTACGACCTGTAAAAACGACACAAGAGGCCAGCGAGTCGTTTGAGAACTTTATGTCACTGTATTCGGGGAGCAGTAAAATTCGTCACGGGATAACCAGAGAGGAAAACTGCGATCTCTTCCAAGTTCCCACCCACTATGCCTTAGCGTGTTCAGTAGCACAGGACTTAGAAATGCCGAATGGGGTTGCTTCGGTGTTCAGGAAAAAGTTCGGGGAAATCAAGAACTTCCAAGAACAGAAGGTATGCGTAGGGGACGCTATTCTACGCCGTTTAGGGGAGCGGAAACTCCTATATTTAGTAACCAAGTCAAAACATCAGACAAAATGCAGTACAGCGATATATGGACCGCCTTAAAGCAGTTAAGGGATGTGGTGACTTCCAACAACATCACAAAATTAGCCATCCCGAAGCTGGTTGCCAACTACGACGGACTCAACTGGAGAACTGTTCGAAATATGCTGGAGGTCCTCTTTGCGGGCACCAACGTAGAAATCCTGGTATGCTGTTACAATCTTCAGAAGACAATGGAGAAACCGTCGATTGCTACTTCTTTCAAACATCGCATTGCAACCGGGGACAAAGTTGCCGATATCGACACAGCCAAGATGTACATTTCGGGACGAAATGGAGCTAAGAAGGGGGCAATGTAGCAAACGCGATAAATGAATGAAGCGGCCTCGATAGATTTGCCTAATCACCCGCGAGATACTTCTATCTCACGCGCGCGACCGTGAGATATTGAGTAAGCGTAGATATCCCAATAATCTTTCAACACACAGCTAACTAGAGTTTTCTATCTACATTACCTTGAAATGACTGTATCGCCAAGGCCCAGATACTTCTCGAAGCTTCCGAATAGATTAAGCAACACATATATAAACTCCGAAACACTTCCTCACTTTAGTTACGACCGAGTCTGTTATTGTGAAGTGCCAACGCTCTAATTCTATACGCCCGGTGAATCTACGAGGTAAGCGCTATCGCTATCAGTATAAATAAATGTAAATAAATATACCAGTGACAATCGTTTAAATAAATATACGAGTGTAAATAAATTAGTTAGTGAATTAGAACCGTAAGTTAGTTAGTTAGTAAATAAATAATTGTTAAGTGCTAGTGTTTAAGTTATTGGTGAAAGAGAATTTGTTTATTATTTTGTGTTAATAAATTGCAATTGTAAATTAAGTGGCCAACTCTGTGTTATTATTCACAACCCGAGTACGAACCGCTTTTGCTCTCGTTGGAAATTGGATTTGGATTGGGAAATCCGTTACAATATATTAGTACATAGGCAGTTATTAGTAAAAAAATTATAGACGTACTTAATGTAGAAGTAACCTAAATGTTACTTTAAAAAATTTTAATTCACAAAAATTATATTTTTTGCAATAATTAAAATTGTTTTTTAGAATGATAGATCAAATATATGCCTCTAACATATCTTAAGCAAGCCCAAACCCAAATGCCGTTTTGAAAATAAAATTTCAAAAAATTAATGTTTTATTCAATAACCATAACAGTCAGGGGGCTAAAAATTTCCAAAAGTATTATTAATGGTAGGATACATTACAGAAAAAAAATCAGTTCATTATCTACGGGGACACTTTTCCCATGTAAATCCGGCAATAGCCTTTAAACCTTTAACCAAGGTTACAGAAATAAGAAATATAAATTACAATGCAGGAGTAGCAGGAAATCTGGTTTCATCTGCTCTGAAATCATTGAGCTAATATTCTAGAGTAAAACTAAATGAATACTCTCATGCCATATTAGGTCTATGATATACCTTCAATTGGCGACGCCTACCTTCATTTTTTTAAGCCTTCCGCCCGTACCGTTGCCCCGCAGCAGAAACTTTAAAACGGGTAGGGATCTCTCTTAAAGCTTACTGCTTTAGTATTATTTGCCAAAGCAATAGGACGCACTATTCAGAAATACGTGAAAAAACGGTTTTAACGCTATAGTGAGTGGTTGCTCCCTGGATAAGATTCCGTGTTCCTATCAACAACTCGGTGGCCGAGCGGTTAACATCACGAGCTAGAAAGCAGCAGGTCTTGTGTTCCGGTATAATAGAAAGCTTTTTTTCTCACATCTGTCAAACGATTTACAAATAGTAATTAAAACAAAAAAGGATTCAATTGCAAATAATGTAAAAAGAAAGCATTCGACGAATCTCAAACATAAGACCTGCTGTTTTGTAGGTAGTTGTGTTTATACTGCAAACTCAGTGCTTATAGAAGTGTTTTATTTTAAAACGTTAAAGTGTTTTACTGCCATTAAAGTACATGGTAGTCACTAAGTAAACATTTAGAAACGTTTACTTAGTGACTACCATGTATTTAAACGGCAGTAAAACCCTTTAGTATTTTAAAATAAAACACTTCCATTTGCAGTGTACCGCTCGACTACCGAGCTGTTGTTATGAGTACAGAATTTTTTCGTTTTTTCGAGTATTTCTAAATAGTGCGTCGTACTACTTTTGCAAATTATTGTTAAAGTGTAATCTTCAAATTCTGTAACTATAAACAAAATTGGTGATTCAGAGTTCTGTACCTTTCCTTGTAAGATCAAATAAACTTTTCTCTCACTCTTCTAATCTAATAAAATAATAATATTAAACGCTTAAGAAAGGTAGAGGACCATCAGTAACGTTTTCAACTACATTTGAATGACATTGATACGCTAAAGATTTATTAAAATTTACTGCACTTTTGATTGGCATATTTAGCTTTAACCTTTATTATTAACAATATTGCTGACATAATCAAGCATGTGATAATTTTTTTTTTATTAAATCGAATATGTTTAAAAACAAAAACATTATACCCAAAAAAATATTTTCATAGGTTTTTATTCCTTCTATCTCACATTAGTGTAAATTTTTCAAGAAGTTTCTAAACCAAATTGTTTTTTGTTTTATTATTCTCACATTTGTGATCAACTTATCAAACGCAAAGAAAACGATCCATTCTTGAAGCGTATGATCATGGGCAACGAAAAAGAGATCATCTACAATAATGTCAGCCGTAAAAGAAGTTGAAGTAGGAAAGTTGAAGCATCGGAAAGGCAAGCAAAAGCGCACATCCACCAAGAGAAGATGATTCTCTCAATATGGTGGAATTGGATGGGACCAGGCTTCTATGGGCTGCTTTCAAAGAACAAAACGATTAATTCCGATGTCTACTATGAGAAGCTACAGAAATTGAATGTTGTCATAGCAAGGAAACGTCCCAAATTGATCAATCGTAAAGTGTGGTATTTCAACACAACAATGCGAGACCACATCAAAGATTGGTCACTCAGTTAAAATTTTTCCAGCCTGTTTGAGATATGTTATCACATCTACCGTATAGCCCAGATCTTGCGCCATCAGAATTCTATTCCGATTCCTTCAAAACTTCTTGAATGGTAGAACGTTTGCTTCTGAAGACCACATCCAACAGCACCTTGACAAATTTTTCGCAAAGAAAAATAGAAAGTTTTACAAACACGAAGTTATAAAGTTGTCTGAATGTTATTAAACAAAACGGCCAATTCATCATTGATTAATGTCATTATGTATGTATATTAAATAAACGAACCTAAAATTCTAATGAAAAAAAAACGCACTGACTTTTAAAACGACCTTATAATAAGGTTAAAATTAAATGTGTAAGAACAAAAAGAAACATATTAAATTATGACATTTAATACTAGCAATTACATTCATTTTTAAAGTTGTTTAAAATTTTCTATTCTTTAGCGAAAATCGGGTTAAATTTTTAAATGAGACGACATACAAAATAAACTTGTCATATCTTCTCTCATATCCCTGTTCGTGCTGAAGCAAATTTACTCACAAAATCCGAAGTAAAATTGGAATCCTCATCCCAAACACAAACAGAATTGGAGAAATCCGGAATGGAACGCCTAAAATGCTAATTCGAACGCCTCTCTTCAGGAAGTGGTTAAACTGCACAAACAGCGTCTATTATATGCGCAATAAGACCTCTCCGGCTCTAATACGATCTCAATTTAGTTTAGTTCCGCTCTGTTACACGGGTCGCGTGGCAATCGCCACCCCCGGGAGCCCTTTACGCCACCCCCTATTTGTCACTTCCTGTGAATATCGTCCCTGTATATTATTTTTTCGTAATCTCTAAAACTACAGCACTTTTATGAAAAAAATTTCTAAAACCGTAAATATTTTAGATAAAAATATAAGAAATATAAAAATATCTTCCTTTTAAATAGAATTGAATCGAATAAGTTTAGTAGAAAATTTTTTCTAATTATTTCTAGTTCAATTTGAATTCAATTACTGGCAGACAGCAACAAGATAAAACCTTCTTTTTCTTTTTTAGCAATTTTCCAGTACACGGTGAACCACCTGCATCTACAATCGTTCTCCGCAGTTTGCGGTTTTAAATTCAGAGAAATAAAATAGTTTTAATTTTCGTTTTACTGCAACAACATAAAATTGAGTTGTGATTGAATAATATTTATGTACATATTCTTGAATTCGTATATGTAATTATGTAGATATATAAAAATACAAAACACTATACTTATTTAAATACAGTTATATTGACTTTACAAATTGCGTAACAAATTAAATTAATAATATCTAACACAATTATCTACATAAAAAAAGTAAGTACATAATAGATAATATCTAACATAATTTGTTTTAGAAATTCCAACAGAAAATATTTAAATGTTACGAGTAGGTAAAATTCAAGACCCAAATTTGCTTCAATAATAGGGGTAGACTGTCGACAATATCTCTAATGATGTAATTTGACGATATGTGAACAGCTGTTAGACAAATGACGGTAAAGCCAACAAGCTTCTGGGATTTCGTACTGTTCTCCCGAGGGATGGCCACCGGGAACGCTCGGTCTGCTTGCTTTTCGCTTTGGTTCGCGGAATAAAGAGGGAATTAAATATATCATCGATTTAATTTAATTGGTAATTGCTCTAACATGATTTGTTGACAGAAGCATTATTTGATCTTTTTATGTGCATATTTATTTTTTTCGACTGTGCCATCTGTAAATGTTAGATATTTACTATCATACATACATCTACATTAATTTATTCGTATTTTATTTAGCTAAAAATGTTAAAAATAACACTGCATTGATTTTGGGTGCACCAAAAACCTTTTTTTAAATTGCAATTTAAAGTATAATATTTTACTGCAGTCAAATTTTACCAATGAGTGATTTGTGTCACACAGTTTAATACCCTACAAAATATAAAAATTAATTCTATGCAAAAAGGATGGCTAAACCTGCCTTAATAAGCATAGTTGAGGAATTACAAAATGTATCAATATACATTTCTTTCAAATAAAATTAAATTCAAATGTAAGATCGACTAGGTTATGATTATTTTACACGTGTTAAAATTGTGCCACTTATCGCTCGAATGCACACATCCTCGTTTTTATCGAATTTGCCCAGATTGTTATTTTATTCTTCAATTCAAAAAATTAAAAGTCCAATAAATTAGATCGATTTTTTGTTTGAAAAAGGTTAGACATTTTATTCCTTTTGATAAGTTATCATGGTGCTCTTCCGCACCCCTGATTGTAGCAAACTTGATAAAAATATTTTCAGGTGTACTTTCGAATGTCTACTAATTCGCATTTTTTGATTAATTAAAATTGTATACGAGTCAAATTTTCTGAAGTGGGCCACTAAAAATCAACTAGTTGATTTTTATATCATCTTTTGCAGATTGTTGAATGTTTACCAGGTGTGCAACCTTAAAACGGCCGTTTTCTAATAGATGGCAGTACGCGCGCATTAGGCATAGCCAACCTTGCCTGCCATTTTTTCTCATTGCTTTGATCTTTGCCATTAGTAAACAAAAGACAAAGTCAGCAATTTCGGACAATAACGTGTCCTTTGATCACGATAAACATGTCGAATTTTGTGCCAGATAAAGAGCATTTGCGGGGAGCACTGCTATTCCTCTTCAATTGAAGAAATCCGCCGCCGAAGCGCATAGAATTCTTGTGGAGGTCTATGGCGTCAGTGCTCTTAGTGAAACTCGGTGCAGAGCGTGGTTTCGGCAATTCAGAGACGGAATTTTTAACGTCACCGACAAGAAGCGCGAAAATCGACCAAAAGTTTTTGAGGACACCGAATTGCAAGATTTATTGGACGAAGACGATACCCAATCGCAGAAACAACTTGCCGCAAAGTTGAATGTTAGCCACCAAGCAATTTCAAAACGCCTTTTTGCTATGGGAAAGATTCAAAAGATCGGGAAGTGGGTGCCATATCAATTGAACGATCGACAGATGGAACGACGCCAGACCGCGTGCGAAATCTTGCTTGATCGGCAAACAGAAAATCATTTTGCATCGAATCGTCACTGGCGATGAAAAATGGATCTTTTGAAAACCCTAAGCGCAAAAATCGTGGGTGGACCCGGAGAACCCTCAACATCGTCTGCTAGGCCAAATCGATTCGGAAAAAGACAATGTTGTGTGTTTGGTGGGACCAGAAGGGGGTGGTTTACTACGAACTGTTGAAACCTGGTGAAACGATCAATACTCAACGCTACCAACAACAAATCATCGAATTGGATCGTGAATTGTGCAAAAAAAGACCCGAACACGCGGATCGGCATGAGGGTATCATTTTCCAGCACGACAACGCACCATCACACACAGCAAGATTGGTCCGGGATACATTGGATGCACTTGGCTGGGAATTGCTACCACACCCGCCCTACTCTCCTGATCTGGCCCCTTCAGATTACCATTTGTTTGCGTCGATGGGACACGCACTTGCTGAGCAGCACTTCAATTCTTATGAAGATGTTAAAAAATGGCTCGATGGGTGGTTCTTATCCAAAGGGGATGAATTCTTTTGGGGTGGAATCCACAATCTTCCTCGAAGATGGGAAAAATGTATAGCCAGCTAGGGCAATTACTTCTAATAAAATATTTTTCACTTTTCTGCGTTAATTATTGTGTTTTGCTAAATAAAAAAACAGCCGTTTTAAGGTTGCACACCTGGTATATGTCAAAATTAATGTCTCCAAATATTTTTGGGTAATTTTTATTTTTGTAAAAATTATAGGTAAACAAATTAATTTTAAGGCACATTTTGTATACACTGTTGCAATTAGACTTCAGTTATGGATTAATTCAATTTTTAAATATAAAAAAATATTTATATGTTACATAGAGAATGCATCAAAATTTTAGAATGACTTGGGTGTAGTATGTTAAAAAAAAGGTTGGGAAATAAGAGTCAAAATTCGGAAAAATGTCAAGTATTATCTTTTCATGCACGATGAGGTTCTCCCATCTAGTCTAGTTTTTTTTTTTATTGGGCATTTACCAGTTCAACAAATCGATTGTTATTCATGGTAGCGTTAACCAGATTTATATAACTAAAGTTAGAATAAC
The DNA here is from genome assembly GCA_036325965.1 of Sinopyrophorus schimmeli. Taxonomy (NCBI): domain Eukaryota; kingdom Metazoa; phylum Arthropoda; class Insecta; order Coleoptera; family Elateridae; genus Sinopyrophorus; species Sinopyrophorus schimmeli. The sequence goes on from JARFIZ010000412.1 coordinate 124,355, forward strand.
AGAAAGGTTATTAACACCTTTAGAGTTACTAATTAGTATATCTAGTCTAGTTTAAAAGTACTAAATTAGAAATGTGCTTTTTGGTAAAAAAATACCCTATTGTAATTTTTAATTAAAAGAAAAGCGAGACGTGGTACATTTAGTTCAGTTTGATTTAATTAATATTATTTGTTAGAGAGAGGAATAAGATAGGCAAATTTAATTATTAAGGAGTATGTGCACTTTCAAGCGAAAACTTTTTCCGAATAGAAAATCTGGATTTGAAGAATTTGTTATATAGGAAAATCCAATTAACACGAAGATATGCACATTCGAGCGAGAAGTGGCACATTTTCCCGAGATCGAAATGTGCCACTTTGAGCTCGAATGTGCACACTCGATTTTAAGCAAGAGTCACAATTATTAACTTATTTTGTTAGACGGCTGACTTCAACTGTCGTATTTTCGTTAGCTGTGCTAAAATTCGCTAAAATTCGTTTTTTTTTCTGTACATTCAATTAACCTAATTTTCGATTATCCGAATGAGCTGCAACAATAATTAGTCCGGATAAGCGAGTTTCCACTGTATAATATTTTCAGCAGATGCCGTGTTTGATTGAAGCACAGATTATATGCATATTGTCAAAGTGAAAATATATCATTTTTGAAATTTTTTATACTTGATATTTTATATCGATGTATAAAAACATAAATATTGATATATCGGTATTTTTGCGCCATCCCAAGCGCAAACCACTCTTTTTCTGTTCTGACATAATTTGAATTATTTGAATGGCGCGGTTTTAGGACATATTTCATATAAATTATTAGTTTAGATTGGTGTCAGGTATTACGCCGTTAAGTTTTAGTACCTATTTGTCTGACACGTTGTATAAAGTTTTTTTTCAGAACTAATCTGATAGTGTGTAATTTTGAAAATCACATGATTTCAAAATAATGCCAAAAGATTTGTGAAAACAAAAAAAATTATTGCTTCGTTAATAAGTTACTTTGATAGGCTACGGAATAACAAAGGACCTCTCATAGATTTAAATGTAAAAATATATGTAACTTTTTAGGCAGATGTTTAACCAGTTGCATATAGACACGAACACAAGTCGTTTTGAACAATTTATTTTTTGATTTACAATTGACGTCATCATTTTTTATTACGTATATTGCTTGTTTCCTTGTCCCAACTATATCTGACCGTTTTGTTCAGAACTATATATGGAAAATTTAAGATCTACTTTTGGACCAGTTGCAATAACTATGTTCAAATAGTGATATTTCAAGATAAACTATATCCTCATTATCTTGAATTAGTATTAGAATGATTAATGAATTAGTAATAAAATGAATTTATGACAACATGCAAAAAAAATCGAAAACACTGCTTTATTATTTACATATTTCAAGTTGAAACGATTCTGCCGTTGAATGCACTTCTAGTAAACAGAAATTATCTAAAAGGGAGTTACCAACAAAGAGACAGAATGAGAAATTTCAACAAGTCTAATTCTCAACAAGCTTCGTAATTCTCTCCGCCGTCCTAAACGCAAGAAGCAATTAATTCAGTTTTAAAGTTAATTTATTTGTGTACACAAGTCTGAACGGAGTACCTAATCACGTTAATTAAAATGTTCCGTGTAAACTAACCGTACTATAAGTTAGCTCCGTGTGGCCTACGAAACTATAATGGATTGATTACGCCGTTAGATTAAGTAATTAGAGGCTAACTTTGCCCATTACTAACCTGCGCTATGCCACTATCCATTTCTAACTATATCTCGGTTTTTGTTTAAAAATGTATAAAGAAAACCGTTGCGTGTACCTTTCTACCCGCGTTAGATGTTATACTTCTGTGGTGTGACTAAATTAAATATAACGTGTACTAATTAATATAAATAAATACGAGGCTGCGCGCACTCGAGCAAAAAGTGGCACATTTTCGAGTAAGAGAAGCAAATAAAGCGCGACGCGGAGCGGCGCGCTTCATTTTCCCGAGTTCGGAATGTGCAACTTTGAGCTCGTATATGCACACTCGGTTTTAAGCGCGATTCACAATAATTAAGTTACTTTCTAAATAATTTTGATCATGAGAAAACACTTTTTACTTGAAAAAAAAATGATGAAGATCATCTTCCACATTCTTTCAATTTCGTTCCTGAAACATCCATACTTCTGCATATTCACATCAAATCTTTTAAAAATTTTAACGTTGGGTGTTTTTTTTTCTGGAAAACTGTTAAAGTATGTTTGTGCAGCAACACAGGAGCTTTTGTAATATTTAATGTAGGTACAAAACATATACTGCTCAGTTAAAAACTTTGTCATTTTGAATTATTTATTAGGTAATAACTATTATTATTCAAAAAACTTACAATATCAGTCAAAAAATAAATATAATGACGTTGGCTTGTATTATGCTGTTTTATTGTTCTTTGATAATTCATGGCTACCTGATTTAAAACAAAAAGAATTAATATTGTTAATAATTTTTTATTAAAATATGGGTTGTTCTACATGGTTGAAAATAGAAAAAAAATACTATTTAACTATCTAAAAATCCAATATGGCATCTATTTAAAAAAAGAAAGTTGGTAACAATATGTTGGAAACCGCGATTTTGCATTTAATTTTGACTTAATTTCTATCTGTATTTTATGAAACCTAGTAACTTTTATATTAAATTTTTTTTGTAAATTTTATAATTACAAAGTTATTTGACATTAAAGAAAATAAAAATTTTCAGTTTTTTTGCGATTACATCGGAACTATTCGGAATTTTGAAATTTTCTTAACGGAATCTGAATCGGCACCTAAAACTGCAAAACATTGCTCATTTAACCAAACTTCTATCTTCACTAATAAGAAAATGCCCATGTTAGCCTACTCAAATTGGGACACCCTGTATAGCCTCAAATTTATAATCAAGTAAAAAAAAATAATGTCTAAAGCAAAGAAAAGATAAATTAATTTTTACTCAAAATTAAACTTCGAATAACTTTTGAAAGAGTGAATTTAACGAAAAATGTAATTAGATCTTTTTTGTAGAGCGTCTAATTTCCTTCAAAAATATGTAACGTTCTTTTTAGAAGCAGATTGGTTTATCAGTTACAAAATTCCAAAATTGAATAATCAAATCGTAAAAACAGATCAATTTTCAAGACATGATTACGTGGAAACGGCTTGTCGTACAAAAATTTGCAATCAGGCCTTTTTTGTAGAGAATTTAATTTTCTTCAAAAATATGTATTGTTTATATTTTTCAGGTATATTGTTAAAAAGATTTGAGTGAAATATTCGTGTGATGTAAAAAAATTGAAATTTTTGATGATAGATTTCTTAATATTAAAATTAAGGCTTCAAATTTTGACATTAACTTTTTTTTATTATCCTAAATAATATTATCGGTGCCCCATTCGAAAAAAAATAGTCGATTTATTTGACCCAGTCTAATGTGCACATTCGGTTTTAAGCAAGATTCACAAAAATTTATTTACTTCCTTAGACGGTTAACTTCATACTATCAAATTTTCATTAGCTGTGCGCACCTTTCGTTGCCTGCTAAAATTTTACCCTCGTCGCACTAAAAGAAGTATAACTTCAAAAATTAATTTTCATAAAGCGAATTAAAAAAGTAGGTAATATTAATTTATACCAAAAAATTTTAGCGTCTCATAATATAATAACGTGTAATTTAAAATGTTTATAGGCACCCGAACGACTAATAGCAAATTAGATTATCTTAACACCATCATAAGTGACTAATTAAGTTCTGAAATATGTTATTTTAGGACAGGAAACATTTAAATAAAGCACCTATTCATTAAGTTTATTTCGAAGATTATATTCTCGGTGCGTGGCGACGCTCTTTGAAACACCGCCAATGGTGGAACTAAAGCAAAACACATGACGATCAACAAGACGGTCATTGTTTAAACAATTGACGTTCGTGGAGCGTAATTTGCTAGTATTTTTGACGTTGTGCGGTCTGCCTGACTGGTCTGGAACTAACGCAACTAAATGGTATACACATGTGTGACTAAAATCATATTTGAAACAGATACGCTAATGTCTACTTTTAGATAGTGAGACGCACATTTATTCTTCTTAATAGTTCGAAACACTTAAAAAATCATATTTTACAGCGGTTTTGACTTTTTTCGTTGAATAATAAATTTTGAACAAAAAAACGTTTTATTTTCTTCGTTTTGATTTATGTATTACGGGAGACTTTTGTTTTCATCGACGTGTTATGTTGATTTATTTGGAAATAGGTACGAATTTAATTTTGCAATTCTTGCTTGTTGCAACTGTTGATAATAAATTTATCACTTTTACTGCTCAAGAGTTATAAATTTTGTCAGTTGCGTTTTCTTTTTCAGTAGATAATTAGCATGGCTTAATTTTAATGTTTGTTAAGATTTGTGCAACATATCAACATTTTCTGCTGAATATTTTGGCTTTTCAATTTAATATTTTAATTAAATATACTGATGTAACTGAGATTTTCAATGTGTTCACAATTGTTGTTTTTTTTCCTTAAGTGATACAATGGTTTGTGCGGGCAATTTATTTATAAAATCTTATCTAAAAACCAATTACTTTAAATAAGATAAAAGTTCGGTGAAATTCAAGGTAAATTAAAAATATCTAATATGGCTATTAACTAGGAATTCCACTTCCAGTACACGGGGAGAAGAGGATGGTAATTCCCACTATGTAACATGGGAATTATTACCAAGTAGCATTGTGACGAAGATTTTCTCTACAATCATTTATTGGACATAGTAATTATCCCTATTTTCAGTGATAAAACTGGTCAGGCTGCATAGAAATGATTTCCATGCTACATAGAAAGCATTCCCATGCTTCATGGTAGTGCTTCCTACATGTTACATAGAGAAATTTACAATTGTAATGAAACTACTTCCCATCCAGCTTAACTATTATTAATTTATGTAACTATTTATATTTGAAAGAGTTAGGTTATGAATTAAATAAGTTATATTATTCGTAATATAAAAACTACACTAATAATTAAATGAATTTCTTAATAAATTAATATACAGAATAAAAATTATTTAATACATACATAAGCATTCATTATTATTGGTTATATTTAAATACCTCTTCTTCTTCTTCTTAATGTGCCGTGCCCGAATATGGACGTAGGCTATTTGTTCGCTTGTACCTTTTATTGTGTATGACACAAAAGATGTTAATGGGGAAATTTTCATCAGGCAGTTTTACTCTTACTGGTTGCCCACTGGCTTGCAAGGAAAGAGAGGCGTAAGGTTGTACGATGGTTTTAGCACAGATTTGAACCCGGGTTGCGAGCCCATCAGTTCACGAAACTAAACCTTTGCCCTACATTACTCAATATTTAATTACACAGAATTTCAAATTAATTAATTCTATACACGTTTATTAAATATTAAACATTAAACTTACAATAAAACTTATGACAATTATAAAATCTTTTTGGCAACAACGATTTATTTTATTTAAAATAGTGCTCTATGGACTTAATACAGCAATTTGCACGGTCCAAAAGTATGTCAAATGAGTGTTTTAGATAATCGACAGGGATGACGTTCAAGATGTTGGTACAAGCGTTTTGGATGACTTCTACGTTCTGAAAACGCTATTCTTTCATGGGTAAATGCTGTTTCCGAAAAGGTAAAAGTCACACAGTGCCAAATCAGGCAAATACGAGTAGTGGTTGAGAGTTTCAATAAGATTTTTAGTCAAAAAATCCGTCACAAATGTCGATCGATGAGATGGCGCATTATCGGGCAACAAACTTTCTTCTGTGCGATAGTAAATATGACCGAATACGACGAATATGATGGGGTAAATGAAGTAGGCCACACATTGGAAGCAGGTGTGTTAAAACCCATACCTGCTTGTGTGGCTATCATCCTGCCTCCACCTGCTTCAATTTTCAAGTCAGCCACACTTACGGTTTTCGAGATATTTCAAAAAGAAATTCTGTGGCCAACTTCTGACTTGGCCACACTTTGGAAGCAGGGTTTATAAAATCTATACCTGCTTGTGTGGCTATGTTTCCACATTATCCTGCTTCAAACCGCAAGTCAGCCACACTTACCGTTTGGGAAATATTCGACAATAACTTTTGTGGCCAACTTCTGACTTGGCCACACATTGGAAGCAGGTTTCATAAAACTTATACCTGCTTGTGTGGCTATGCTTCCACATCATCCTGCTTTGCATTTTAATACAGCAACACTTATTATTCTTTAAATAATATTAAAACGTAATTTTAATTTTTAAATATTTTAAAAACATAAGTACGTGCTTCATTTTTTCCCAAAAATTTGTATCTATAATTGAAATTAATTAAATTTACAAATTGCTTTATTGTTTTATTAAATATAATACATATGCTTAAAAGATGCGGGCGAAACGATGATAAAAAATAAGCTTTTTAAAGCGCCAACTTAATTTTATATGACACTTGATAGTGTTATAATAAACTTATTGTCGGCATTCACAGATTTGTTGGTAACGGTTCATCTTTGTTTAAAAAATTAAATACATATCTATCTAAATGTAGTTTTAATCTTTCCATCGACTGGCATTTTTCATTGAGCAAAAAATGTACAAAATCAGTTAACATTTTATATTTATTATAGGCAACAACAAAATATATATGTATACATACATATACATATATAATTATTTTCTTCATACCTCGGTCAAAAGTACGTACTTTCGTCCCTAATAGCAAGGACGAAAGTTTAACATTTACTCCCTGTGAGAAGTAAACTTTCGTCCCTGCTATTAGAGACGAACGTACGTACTTTCGACCGAGGTATGAAGAAAAATCGTATACACTACACGGGCCAAAAGTTGAAATCTCTGTCCTGCGCGTCATGATGCCCTCAGCTTCGCCTCAGGCATCGTGACGCAGGCCGAAAATTCAACTTTCGGCCCTTGTAGTGTAATATACTATTAAGATTATAACATCAATTATTTAAATTTTGTTAAAATAAATAAATACATAATATTATGCAATTTAAGTGAAAGTAAAAGTAGAAAATAAGTTGTCTAAAAAACTATTCTATCGAGGTATAATTTTTAATTCTCGTTATTAACAGAATAATTTGAAATCTACGTTTTAAGCAATGGTTTTAATAAACTTAACATCAAAATTAGCAAAATAGTAATGATAGATAAAAAGTTAGTCGGCTAATAATGAGTATTAAAATTTAACACTGATATTCTACATTAAATTAAAAATAATGTTATTCGTATCAATAGACCGAAGGTAACAAAATTCTAACATGATAAGTTAACGTAAAATTGTACACCAAACAAATATTAATTAGTTTATAATACATTTGGCAACAACGCCACAATATAAAACTGTTAATACTTTTCTTTCTTTAACGTGTAATATAAAACTTTAATAACAAATCCTGACCAACGCGAAATTTTATCGGCATTAAAGAGACCGATACAATTTAAACAAGACATCGAAACAGACATTGACCTTGCTTTAGCTTATTCTGGTTTATATTGTTTGAGATAATTATTTTATTAGGTTTTATGCGCTGACAACACGTTAGGTGTATTAATTACTCCTGTATGAATTTACTTTTTAAAGATATATTAAAAATATATGAATATAGCTATGTATATAAACTTGAGTTAACTATCAAAGTAAAGAAATTAATTATATATTAACGAATACAATAGAAAAAATTTTCACAGAAACATATAGAGTCCATTATAATTCAGTTTAATCATAAGTACTAAATGTCAATAGAAAAAACATACGAATTATTATATTTTGTACAAATGTAAATTGTAAATTAATTAATTTGATTAATATACTATTTTAAAATACATGTACTTAGTTTTTAAAATATTAAAAAATTAAAATTACATTTTAAATTATTTAAAGAATAATAAGTGTTGCTGTATTAAAATGCAAAGCAGGGTGATGTGGAAGCATAGCCACAAGCAGGTATAAGTTTTATGAAACCTGCTTCAATGTGTGCAAGTAAAGTTAGCCACAAATAATTTCGAATATTTCCGAAACAGTAAGTGTGGCTGACTTGCGGTTTAAAGCAGGATAATGTGGAAACATAGCCACACAAGCAGGTATGAGTTTTATAAAACCTGCTTCCAAATGTGCAAGTCAGAAGTTGACAGAATTTCTTGAAATATTCGAAAACCGTAAGTGTGGCTAGACTTGTAAAATTAAAGCAGGATGAGCAGGATATAGCCACACAAGCAGGTATAGAGTTTTATAACTGCATCTGCTTAGTGTGGCCTACTTCATTTACCCACATTGCATCACTAGTCACAATTTTGTAAATTAAGTTATTTGGTTAATATGAACTAGCCACATTGAAGCAGGTTTCTAAAACTATACCTGCTTGTGTGGCTATTCATCATTACCTGCTTAATTCAAGTTAGCACACTTACGTTTCGAAATATTTAAAATGTATTTGGCAATTTATGACATTTGGAAGCAGGTTTCATAAAACTATACCTGCTTGTTGGCTATTCTTCCACATTATCCTGCTTTAATTAAGTTACCACATTACTTATTCTAAATATTTAAACAATTCTTTGTAATTATGACAAATTTGAAGTCATTTTATAAAACTATTATACTGTATGTGTCTATGTTTCCAATTATCCTGTTGTGCATCTTTAATACAAACTTACATTCTTTACAACTTATTCTTTTTTAAATATTTTAAAAATGTAATTTTAGATATTAATTAACTAATTTGTAATAAAACTAAGTATAATCGTCATATTTTCCAAAATTAGTATATGTAATCAAATTAATTAATTTACAATTTTTCATTTAGTCAATTAATATAATTAATTCGTATGTTTTTTATTTACTATTTAATGTACATTTATACTTATGATTAAACGATTATATGTTGATCTATGGTATTAACTTAAAATTTTTCTTCATTGTACCGTTAATATATAATTAATTTCTTTTACTTTGATAGTTAACTCAAGTTTTTAATACATAGCTATATTCATATATTTTTAATATATCTTTAAAAGAAATTATACAGGAGTAATAATAACCTAACGTGTTGTCAGCGCATAAAACCTAATAAAATAATTATCTCAAACAATATAAACCAGAATAAGCTAAAGCAAGGTCAATGTCTGTTTCGATGTCTTGTTTAAATTCGTATCGGTCTCTTTAATGCCGATAAAATTTCGCGTTGGTCAGGATTTGTTATTAAAGTTTTATATTACATGTTAAATAAAGAAAAGTATTAACAGTTTTATATTGTGGCGTTGTTGACAAATGTATTATAAACTAATTAATATTTGTTTGGTGTACAATTTTACGTTAACTTATCATTTTAGAATTTTGTTACCTTCGGTCTATTGATATTTGATACGAATAACATTATTTTTAATTTAATGTAGAATATCAGCTGCATAAATTTTAATACTCATTATTAGCCCGACTAACTTTTTATCTATCATTACTATTTTTGCTAATTTTGTAGTGTTAAGTTTATTAAAACCATTGGCTTACAACGTAGATTTCAAATTATTCTGTTAATAACGAGAATTAAAATTATACCTCGTTAGAATAGTTTTTTAGACAATTTATTTTTATACTTTTACTTTCACTCAAATTTGCATAATATTATCAGTATTTATCTATTATTTTAACAAAATTTAAATGATTGATGTTATAATTTTAAAATAATTATACATATGTATATGTATGTATACATATATACACTCACCGGCACAATTAACCGCCCACTTATATATAGTATCAGCATGTTTGTTTACGTGACATAACAATGATTAGTATAAATTTATATTGTAAGGTACCTATTTTTACAACACCCCAAAACCATAAACCCCATTTTTTCTAAACGTTGAGTTTAGAATGCTGTTTAGTGAATTAGTTGAAATTTTACTCTCTTTGTGATTGAACCAAAGTGTCTCTAATTTTGTTATTGATGTTTATTAACTTCCAAATAGTTTTTTTGAGTTTATTAAGGGTGCTTTTGATTTGAATTAATAAAATGCCGTTAGATACAATAGGAATAACTAGGGCTGTGGCTCTTGCTGATGCTGGGTATAGCCAACGTCACATTTCGCGAACTCTTAATATACTGCGAACAACTGTACGCGATGCTATCAGACCTTTTCGGGAGACTGGTTCCTGTACAGGGAGACCAGGTCAGGGTCGTCATCGCTGCAATTCAGCTAGAGATGATCGTTTTATTGTGAGCAATGTTTTACGAAATTGCTTTTGTACAGCTGTCGAAGCTCGTAATCGGCTCTTTGAAGTTAGAAGTGTCCGTGTAAGTGAACGGACAGTAAGAAGAAGGTTAGCCAAAAAAGACTTAAGAGCATACCGTCCTACCAAAGCTCCTAAACTTCTGCCACATCATAAGAAAGTCAGACTCCGATTTGCACGTCAGTATGATAATTGGACAATCGAGCAATGGAAGACTGTTTTGTTTTCGGACGAAAGCAGAATTGCTTTAAGAAGTCCAGATGGACGTCAAGGAGTGTATAGACGCCGAAACGAAAAATTTTTTCCATGTGCTATGACGAAAACTATAGGTTACCAAGGAGGTTCAATAATGGTTTGGGGTAGTGTTTCGTATGATGCTCGTACCGACCTTCTTATTATTAAAAAAGGTAGTGTTACTGCACAGCAATATGTGGAGGAGGTTCTGCAAGAAAATGTTGGTTCATTTGCCCCATTTATTAGTGAAAATTTTTATTTAATGGAAGACAACGCACGACCTCATGTAGCTCGCTGTGTCACCCAGTATCTTGATGAAGTCGGAATTCAAACATTACCATGGCCAACATGCAGTCCTGATCTAAACCCCATTGAACACATCTAGGACACCTTAAAAAGACGTATTCAATCAAGAAATCCAGTTCCTACCACCATCAGGGACCTTAAAATGGTTACGTTAGAAGAGTGGAACAACATTCAACAATCCGACATCCAGGACATTATGGATGGAATGCCTAAGAGATTATAAGAAGTAATTAAGGCCAGAGGAGTAATACCCGCTATTAAATTTTTTCCTTGAATAACTTAGGTGCGAAATCATAATGCAATAATGTTGATTAAACAGCAAATATTGTTATTTATTCTTTTACTTGACAATAAAATTTATTTTTAACAAATTATTTGTGTATTAACAATAAAAAAGACCTTTGTGAAATGGAGATCTCTTAAAATTAAATAGTTTTTTAATCCAATTTAAAATAATAAAGAAAATCAAGGTGGGCGGTTAATTGTGCCGGTGAGTGTATTTTGTTGTTGCCTATAATAAATATAAAATGTTAACTGATTTTGTACATTTTTTGCTCAATGAAAAATGCTAGTCGATGGAAAGATTAAAACTACATTTAGATAGGTATGTATTTAATTTTTTAAACAAAGATGAACCGTTACCAACAAATCTGTGAATGCCGACAATAAGTTTATTATAACACTATTAAGTGTCATATAAAATTGTTGGCGTTTTAAAAAGCTTACCTTTTATCATCGTTTCGCCCGCATCTTTTAAGCATATGTATTATATTTAATAAAACAATAAAGCAATTTGTAAATTTAATTAATTACAATTATAGATACTAATTTTGGAAAAATGACGCACGTACTTATGTTTTTTAAAATATTTAAAAAAATTAAAATTACGTTTTTAATATTATTTAAAGAATAATAAGTGTTGCTGTATTAAAATGCAAAGCAGGATGATGTGGAAGCATAGCCACACAAGCAGGTATAAGTTTTATGAAACCTGCTTCCAATGTGTGGCCAAGTCAGAAGTTGGCCACAAAATTTATTGTCGAATATTTCCAAAACGGGAAGTGTGGCTGACTTGCGGTTTGAAGCAGGATAATGTGGAAACATAGCCACACAAGCAGGTATAGGTTTTATGAATCCTGCTTCCAAAGTGTGGCCAAGTCAGAAGTTGGCCACAGAATTTCTTTTTGAAATATCTCGAAAACCGTAAGTGTGGCTGACTTGAAAATTGAAGCAGGTGGAGGCAGGATGATAGCCACACAAGCAGGTATGGGTTTTAACACACCTGCTTCCAATGTGTGGCCTACTTCATTTACCCAAGTATTTGTCCTTCTCTGCCTCTTTGATGATGTCTTTTAAATATTGAATCCTAAGCAATTTCTTCTTACATTATCTTATACTTTAAACGGTCCAATCTTGTATGTATAAATGTACATATATAAGTAGGTACCAGTAGGTGGAGATATTTATGCATTGATACACAATAACAGATGACACTACTACATTCATTTCAATATATTTCAGTGTCTCGGCGACCGAAAGCCATGACATGCTCACGGCAAAATTGAAAGACGCCAAGCAAAGCTCGATCACCCAGATATTTACCATATATTTACATAAACTCACTTATTGTGATGCTCAAAATTTTAAAAAAATTCAAGACTTTTGAGAACTTACTGAGGCGCTATTTTATTTAGATGTTTCGAAACAGACTCTTGAGACACTATTTAGGACCTAAAATGCAAATAGGTACTCGATTTTTGGATATAAGTTTACCAAAGAGTACTTTTAGACGTTAATGAGAGCCTAAATGCAATGAATTCATAAAGAATTATTAGAAATGAGAACTTCCAGATTTTATTCAGATGCTAAATTTCGGGAACCCACACGGATAATTCGATATTAAATGATAATTTATAAATTTTTGGCATTCTTAAAATAACATGCGGCTCTTAACTTTGTTACCGCTATAGTAAATCAATGACACAAAACACATAATTTTTTACAAATAACTTTTATAAATCAACAACCTTTTGGTGTCGGACTGGTGTCGGACTGTATTAATATTTCATTAGAATGGATTTTTATTATTCAAATAATTATATCAAACAAATTGTTTAGTCGCAATTTTAATTTGTTATAAGATAATTGCTTTGATAAATTTTTAATGCCTGACATATGTATTATATGTATATTCTGTTTAAAGTGACATATAGCTGTCCATCATTACTTATTATTAAAACAAAACGATTTCTAAAATAAAAATGGTACATAAATATTCATTTTAACAAAAAAAATGCTAATTTAACTTTTAACAATTGCTCTAATAAGGGCAAAAGAAAATCTTATAAATAACCAAATTAAGTATGCAATTCCACAATACGCGAACCGAGACCACCGAAATTAAAACAAAAAGCAAAATGCTCCATTCTTGCAACCACAGAAAAACCGCATCTAACTGCCAACATCAGAATAAATTGCAGGGTAGAATATTTCCTCCTTTCCGTGTTGCCCCATCTCAGTACAAACCGGAGCAAATATTTGCTGAACTCCGCTCACAAAATTAAGTGGAATTGAAATGGACTCCAAAGGTAAACTGACGAGGTCTGCGTTGAATAGAGGAGCTTGGTACGATGACTCTTGCAAGCGAATTCATTTATGTAAAGTTTTACTATTAATTTTTATTTCAAATGCAAGCAACCTTTAACTAGTCCTTAGATAAATGTTTTTGTTACAGAATTACATAAACTGTTTCTTCACACTTTAAAATTCAATAACGTATAATAAATTAACTAATTTATTTTTTCTGATAAACATCATCTTAGAAACAAATAAAATTAAAACATTTATTGTCAAATATTAAAAGAAATTAGGAATATAATAATTTTTATAGTGCCTCAAAAAGAATCTCAGATTTTCATATATTTTTTAAATTATTTTAAACAGAAAATAAAATGATCTAAATATATAGGTATAGGTAGCCCAATTCGAAAACGTTACTTAATAAGACTTTGTTATAAACATTGTTATAAATATAAAAAACACAAATACTATTACTTTGAAAAAAGGTATTTAACAAAGTTATAATTAGCAATAAGCAAGCAACTGTGTTTGTAAGTTAATTAAATAACACAAAAAACTCTTTTAAGACAATAAATACTTGCTTTTATACTGTGATTCTTATAAATATAAAATTACTTAAACATTAAATGTTTAAATATTTTAGGTTTTTGTAAGAAAATTCAATATAGTATTTTAGATGGCTATAAAATTAAATAAAATTTTTGAACCTGTATACAGATATTATGTTATATAACAGAGACTTGTAAATTTCAAAATTACAAATTTTGTATTTATAATTTAACTTCAATATTTTTGTAAAACTAATATCTACTATAAAATCAAATTGAAGCGTTCTTTAAATAAGCTAATTTACAAAATAAAGTCGTATTCGCTCATTCGACAAAGTTGGCTCGGATTGCGTTTATAAAACTTTATTTGCTTTAGAAAGCTCTCGGCTTATATTAATAATGGTTGAAACAATTAGTTAAACATTAGATTGCATTACTACGCGGTACTCGTAATTAACTGTTGAATTAGTTATAGATTCCGTATTAAGTTGGTACCTCCTGGGTACCCCCTTCTAACATCTCATGAGCTAAATAATATAGACTTAAATTTGAGAAAATCTGTATTCATTTACAGACTTTTAGTTTTATACGTTTATTTTCTATTTACGCAAACTATTTAAAATATAATAAACCAAATTCTCTTAATTAATGGTTATTTTATTTTTTATACTTACACTAAAATAATTGTTTTTTTTTTATATTGCACACACTAGGGTAGAGCAAAAAAAGGACTATTTTTATTCTTCAATCTGGCATGAAAATAGATAAAACATAAAATATACGAAAAATAAATTGTGGTTCTTTTTAAGACAAGATTGTGTTAAATATCATTGTCGTAACAAAGATTTCATAAATAGTAATCTCTACTAATATATAAATGCGAAAATGTGTTTGTTGTTTTGTCTTTTTTTCGCGCAGAAACAGAGCAAGGTATGGATGTGATTTTTTGCATCGAGATAGTTTATGGGCCGAAAAGTGCCATAGGCTATTTTTATGCCGAAGAAATGCACGATTCCTGTGGGATTCAAATTAGCCCACTGGAGTGAAGCCGCAGGTAAAAGTTGTCAACGTGACCCATACTTTAACTTTTAACGTTACTTAGTAACAACTTACAGTCAAACCTCGATAAGTCGAAGTTGAAAGAAAACTAAAAATTATTCGAGTTATCAAAAATTCGGGTCATCGAGATTCGACTGTATTTAAATTAATAAAATATTGTTAAAGCAAAAAATAAATGACATTTTTATTTTAATCAATAATTATAAATGTCAAAAAACTAAAAATTAGTAGGTACTTCAGGTCCTAGGTACTATGAGCACAGGATAAAAGTTACCTATTCTTGAGGATTTAACTCCTCCTTAAGACAAATCAAGTCAAGAGTTTATCACATTAAAATATAGTGGGTTGGCCTTAAAATTATTAACAGTGTTTTATTATTAAAGTTTATTTTTCCGAAGTAAATGTAGAAATGTTTATTTATCAACCACTTAAGATATTATGAAAACAAAATACAACGTGCCCGTATGTTCACAGTATTAGGAGATTGTAAAAATAGAATTGCTCTTTCATTCTACAATGACTAGAAACTGCTTATGTAGTATTTTTGCTCTTTATATTATTTACAATTTTAGTTTCTCGATATGATATTGTTTTTGCATGATGTTATAAAGAATGAACGCTTGTAATTTCGAATTATCTAAGACGTGTCCTCTAAATAACGATACTTCTGTAAAATTCCGTCATCATGATAAGAACCCCTTGCTCTGAAGATTAAAGCAGTGGTCTAAAGAAAAAGTAGTTTGAGTTCGAATCCCAATGACCGCGTTTTTTAAACGCTGTTCTAAATAATTCGAGTTGAACATGATGTATCTGCAGTAATCTTGTTTAGTACAAAATATATTATTTTCTCTGTTATTGATAAATATCATCTTAGATTATGCAACATTGAAAAATAAACTTATTCATGTTTTTAATTATTGTTAAAAAAAATGTTATAGGTATGATTTGTGTCATATTAAATATAATTTTTGGCAAATGCCATATTTACTTTTAAATGATATTTGAGACACAAAGAACGAATGCTACCTAATTAAAAAAAAACGATTGTTTTTTATTTAACATGTACCGAAAAAACAACCTATCAGCAAAATTCTAACCACAGATTTTAATGCTCCGTATACAGATGTGTCGACCCTTACTCCTAACAAAATATGTGATTCATCTTATCTGAGTTTGTCCTTGTGAATATAATGAATACAATGAAGTATTATTCTTAGTGTTTTTAGAAGATATCAATAAGTCATACATTTTTACCACCTAGTTTCAACAATTATAATTAATGTTTGGATATTTAATTAATTTAGATTTTAACAAAATCAAATTTTAATATGTCTAAATAGGTGTAAAGAATTATTTGAAATATGACCTCTTCATTATTTAATATGAAGCACGCAGTCGAAATGTTTCTTTAGTCAACCTCTTAATTGATATTATTAAAAGCTTTTGTGTTTTGCAATAAGTTAATAAATATATAATTCTAACACGATTTTAAAGTAGCAAATAATAATATAGGTATAATACAAAAATATAGTAGGTAAGTTAAAATACTCCAAATCGTCTATGTAAGCAGTTCAGTTATGACAACATACGATCCAGCTTTATTTTATTTTCTTAAGATTTTAATTGGTAATAAAACGTGACTGATAAAGAAACACTGTTTCAAGAATTTTAAGACCAACCCACTATATCTTATTTTGATAAACACTCTGACTTGATTTGTCTTAAGGAGGAGTTAAACCCTCAAGAATAGGTAACTTTTATCCTGTGCTCATAGTACATGTGATAATGATGATTTAGAAAAAATATAAAGGAATCCTGGAGTGATAAAAAAATCTTATATTCAACTAAAGAGAAAAGTATGACATAACAATTCGCGTGATATTGTCTCTCGAGTCAAAAAGCCAAGAGTGACAAACATTGCATGGTTTCCAGTAGGATTCAAACTTTGCGCAAATGTGTAACAAAAAGCTATTTATAGCTTTGTAATACTCTTTAGCTACATAATCATTAGAACGTTGCAAAAAAATCGATATATATATATATATATATATCTTTTCGCTCTTTCATAAAAATATCGCAGCCACAAAAACTGACGATGAAATTGACCGTTATGGTAAAGTGACTGATATAAGGAGGTGACCACTAATCAATCTTGAAATAATAAAATTAGACAATAATTTGTCAATAGAACGTATAAAAATAGTCGTTTCAGCCGAAGCACCCCAATAAATATAATATGTACAAATTAGGTGCCCATACATAGTCGATATATACAAAAACAAATTAAACACAAAATACATTAGACATTGCTTGCCATATTATCCTTTTTGAAAATGTTTCTAAATGATAGTTTATTTTTAGTTCAAAAACACCTTGTTAAAGTAAGAAGAATTTCTTTAGCAAGTTCACTTTCATTATTATAAAACAAAAATTTTTTTTGTTTTTTAGTTTTTCACACATTTTTCTTATATCTTTGACGTACTTTTAGATTCTTCTATATCGTTTTCACCGTTTGAATCACATTCTTTATCGTTCATAAATTCACTTATTATTTCTTGTATTCAAAAATTACCATTTTCGCTTAAATTTTCTATGCTTAAGCCATAAAAAAAGGTCATTAAAATTATTTTCTTGCTGAACATTTTCCTACACTCTTGTTTTTTTCAAAACATTTTAAAATTGTGGTTGACGAAACTTTTTCCCCGTCGACTGAAATCCAAACTAAGGCGTTGGGTAAACTTAAGCTCTTTTTTGCATTTTCAAACGTGCTTTTGCTTTTTGTAAAAGATATGAAATTGATTTTCTATTTGTTTGTGGCTGTGTGAAGTCAGCCACAATAATTCAAAATATATCCAACTTGTTTTTTTTCCCGTATAGAATATCCCTACTAATATATAAATGCGGGAGTGCGTTTGTTGGTTTGTCTTTCTTTCTCGCAAGAACGGAGTAACGAACGTAACGAACATAACAATTCGCGTGATATTGTCTCTCGAGCCAAAGCCAAGGGTGCCAAACATTGCATAGTTTCCTGTAGGATCCAAACATTGCATAGTTTCCTGTATGATCCAAACTTTGTCCAAATGTGTAACAAAAAGCTATTTATTGCTTTGTTATACCCTTTAGCTACATAATCATTAGAGTGTTCCAAAAAAATCGATATATTTGTTTCGTTCTCTCATAAAAATATCGCAGAATACCTTGAAATAAAAATTTTGTCCAAATCTGAGCCTTTAATTCGAATTTTAACATGTCTCGCATGGATCTTAAAATTTCTCATTTAAATAACATAGAAAAATGATTTTTTATCATTATTCACTCCCGCAAACTATGCAAACATTTTTTTTTCGAAATTAATTTACCAGTATTCAATTCTCTACACAGTAAACAATTTTGGTGTAAAGTTGGACCCGGCGACTTTTACACGGCCGTGTGAGTGTGAAATTTTGGTGTAAAATTGCCTTTGTGTAAAATTTTCACTCGAGTAAATTTTACACGGTGTAATTTATTGTTTTACACCGTTCCGTGTTATTATTTATAATTTAACCAATTAAATTACTATTAGTGGTTTCTAATCTATGAAAATATATTTACAATCAATTACTTTTAAGATTTTTATAATTATTTATTATGAAACAATTATCATATATTTACAAACTATAAATAAACCTTTACCACTTATACTCCTGTGGCTTTCATAAGGTTCTTCATGGTTTAACGATGATAAATTTACGATAACGATAGATTCTGTATTACTCTGTTTAATTAAATAGGCATTGAATGTATCTTCAAAATCAACAGTCTCCCACAGCGCACAAACAGCAACTGGAATAATATTATAAACAAATAAAGAACGAATCTGAGCAAAAACTGGTAACTCATTTTCGTCTCTAACAATAATAAAATATTTAATTTTATATTGATGACCATACGTTAAATATTTAACATTACAAACATTTTCATTTTTATCAATACTCTCTAACATAGGATCCACCGTATAATTAGATAAATTTTCAATTATTTTATTGTATTTAATAGATGTCCCTGGGCCTGTAACAACTTGAATGTTTACATTTTTGTTCCAAATTTTCTAACGAGAATATGATTTTTAACACGTACGGTGTAAAAATCGCACTAAGTGTAGTATAAAATTCTGAACGGTGCGAATCCTTAATTTTATACCATACTGCGTGTAAATGCATTTCATGATAATTTTTTATCAATAAATATAATTTGATTGTGTAGTTTCGGGCTCATACGATATTAGATTATACTATTTTAAAGAGTAATTGTATTTTGAATCACAAAATTCATGAAAATATTAAAAAAAGTAAAATAATTATCCATAAATTTATTTATATTTTTTATAATTCATTCATTTATTTATAAATATATTATAAGTCTATAACTAGTCGTTTGAATATCGCGCCAAATAATATATTTTCATAGATTAGAAACCACTAATAGTAATTTAATTGGTTAAATTATAAATAATAACACGAAACGGTGTAAAACAGTAAATCACACCGTGTGAAATTTATTCAAGTGAAAATTTTACACAAAGGCAATTTCACACCAAAATTTCACACTCACACGGTCGTGTAAAAGTCGCCGGGTCCAACTTTACACCGAAATTTTTTACTGTATACAAAAAACTCATTGAGTCAGTTTAAATTTGTCGAAAGTTTACGTTGTTTTTCAATTTAAAAGCTGAACTATTGACGATAAGTTAAAAAGTTAAACGACAATTTTTTTGTCCATTAAATACACTACAAAATAGTTGCAAACAAGTTCGTTGTATCATTAATACTTAGAAAGTTATAAATTCATCAAGTCTTATTTTTATGATTTTTTAATTATAAACTACCCGCAAAAAATTTTTTTTATAGAATTTTATAACGATAGAGAATTTAATGCTGATAATTAATTATCAATTAATTTTATGAAAAATAAATGATTACCAAACTTTCGAGAGTGAAAAATATGAAAAAGTCATTTTTCTATGTTATTTAAAATAGAAAATTTTGAAGCTCGATGAGAGAGCTCTTAAAATTGGAATTACGGACTGAGATTTGAACAGAATTATTATTTCGACGTATCTGCAACATTTTCATGCAAGAGTGAAAAAAAGTATGTTGATTTTTTTTAGAACATCCTAATAATCATATACCAATATTATAAAGTCGAAAATGTGTTTGTTGATTTGTCAATGTTGTTCTTTTTTCACGCAACAACGGATCAACGTATTTTTTGCATAAAGATAGTTTATAGGCCGGAGAGTGATATAGACGAATTTTTATCCCGGAAAATTCACGGTTCCTGTGGTACTAAAACTTAGCCCACGTGAGCGAAGCCGCGGGTAAAAGCTAGTTTAAAATAAAACGTCTTTGTTACTCCTTTCTCTGAAATACCCGACCGCTAATCAGAGTTAAAATTGCGTTTAAATTTTTAAAATAATTTTCGTAGAAGCAGTCGTGATCGTATTAGAGGAACTGGCCGTTTTTAAAGATGACCGCTTTTCAGCGATTTTTTACATAGTAGTTTCTAGAATATATTTCCCCTGTAAAAAAAGGACTAAGTGCTTTTTTAATAATTATATTGCAATAACATTATTTTAGTTGGAATCTTAATTATTTGTTAACAAAGAGTAAACCTTTTTTAAGTAAAATTTTAGTTATTAATATTGTACCTAACTAAGTTGTCTATTTCTGTGTTTATATATGAGGTAGTTCCTAATTAAATTGAAATTTTAAATGGAAAATTAATTCATCTAAGACGGCGTCAAGTTATTGGATGCAAGGCAGGTAGGTAAGTTGACAATTATCGTCTTCATGACAATATAAACGGGCTATAACTTGGACTAATTATAAGTCTTCGGTTGGAATGCCCGACGGGAGTACAATGGCTGCGAACGGACCTAGCGTTAACTAACCGTGCTGAGCTTATCCTAATTACCGCTATAATTAGTGTAGCGCTAGTGTCACTACCGCACGACGCCGTTTTGTCACCGATACCGCGTTGCTTAGCAACCATAACATGAGCATCGCACTTGATTCGTCGGTGTTTTATGGATTTTTGACCGCCTGCTTTTTATAGAATTAATTGCTTTAGGAAAATAAACCAAAGATTACGTTTAAATTCATAATTGTTTGCATATTGTTAAAATATTTTATAACAAAAACTTGAAAATTTGAATTTCTAGAACAAGATGGATCTAAAATGATTTTTAATATTAATCTGATAAAATGCAGAAGCAAAGATGGTTTTCTAAAACATAATATCAAAGCCGCATCAACCACGCCAACATAATTTGAAAATAATGACATTATTATCGTTGTTTTGTCGCCGCTTAACGTCAGCAGGAGCGTTAGGATTATCTGGTGGCCAACGATAGAACTTGAGCAAACATTGCGGTTGCCTCTGTATACAAATTGCGGGACCAAAGGCGTAACATGCGGTGTACAATAACGCATTTACCAGTCATTATTTCTAAATTGACTACATATTGATTATTTAACTAAACTTGAAGGGGGGGGTGGTTTTTAAAATAACCCTTTTGGGATATAACTTTAACTCGGACACGTTAGGATTCGAACAACACAAAGACGTGGTGGAAAAATATATAATTATGCAGTATCCAAGATACAAAGAAATACAAAAGTCCAAGTATAAACAAGTATACAAAAACAATCGAAAATTAACAATAAAAAAAAGTATACAAAAGTTAATAATGAACAAAGTTAGTTAAGACCGCTACCGGTTGTTGCACTGTCTATCAGTTTCGCTTATAGCTGTTACTGGGATGAACAATTAAAGTCGTTTAAAGTCCTCTAAAAGAGATGCAATAAGGATAAACCGTTTTCCCTGTATGCAGTAATGGCAAAGACCTATGAGTTCAGCATATCGTTGAGATCTTCGGGCTGGCCTTTTAAATAAGCTTTCAAATAACGTTCTTGTGACTAAAGTCGTTGGCGACATCTGTTGTGTGGTGCAGTAACTCGCGCTAAGCGTGCCTTCTTAATGTTGCAGCGTGGGAGTGCGTCTTGGGTATTACAAACTTACATTCAAGTAATTTTATAAATATCGTTCTTTTTAGTCTTATATACAAACTGCGAAATATAATCTTAAGATTAAATTAGTTTTAGCAAACCCCAATTAAATTAAAATCGTTAAATTTAAAATTGAAATCTGAGGGGTCCCGTTACAATTATGACTAGGGTTTTTAACAGAGAAAATTTTAATCGACTGTTTTACTACTACAGTAAAACCTCGTTAACACGAACCCTTATAACACGAATTTCGCTTTAGCATGAACAAAAGTTTTGGTCCCTTGAAAATAACATGAGCTTGCATGTTAACGGATAACACGAATTTCGTTATAACGAGAACAACTTCTCTAGTCCCGTCGAATTCGTGTTAACGAGGTTTTACTGTATTTAGTAAAAATTTATTATTTTTTTTCAATTAATAAATTATATAATTAAATAGACATCATAAACTAAAAATGGTAGTCGTAAAACTAATAAATTATGTAGTTTAAAAATTATAAATATTTCTAATAAAAAAATTAATAATAAAATTAAAAAAATATGTATTATTCAATCAGTTTATTACATTTTTTAATATACAATTAATAGCAAATATAATAATAATTACTTGTATAATAAAGGTTACGTAATCTGATAATAAACATATTTACTTATTCTTTTACTTTTTTTCACTTGTATCAGAATGGAAGTAATAACTAAATTTTATTTATATGGGAAAAAAGAAACTGCTGCAATGTTGGGCATGCGGCCAAATGGGACATATGTAGCCCAATGTAGATAGCGGACGGGTGGCACGGCGCAATCGACGCCGACCATCAAGTCAAAAAAACCATGGTGGATAAACGTTGGCAAACGGATCAGTTAGAAAAAGACCATGAGCATAACCATACATTAGGAATTATGAGCCGGTGCAAGAAGAACGATCGTCGAACTAGCTGGGAAGAGGTCGCAAAATATTCCCCGGATGTAAAATCATTATGAACACAGTGAAATTCACTTATCCTGTATAGAAACGTGTTGAAAAGTGTCTTTAAGGGTGTAGTTCGCCAGGAAGAAAGACGACACTTCTTGATTCCAAAAGTAAAATTTTTGCAAATCCTGGAAAAAGTTCATGGTTGGACTTAGGAGAGGCATCTGGAAGGAGCAAAGATACTGGAGAAGTTAAGTCATTAGATACGGTTTAAAATGTATGTGAGAAAATAATGCCAGAAATGTGCCGCGGCGAATGATCTCGGCAGAAAACCCAGAGCTCCAAGGCGTCAATCCATCGGAAGCCCATTCGAAAGCCAACAACCACGAGGATAACCCTAGGTGGTGTATTTCAATCGACTTGCCCCTTATGCTGATAATAACAACGTAGAAGTACGATTTCTAAGATTCACACATAAGGCCAGTGTGTCGTTTGAAAAATTTATGTCGCTGTATTTAAGGAACGGTAAGATTTGTCAAGAAATAACCAAAGAGGAAACCTACGATCTCTTTCAATTTCCCTATCAGTATTCCTTAGCGTGTTCCATAGCCCAGATCTTCAAAATGGCAAATTGAGTTGTTTCGCTGTTCAGTAAGCATTTTGGAAAAAACTAAAACTTCACATGGCCGTGTAGGAGAACGAAAACTCCTATATATGATGACAAAGTCAAAATCATTGGACAAAATACAATACAGCAACATATGGAACACACTAAAACACTTAAGGGATGTGCGCACCGTCAATAACACCAGAAAATTAGTGGTCTCTAAATTTGTTCCCAGTTACGACGGCCTCAACTGGAAGACTGTTTGGAACATGCTGGATGTCCTTTTACGGGCCCTGACGTAGAAATCCTGGTCTGTTATCCTAACGGCAGAGAAAATGGTCGATTGCTAGTTCTTTCAGACATCACCTTGTAAGCGGGACAAGGCCAGAAATCTACAGTTTGGGACGCAATAGGTCTAAGAAGGGGGAAATGTAGCGAACGCGATAGATTAAGAGGCCTCTCTTGCACGTGACTTTTTCCGACGTAAACAAACAGTCACCTTACGTCTTCGCTGGGAGCTATACCTATCCCTACACAAACGCAAACGCGCCGATCTAGCTCAGACACTATTCTATAATATGGATGACATTGACGAATGTAGAGATATCCACTGGTCAAGCGACGTACATATTTTATTAAAAAAAGCAATAACACTATGTGGCAACGTTGTATTCACGCGTATCACGCTGCCTTCATTTACAAAATAAAGTTCTACTAGAGCAGAAATTAATACATGCAAACGGTATTTGAATAATTCGACCATTCATCAATATTTTCTTATCGGTTTTTCAGTAATTGATTAAAATAACTTTTATTTACGGGGAAAAGTCCGAATTACGGAAAATAATAGTTCTTTCTTTATTTCTTTATATTAATAAAAAAAACAACTATTGAGAGATCTTTAAACACTTTTCTGAATAGGTACATATTTTTAAAAATAATATTGTGATGAATCTCAAACACCTCTACCTGTATAAAACATTAAGGCGCTTCGTTTTTAAACATTTTTAGGCGGCTATAGACAAAATATTGTTCTAAACATCGAAAAAATAATTCTCACGAATTTTCAGTTCATAATTTTAATTCTAAGTGTTTCATAATTGATTTAAAATTTTCCCATTTACTTAACATGCAAATGTATAGTTTTTTCATTCATTTATATCTCTGCTATACTTTATGCAATTATCTTGTTCTTTACAGCAATTTGTACAAAAATGTTAATCTTTAAAAGTGCTGAGAATGGGATTTATGTAACTTATGCAATGGTTTCACCCCTAAAAAATCTCAATATTATTTTTTATCGATTTTTGTATTTTTCTCATAAACGGCTACGCTTAGAGCAAAACACGTAAATGACCATTTCGGAGGAAACTCGATTTTCTTCAAAAAAGGTCTTTAGAGTGTAAGCTGTAAAGCTGATAAATAAAAATTAAATTAAATGAAAATTAAATATGTAATTTTTAAAACGATAAACTCCATAATACAGTAATATTTTAGATTTTTATACCTTCGCATCTATTTATCTCATTAACTAAGAGTTTTACAGCTTAGACTCTGATGACCTTTTTTTGTAGCAAATTGAATTTCCTCTAAAATTGTTATTTTCGTTTTGCCCTAATCCCCGCTAAAATTGATAAAAATAATGTTAAGATTATTTAGAAATAAAACCGTTCAATTTTCATAGATTCCACTTTGGGCACATTTAAAGATTGATATTTTCTCTACAATTTTCCATAAAGAACAAGACTATTGCATAAAATACAACAGAGATATAGATAATTGAAAAAAACTGAAAATTTACATGTTAAATAAATGGAAAATTTTAAAATCGACTAGCGATTACTTAGAATTAAAATTCAGGACTGAAATTTATTTTTCGATGTTTATTATTATTATTATTTTGTTTGTGAACAGCAAAATTTTTTTAAAACGAAGTACCCTAATAAAACATATTTACAGTTTTACAGGAAAGATGATTATCTTTGCACTCATATTCATGTGTAATAGAAGATTTGTATATAGGTATAAAAGCGGAAGTAATAATATACTATATTAAACATGTAACGTAAAAGGCCATTTATAGATACATATTTATTATTTTGTAAAAGTGTAACAACACAAAGTTTAATAATAAAAAGGAGTATTTTTATTCATAAGTTTCTTTTCATGAATTTCACATAATAAGTTATTATTAAACTCCATAAGAAAATATTGATTGATTGTGGTATTATTCAAATAATAAGAGTTTCAGGTAGTACTTTAATAACAAAGAAAACTAAAAATTGTGTTATAAATTACTTTCTATTAATTTCACATATGAACAAAAGGCTAATTAATTTATTGGTGAAAACCCTATGAAACACTACTGGATTATAGCAGAGTAAATTAAACGCTATTTCGCGAAGCTGGTCAGATATGTGCTTATTCAGAATCTATCTTACGTCCAAGCCTAAATTCTTGACGATGTTGTCAAATGCTATTTCACGCAAGCTTACAGCTTTATCCACCACCGGGCAGCACTTGCTGGCAATTATTTTCTAATATTTTCATAATGGATTTAATTAATTGTTAAATGTTAAAAAATATTAAATTTTGCGCCAATGCGACTAAAAATATAAGATACTTACGGGTAAGGTATTATGTTTCCAAAAATTATTTTAATAACAAAAAGAAAATTCAAATTTTTATTATATATTAATTTCTATGACTTACCCGGATCGACAACGGCCCTACTAATCAATTGGTGAAAACCCGATCAAAAAATATTGATTTATAACGGAGTAAAACAAGTACAAAATTACGAAACAGCGAAGAGGCCTCTTAATCTGATCAAACTCTCAAGAAAGATCTATCAAACAAGTGACTCCAAGACCTTGAACGTGAGTATCGTTCCAGGTGAAATTCCTCTTGACATCTCTAGAAGCCCAGATTACGATGTTAGAAATTCTCCAATCAGCTAGCTCTTGGTGAAATTCAAAGTAATCTTTAACGCGCAATGAAAATAAATAAGCAAAAGTGTGTAAATAAATTAATTTAGTGCTTTAAATTGTAAGTAAGTTACTTAGTAAGTTAAATAATTATTAAGTAAATCTTCAATTATTTTAGTTAGTGTTGTAAATAATTCATTTATTAAATAAAATTTAATTGTTAAAATACGTTAGCGACTGTTTATATTCGCAAACCTAGTTATAGCCCTAGCGAATTCATCCCAATAAACAAGTTATTAATGTGAACCGAAAGTGTATATCATACATTTACAATACGTATACAATTGTGTAGGTATATGAAAATCAGAAACAAGTATGCTATACAAATTTCATACATGTTTATGGTATGTAGTTGTCGCCAACATATCTGCAGCGAAAACGTACCTTTAGTATTATTATCAAAGTTTCGCATTTATGCATTCAGTTCGACTTTTGTGTTTTATTTTTGTACAACCTTTACATTTTTCGTTATTATTTGTGTAGCATTTAAAACGTCAAATTTACCCATCTGATACTACACGGAGAAAAAAATATCCTTAATATAACTATCTAACGTATACCCAATTGACGTATTGTTCTGACAAGGATTCGAATGTCTAATTTAACGATATTTATAAGTCAATTTGACAATCCATAGTATAATCAAAACAGCTTTACGTAGTATACTTATAATAAGGATTCATTTATTTGTTTCAAGCGTTCAAACGAAAGCTCTCGTGAACGTGTGCAGTATCCGTCGTGTAGGTAACTGGATAGTTAATTTGAGGATTTGAATAGCTATAATAGGGATACGTATGGTTATTATAACGATATTTTGTTCTCCGTGCATATCCGTTAAATCACTATGACAAGAATCTTTTGAATGTCTAAAACAGTAATACGGATCGTTACTATAACGATCCGCAATAAGGATTCACTAGATAGCTAAATTAGCTATACGGCGTATCCTTGTGAAAGATAACTATCCAACAGATAGCTATAATAAGGATACGTATGCTTATTATAAGGATATTTTTTTCTCCGTGTACTAATATACAAGATGTTTCACTATCTATATATTGGAAACTACTCACACGATTTTTATAAAAATTGGTATAGATGGATAACAAGTTTTGGCAAATTTACGAAAAATATTTTGACAGACATGCCACTTCCGATTATACCGGAAGTGAACATCAACTTCGTTATTTTAAATGAAACACCCTATATAATATTAACTTTTCGGATTTTACGTTAAAGTTTAATGTTACTTTATGTAGAACACTATATACTTAAAATGTATAATTTTCGAGATATTAATTTTGTCAGGTGCAGACCTTTATATTGAAAATTTTATGTGAGCATCCCTTATACCAAATAAAATATATCTTGTTGGGTTAATGAGTAGGAAGGTCAAGCTAATTGATGACTTGTTGAAAACTGCTTTATTTTTTATGCTTTATGTATGTATACATACAGGGTTCGTAAAAAAGGTATAAAAATTCAACTTCAAAAAAGTCAAATATTTTAATTTTTTTAAATCATACTGTGGCGTGTTACCACTTTTTATTTTTGAAATATTTACAAAAGGGAATAGTAGAAATTATTTACACGGGGAGATCGTCAGAGATGTTGAGTCGTGGTGGTGTAGCTGTGGGCGCGGTGAGTCGGCCGGTGCAGCTATCGTCGACGGAGACCTGGTGTCGGAGGCGAAGATTCCTGTAGCTGATGTCGAATGGCGGAGAAAAAGATGTGCAGCGGTTCGTCAAGCTAAGATGACTGATGATTTCGGGATAGAAAACGGGATATTTATACAAAAGTGATTGTAAATAGGATAAAAGGATGTGCATGCTTGGATGGTTGAGTTTGCAGCCTAACGGTACCACCCACAGTAGGTGGTGACCGCCAAACTGCATTCCCAGGAGAGAAAGAATGAAAAAGGGATTAAAGCACTTAGAAGGGAATTGGTTTTTGGAGTTAAGGTATAATTATAGGATTTCGGAACGGCATGGGATTAATAAGGAAAAGATCACCAGTAAGAGAGTATTGTTGGGCCAACGCTGTGTAGCGTTGGTTCCCACAATACTATCATTTTATTTCTCTTTTACGCAAATCTACGGTCAAAAATAAGGGGAGTTTATGTTCACTTTCCTATACCTATACCTAAACGTAAACGTTTTTTAAATATTAATAAAAGTTTAAAAATGTTAATTATTTCTGTCTTATTGTTACTTATTATAAGTAGACCATGTTATTAATGTTATTATTTTAGTAGGCCATGGCTGTCGTAATCAAATATTAATTGTTATAATTTGTGGTTTATGACACTTTTACCAAGTGATAGATAGGGGAACCTGTGTACCTTGACTCTTTTTTTCACTTGTAATTTTTTAAAATTGTATATGTAACAACTTGTTGATGAAATAAATTGCATCGTATTGGGGCACTAATAAGATATTCATCATAAAATATTTGAAAGCATTATCTACCGTTTACTCAAATTGCTATAACATTTAAAAATTAATGGATCTATAGCCTGTTGCTGCTAACTTTACGTTAATGACTGTCAATATGGTATTTGAAATATCGAAAATTATGGGTCATGAAAGCCCGCAAATATTAAAAAAAATAAAGTTTCCCTAGGTACAAAGGGACCAAGGTACAACAGGTTGCCCTATGGATCGTTTGAAATTAAACAATGAAGATTATGTAAATTTACTTTTAATACATGGTGAATGTGACGGAGTTATTACTAGAACATATGATTTATTTGCTATATATCCAGATCCAATACTTAAAAATTTAGCACAATTTGGTTGTTTTAAACAAAAAGTTAAGAAAGTAAACCCAATTGGTCATAATAATATGAATACAATTAATGTTCTTGGATGGGGTATCCAGCTTTCCTTCCCTCCGTTCTATGGTCTTTCTGATTCTCTTTTTCCTCTTGGTTCCAGGTCTCCAGCTAATTTA
Organism: Sinopyrophorus schimmeli; assembly: GCA_036325965.1. Taxonomy (NCBI): domain Eukaryota; kingdom Metazoa; phylum Arthropoda; class Insecta; order Coleoptera; family Elateridae; genus Sinopyrophorus; species Sinopyrophorus schimmeli. The sequence continues at coordinate 153,848 of JARFIZ010000412.1, forward strand.
ATTAATCTAGTATTTTTGGCTCTTTCTATTTACGTGCTCATTCTATGCATTATTTCTGATTTTTACAAATTTTATAAAAAAGAAACACATTTTCTAATACATACCAGCATAAAAAAAGGAAAAATGAAATAATATATCAACATTTTGATCAGTAATTTTAGTTTCTCCTATATATTATCTAATAATAGATAGCAAAAAAAAAGTTCGACGCTACTGTTCCGTTACGAGAATTAAGGGGAAAATGGACCAATTGAAACGCAATTTATCATCGTCACAGCAGGCCATAGATGACAAAAGAACGGCGACTGCTCGTGGGTACGTGTTTTGTTTAGGCCTATGTTTGCCTGTTTTAGGATGATATCAGAAAATTACATTATAGTAGGGTGACTCGCTATTGTTTACGTTTCATCGACGTGTAATACCTTAACTTATTTATTCTGCTATTTATTTCCAATTAAAGAGAAATCCGTAGTGAAGATTTTATTCTCGTCTTAAATGGAAAAATTCGTCCCAAGTATTCTCAGGCGTATTAAAGAAAGCTATCTTCTAAAATCCGTAGCTAAATTCCCGAATCTGATCTTGATATTATCATAAAGCTATTTTTCAAGTGAGACATTTAGAGTAATTTGTTTCTCGCAGCGTAATGGAGCGTTTAATGAGGAGCTCGCCGCCGCCGGTGGCCAAGGGACCGGGAAATTGAATCGTTCCAGGCTTAGACACTTACGTCAGGACACTTCTTAAGGATATGCGTCTTGCCAAGTTAAGAAAATACAACAGAAAGTTTTTCTAAAACATTTCTATTCCTTTACTTATTAAGACTTCAAATTATTTTATTTGCTATGTCGCTTATATTCTTAAAATAACATTTTAAAATAATTTTTACTCTTTTATTTGTAAACAGTGGCACTTCGATTTTTGAAAAAAAATTATTGTACATTAATCGACTTACGCACAAGAAATGCAACGGTTTCCGTACAAAATCGCGATATTTTAACGGGTAAATGAGTTATGTTCTGCAGCTTAAGAAGCGAGTCGGAAAAGCTTTATAATATGCTTATTGAAAAATAATCATTACGAAGGATTTATGTTTGATAAATGGTAGAAAAATATCAACAAGTCACATTTTAAATATGATGCCAAAAACATTGTAATAGATAAAAGCCGTATTAAAAATTCAATAAAAAATGTCGTTCGTTTCGTACTACAATTCATAATACAAAATAAAATCCTAACCGTTAGGGACCAAAATGCATATTAAGGCATTTTCAAAATAGAAGGAAGATCGTTCAATTTTCCAGTTCATTTACATGCTATAACTTTAAAAACGTCCGAAACATAAAATACGGTCAAGAAATCCCCGTTTATGCATTTCTAATGGCAGCTATCTTAGCGGAAATGATGGAATGTTCTTTTGTCACCACAGGAGTGTTCATTTTCCGGTTGGATTGCAGGCCGATAAAAAAGAGCGGGCGCAAAGAGCATGAAAATGGTCGCTATGAAGACTAGTTTGTTACTTGTTTTGGGTCATTTAACAGATAAACGTTACCAAGTGGCCTTGCCTTAACGATACCTTACGGCCCTTTAACGACGGCTTGGTGTAAACGTTGCCTAAGATGGGAAAAATCAGAATCACCAATCTTCCAACTACCTTAGAGTAAACAAAATCTGCCAAAAAAAAACTTTTTGAGCTTTATTTTTATTTACTACTTATATTTCAGTCAGTTTATTTCTATTAACTGTTTCTAAATTTTTATGTCAAATAACGCTTATACACGGAGAAAAAAATATTGTCAAAATAACTATCTAACGTATACTCAATTAACGTATTGTCAGAACAACGATTCGATTGTCTAATTTAATAATATTTATAAATCATATAATTAAATATGCAAATCCTAGGGAAACAGGTTCGAGTTATCAAAAATTCGGCTTATCGATGTTCAACTTATGGAGATTCAACTGTATATAGATATAATAAGGTCTTCCAAATTAGGCACCTTTTTTTAAAACTAAATAAAACAGATAGCGCATTAAATTTACCTGGGTCACTTGATATTTAAGAAACGTGATATATGACATTTATAAAAATGAAGTCATACACGACACAACAGCGCGTTTAAATTGTTGAATTATTTTATGGAAATCAGCGTTCTGTGAAAAATGTGTTTAGAAAATTACATGATTGTAATAGTTTACATAAGCCTCCATCTGAAAGGACTATCAGTCGAATTGTTCAAAAATTTAAAGACTGGTGCCATGAAAGATAAAAAAGAAGAAAACTATAATCTTAGTGATCGTTCACAAGAGCACATTGATATGATTCGTGAAAGTGTTGCTGAAAAGCTTGAAATTTCCATTAGTCAACGATCAAAACAAGTTGGACTAAGTAAAACAACAACGTGGCGTATTTTACGAAAGGACTTATCTTTAAAGGTACATAAGGTCCAAATAACGCAGGAATGAAAGCCTTTGGACCATTCAAACCGTCGTGCATTTGTCAATTGGATTAAAGAACAACCAAATATTTTTTCTCAAAAAAATAATATTTTCTGATGATGCACATTTTGAAATTGATTGTTACGTTAATAAACACAATTGCCGTATTTGGGGTAAGGAAAATCCAAGATTGATTTATGAGAAGCCTTTACATCCTAAACGAGTCACTCTTTGGTGTACATTATGGTCAGATGATGTACTTAGACCATATTCCTTTGAAAATGGTAAAATGGTAATACTGTAACTGCGTATAGATCACTGACACTTAACAGAAACAAACTCAGTCTTAAACTGCCTATTGCGGGAGTCAGCTACGCTTATATGTGTGTCGTGTTATCAATTATCGAGCTTCTAGAAAAGTGTAGATTATTCTTATCTTTAGCGATATCAACTTAAGACTTAAGAATACACAATGCTACAATTAATAAAATTATATACTAGGGCAGTTTGATAGTCTGTACCATCAATTTCAATGGTTAATAAGTGGTTTACCGAGTTCCGTTGTGGACATACCAGCACCAGTGACGCCGAACGTTCGGGTCGCCCTAAAGGGGTCATCACGCCAAAAACTGTTGATAAAATCCATGGTATGATATTGGACACTCGGAGAATGAAAGTGAGTGATGTGGCTGAGGCTGTAGGCATCTCAACTGAGCGGGTACTTCACATTTTCCATGAATATTTGGACATGAAAAATCCATGCGCCCGATGGGTGCCGCGATGGCTCACACTCAACCATAAGCGCAACCATGTGACAACTTCAAAGGAGTGTTTTGCGATGTTCAATCGCAATCCGAACGACTTTTTGCGCCGTTTTGTTACTGTGGACGAAACACGGATCCATCACAACACACCAGAGACTAAAACACAATCCAGACAGTGGGTTTCTTCGGGTGAACGTGCATCAAAGAAGAGCAGGCTAGGTCTGTCAGCCAACAAAGTCTTAGCCACAGTTTTTTGGGATAAACGCGGTGTCATCCACATCGATTACCTTGAAAAGGGTAAAACAAATACTGGCGAATATTATTCGCAGCTTTTGTACAAATTCGATATAGATTTGATGCAGAAACACCGCATTTGGCGAAGAAAAAAGTGCTGTTCCATTAAGACAATGCACGGGTGCACATGTGTGTAGTCACCATGGCAAAATGGCGAATGAAGAGGTCATCACAAAAACAAACGCCTATTTTGAAGGCCTTGAGAAAACCTATTATTTGGAAGAAATAAAAAAATTGGGAAAACGATGGACTAAATGTATCGAAATAAAACGAGATTATGTTGAGAAATAAAACGCTTATTTACCAAAAAAAATTTTTTTTTTTTTTAAGTCACTGACTTATCAAACTGCCCTTGTATCCATGTGCAATAATTTAAAAACTATTATCATTTTATTTAAAAGAAATAATCCTAAAATGTATTATTTAAAGTTATGGTATTTGCTCATTACTAATTTTATAAAAGCAGTAATACTGTAACTAGCATTTTTTTCAATAGAGTTTCAAAAAAAGAAAACCTACCAATTAGGTCGTTGAATTTTTTTTTTGTGATAAATGGAAAGATCATATATAAGTTTTATAACAAAACTATTTTTATTTTTTTTTTCGCAATATTTCAAAAGTTATATCAAAATAAAAATTAATTTTGAATCCAGTACCGAAAACACGCCGACAGCTCCCGAACTAACACGAGCGTGTGTGACGTCATAATGTTAGTTTTCATTCATTGCAGCTTATACAGAAATAATAAATGCAGTGTTTTGATCTATTTAATTCTTTTGTCATGGTTAAATACTCAAGTTTATATTGAAAATGTCGAACCACAAAAGTTATCGTTCTTGTTTTGTACCATTATGTACAAATACTACAAAAACAACTCCTGACAAAATGTTTTTAAATGTTCCCCAAGATTAAAACGTCGAAATAAATGGTTTCAAGCAGTGCATCGTTATAATCCCAAAACAAAATCGAATTTTTTTTGTTGTGAAGATCATTTCGATGTAAGTATTTTATAACACTATTGTTAGTAATTATTATTTATCCAAGTATACAAATCAAATAAGTAGAATTCAGTAAAAAATATATCAACATCAGGAATATTATCAGACTTTGCCTTTATAAATCCTTTATCACACATAGCTAATCGGAATTAACTAACAAATCGTTTTTTAGCAGTAAATTTTCAATATTATTGTCAACTCACGTGTAATAGCCGTAAACGCTGTCCTGTTATTAAACAGCTATAACATTATGACGTCACAAAGATCGTGATTTTTTTTTAAATTTTATCAATTTTTAATTGCTTATAATTAATTGAAAAAAATTTTTTTTAAAGTATTTTGCATTAAATATCCATATTATTAATAATAAAGTTTTAAAATACATAAAAAAAATCAATAATTTTTTTTTTCAAATACCTAATTGTGTAGTTGCAACAATGAATTCCAAATATATAATACCAGCACGAAAGGAAGATGGTAGACCCACAATATTATAAAAGTGAAATATGTATTAAATGAATGTAATTATAATAAGTAATTAATAAATCGGCGTTCCAATTAAGTAAGAGCACTTAATTAACTTACTAATCGGATCTGGAGCGCTCCAGTTCCATCTCCAGCAGCGCAAAACGCCCAAGGGATCTACAAAACACTATCACGAAGCTCAAACTTTTTTAAAAGCTTATTATCGGATCCCCTCTGGCAGAGCTTTTATTTTTTCTCATGTTCTTAACACTTTTTAAAACTATATTATACTTTTTTATTCCGGAAAACGCTCAAAGATTTTTAAGCTCTACCGTTTATCAAGTATCTTGACATAGGACGCCTTCTTTCTTATAAATTATTGAATTTATAACAAGGTAAACGTATACGGACCATTAATTATATTAATTATTGCAATTAGTGGTTTCTTTGATACTAATGAAACCAAATTACCTCGTACAAAATTAGATAAATTTACTCAAGTAACCTAATAAGTATATAAACTCCATTAAACTTTATCGAAACAGAATGAAACGACGCTTCCCTTCCTGAAATGCTCAGTGGAAAGCAAAATATAGTTAGAATGAATAAAAGTAAGGAAAATATATATGTAGCCTGGGAAGACTGTGGGAATTAAAAATCTGCTGTTTTCTCGGCGAGAAAAGGATCAGCGAATTTTTCCTTTAAGTCAGAAAAAGAAAAAGAAGAGCTACTTAAGAATTTAAAATTCTTTTAGGTGAAATCCTGCGAGTGTAGCACTTACAGAGGATGGAATCGGATCTATGAAATGGCATTTTAAGTTGGATTAGGTTCAAATTTAAAACACTGCCAATAATACGCAGCCAAAAGGAATGAATACCATCCCGATTTTACGGCTTTTTGTTTCTTTCAAAGTATTGTTATTAACTTGATCCTTGCCACAACCGAAACTTAAAATGAGAAAATTTTGTATGTAAATATACATGGAAGGTAACTAACTTCTCTACTGAATATATTAATGCGTGACAGAATTTTTAATTACGTAATATGAAAAAAATTACTAACAAAAACAAATAAAATTTTTTAAACAAAAAACTAATTATATTCTAATTTTACTTGTGGATAGGTATTAGGGTAAATGAAGTAGGCCACACATTGGAAGCAGGTGTGTTAAAACCCATACCTGCTTGTGTGGCTATCATCCTGCCTCCACCTGCTTCAATTTTCAAGTCAGCCACACTTACGGTTTTCGAGATATTTCAAAAAGAAATTCTGTGGCCAACTTCTGACTTGGCCACACTTTGGAAGCAGGGTTCATAAAACCTATACCTGCTTGTGTGGCTATGTTTCCACATTATCCTGCTTCAAACCGCAAGTCAGCCACACTTACCGTTTCGGAAATATTCGACAATAACTTTTGTGGCCAACTTCTGACTTCGCCACACATTGGAAGCAGGTTTCATAAAACTTATACCTGCTTGTGTGGCTATGCTTCCACATCATCCTGCTTTGCATTTTAATACAGCAACACTTATTATTCTTTAAATAATATTAAAACGTAATTTTAATTTTTTTAAATATTTTAAAAAACATAAGTACGTGCGTCATTTTTCCAAAATTAGTATCTATAATTGTAATTAATTAAATTTACAAATTGCTTTATTGTTTTATTAAATATAATACATATGCTTAAAAGATGCGGGCGAAACGATGATAAAAAGGTAAGCTTTTTTAAAGCGCCAACTTAATTTTATATGACACTTGATAGTGTTATAATAAACTTATTGTCGGCATTTACAGATTTGTTGGTAACGGTTCATCTTTGTTTAAAAAATTAAATACATACCTATCTAAATGTAGTTTTAATCTTTCCATCGACTAGCATTTTTCATTGAGCAAAAAATGTACAAAATCAGTTAACATTTTATATTTATTATAGGCAACAACAAAATAGTATATATGTATACATACATATACATATGTATAATTATTTTAAAATTATAACATCAATCATTTAAATTTTGTTAAAATAATAGATAAATACTGATAATATTGTGCAAATTTGAGTGAAAGTAAAAGTATAAAAAATAAATTGTCTAAAAAAACTATTCTAACGAGGTATAATTTTTAATTCTCGTTATTAACAGAATAATTTGAAATCTACGTTGTAAGCCAATGGTTTTTAATAAACTTAACACTACAAAATTAGCAAAAATAGTAATGATAGATAAAAAGTTAGTCGGGCTAATAATGAGTATTAAAATTTATGCAGCTGATATTCTACATTAAATTAAAAAATAATGTTATTCGTATCAAATATCAATAGACCGAAGGTAACAAAATTTTAAAATGATAAGTTAACGTAAAAATTGTACACCAAACAAATATTAATTAGTTTATAATACATTTGGCAACAACGCCACAATATAAAACTGTGAATACGTTTTCTTTATTTAACATGTAACATAAAACTTTAATAACAAATCCTGAGCAACGCGAAATTTTTATCGGCATTAAAGATACCGATACGAATTTAAACAAGACATCGAAACAGACATTGACCTTGCTTTAGCTTATTCTGGTTTATATTGTTTGAGATAATTATTTTATTAGGTTTTATGCGCTGACAACACGTTAGGTGTATTAATTACTCCTGTATGAATTTACTTTTTATATATTAAAAAAATATATGAATATAGCTATGTATACAAAACTTGAGTTAACTATCAAAGTAAAAGAAATTAATTATATATTAACGAGTACAATAGAAGAAAAATTTTCACAGAAACCATATAGAGTCCATTATAATTCAGTTTAATCATAAGTACTAAATGTACATTAATAGTCAAAATAAAAACATACGAATTAATTATATTTTGTACTAAATGTAAATTGTAAATTAATTAATTTGTATTACATATACTAATTTTGGAAAAATGACGATCGTATTTATGTTTTTTAAAATATTAAAAAAAATTAAAATTACATTTTTTAAATTATTTAAAGAATAATAAGTGTTGCTGTATTAAAATGCAAAGCAGGGTGATGTGGAAGCATAGCCACACAAGCAGGTATAAGTTTTATGAAACCTGCTTCCAATGTGTGGCGAAGTCAGAAGTTGGCCACAAAAGTTATTGTCGAATATTTCCGAAACGGTAAGTGTGGCTGACTTGCGGTTTGAAGCAGGATAATGTGGAAACATAGCCACACAAGCAGGTATAGGTTTTATGAACCCTGCTTCCAAAGTGTGGCCAAGTCAGAAGTTGGCCACAGAATTTCTTTTTGAAATATCTCGAAAACCGTAAGTGTGGCTGGATTGAAAATTGAAGCAGGTGGAGGCAGGATGATAGCCACACAAGCAGGTATAGGTTTTAGCACACCTGCTTCCAATGTGTGGCCTACTTCATTTACCCTAGGTATTATACATACATATTATTGACAAATTAATTTTTCATATTATAAAAATTATTCATCCAAATATAAAATGTTGAATAATATTGTACGAATAATGTAGCAGTAAAATTATTTATAGGGGAAAGTAGGGTAGCGCCGGACAGCGGGTAACCGCGTACATAAGAATTTCCAAGAACCTAATCACATTGCATTGGTAATTTTTTTTTTAAAACAGGCGTCGTCTAGAGTAAAAACATATGCAATTTAGTTGTCACGTAAACACCGAGTCTGTTACAATTTAAGGAGTAGTTTGTAAAATATAAAAATTTTTCATCGCGCTCGTCAGATTTCATTTCAAGTTATCAACTAGAAAACGTAAGTGTGAATACTTATTTTTTTTTAAGTTGAAGAAAATGCATTATATTTAAACTTTGTAATAGTATTTGAAATATTTCTACTACATCTTAGGAGCTCTGAATAAAAATGTTGAATATTGAGAATCGGGTACCCCCGGACACTAAAATGTCCGGTATCGCCGGACATTATTTTAGCTTAATTAATAATCTTTTTCAAAAGTTACTCTATACTACAGTTGAAATAAATAACTTGTCGGTGCTTTATTATTTACTGTGATAATAAATAGTGGTTAAATTACTGTACTTTAGTCAACTTTGTGTATTTTTCACATCCAATACGAATCGCAACGGTGGTCAACATCTATACTGACTCGGTGCATTCAATCAGCACAGCATATTTATTAAAATTACTGTTACGATTTCCCGATGCATCAAAAAAAATTTAGCAACGGAGCTTAAAAAACCCATAGGAACGATATTTTAACATCTCCATTTAAACAAAATTTAGAGAAAAAGCAGAAAACTAAAAACAATAAATTTATCAAAGCAAAAAAACAAAAAATTGCTAAAAATATTGAAAACAAACAAAAATTTTCGAAGTTTTTCCCAAAAAGACCGGGAGAAAGAAACCGAATGCATAATATGCAAAAAAACTTTTGATGAAGACTGGATACAATGTTATGAGTGCAAAGACTGGGCACATAAAAATTGTTTAAATATTAATTATTTTTGTGATGTTTATAAGGCCAAAAAACGATTGGGCCACCAATAAGTACTAGTCCGGGGCTACCCGCCATTTTTTGTATTGCCAAAAAATAAGGTCAAATTGGATTGGCCATATTTCCTAAAAAAAAAACAAATATATCATTACAAATTTTTAATTAGTATAAACTTAAAAGTCCCTACTTTCATTTTAAATCATAAAAAATAAATAAATTTATTTATTTATATTTTTTATTTCTAATTCTTTCAAGTGTCTGGGGCTACCCCATCTTCCCCTACTGTATTAATTGTAAAAATAACAAAAAAGAGTATTTCTATTCTTAAAAATTTAATAATTTTCAATTCCAGTAGAAATATTTCTTTAAAAGAAAAGTTAAAATAGGTATTATTTACATTGACAACTGTTTATGCAGGGTGTTTCACAACGAGCTTATACTATCTATATATTAGATACCACTGACACGATTTTTATAAACATTGGTATAGGTGGCAAATATACATGGGTGGTTCTACAATAAGAGGTTATATTTACGAGCAATCATTATAAAATAGCTTTTTTATTCCACGAGTTGTCATTTTATACATTAAATCACAGCATCTTAATGTATTTTATAAATAGCATTATGATTTAATGCCCAATTAAAGTACATTTTCTTGAAATTCCATGTTTAAGTCTGAAAACGTCACTACCCTGGCCTGTCCCCATGACGTTTTTAGTTAAACATACATACAATTCATACTTTCTTTGGCGCAGTTGCCACATTAAACTATATTTAACACAAATTTAAACAAGTATACTTAAGTATTATAAAGAGAAAATATAACAATATTTGTTTCTATTCAATAATTTTCGAACTTCATTTTTGTCCCTGTCACTACCCTGGAAAATTTTGATCCGTTAATACAAACAGAAATATCAAACAGATTTATTGAAAATAGCGACCAAGAGCGCGTATCAACGTAAAGTTAATAACATTAAATACACGAGCTGTTAAATCGCTGATATTTGTGGTGCAGTGGTTTTACAAGGTGATTGTCTCTCTCCACTGGTAAGTTTTAAAAAAAGGATATAAATTTTGGTCTTTTGAGCGTACGGCACCAATTTTTTTCAGTAATAGCGCTAATTTCTCTATGGCTTCAAAACCCCTTATTGTAGAATCACCCATATATGGTATAGATATGGTATATAATAAAAGGTATAGATAGAAAAAAAAGCAACCGAACGTTAACATTTTTAATAGATTGGATGTAAATATGCAGAAGTATGAATGTTTACAGTAACCAAATTGAAAGAATGTGGAAGATGATCTTCATCATTTTTTTTTCTGTAAAACTGTTAAAGTATGTTTGTGCAGCATCGCAGGAGCTTTCGTAACATTTAATGTAGGTAAACAACATATTATACTGCTTAGTTAAAAACTTTGCCATTTTCAATTATTTATAAGGTAATAATAAATATTATTCAAAAAACTTACAATATCAGTTAAAAAATAAATATAATGATGTTGGCTTGTATTATGCTGTTTTGTTGTTCTTTGATAATAATTAATGGCTACTTGATTTAAAACAAAAAAAATTAAATATTGTTAATATTTTTTTATTAAAATATGGGTTGTTATACATGGTTGAAAAGAAATAAAAATGGTATTTAACTATGTAAAAATCCAATATGGCGCCCATTTAAAATAAGAAAGTTGGTATCAATATCTTGGAAACCGCGTTTTGAATTTAATTTTGACTTAAATTCTATCTGTATTTTATAAAACCTAGTAACTTATATATTAAACTTTTTTTTTAATTTTATAATTACAAAGTTATTTAACATTAAAGAAAATAACGATTTTCAGGTTTTATACGATTACTTCTGAACTATTCGGAATTTTAAAATTTTCGTAACGGAATCTGGATCGTCACCTAAAACGGCAAAACATTGCCAAACTTCTATCTTCACTAATAAAAAAGATACCCATGTTAGGCAACTTAATTTGGGACACCCTGTATATACGGAAGTATTTAACTGAACATTTTTTGATAACTCGAATTATTTTTGGTGTCCCTTCGACTTCGACTTATCGAGGTTCGACTGTATATAGATAATGTAAGCTCGTCGTGAAACACCCTGTACATATATTGAAATTTATAAAAATCTGGCAATCTTGCAAATTATACTCCTATAGCTATTTTTCTAAATGCATTAACTTGATAATTTTCTGAAAGATAAAAATATATGATTTTTTAATAGCGTTACCAAAAATGTTAAATGCATTGACGATTCAGTTAGCAATTCATTTTATGTTAGTGAAAGAAATTATTTTTAGACTAAACGATCTTTAATATAAATATAATATTTTTTTATATTTCTCAATACTCTATAAAGATAAATTGAACAAGTTACACATTAATCAACTTAGATAAGAATTTGTATTAAAAAAAAAACTCGTACATTATCAAAATCTTTTTTAGACAAGAATGTAAGTACGTCTGTACACATTAGAGCTTGACTATTCAAACTTCGGATACACATTTGCAAACTGAAATTTGTAGAATATTTTCTACCGGCTGACTCTTACGTGTCGACAACTTGAAATTTGATAAACAGATAGACTGAAGGGTAAACTACAAGCATAACCAACAGAAACATTGCTTCAGGTATACATGATACTGTTGCAGTAAACGCATTAGTTCACGTTTCTACTGAACGCTATGCGATGCTATGCTATGCTATGCTAAGGACCTTCATAATTATTTTTAATAAGTAACTGATTTAAATTATATGAGTTCCTAAAGAACATATTCAAATATAAAATATTTGGTTTTATTAAATTTACGAAAACAAATCAAGATTAGGAAAATTACAGATATCAAAGTAAATTTTATAGAATAAACTACTGTTTTGAGTTAAACCTGATATTTATTGAAATTTAATTTTTTGTAAAATATAGGTACTATAGATGTTTGAAAGACTCATGACTACGCTAATGTGCAAAGGAGGAGTTATAAATCAGGAAAGAGGATGAGTAGTGAAAATATACTATTCAAATCAAAAAGTTATACTGAAGTTAAAATGCAATTGTCTGGAAAAATACATATTGTTTTTAAATAAACGTAAGCCAAGAAAAAAATCGAAAGAAGAAATGTAAATAAACCACTATGCAAGATCTTCACGCCACGAGAACAAGGATAAAAATAAACCCACATTAAAGTGAATGTTTCTACGTTGAAGAGTAGGTAGTTTCTTGTGTAGAAAAGGTAACCCTGCGTGTTTTGGTTCTTCGCGCAATGTTCATGAGTCTTTCAAACATCTATAGATCATAACGTATTTCAATAAATTATAACCTAAAAAGTCATTTATTAAACAAAAACCATTTATATTATTAACCAATATATCTGTCTTGTCAGCGTACGTTTCATAACATTAGTTTATTGCTGTTGCAGTAAATTGAACCACAGCAGACACCTACACGTTGTAATAACTTTACTTTCACTCTTTAGATGACGCTACTACAATGTTGTAGTCCAGGTAACTCCAAATTGATTTTGTCATATTTTTACGCCTACCTTTGGTAAACGCAACTACATTTGTTGTTGTAGAAAGTACAAATTATTTGCCGTATGAAAAATGTAAGAAAACGTTCGTATCATCTGTTATGATTATTTCAAAAACACTATAAAATAAAAAAACTGTAAAAAATCATAGATTAGGGTGGGTGTACCAGTCCCAAACCAGGTACCAGTAGTTGACCACTCGCATGTTCGATTGAATAAATTAAGAAATGGCAAGCATTTTTAAAGAATTCGACTGTTTTGTTACGTAGCCTAGAATGTTAACAATGTTTCAAACATATTTTAAAAATATAGTGTTTATTTAAGAGCTATGAGCGCAGTGGTCAACCTTAGGTGCATTCCCGTTTTTTATATTGTTCACGAAATCTATAAAAAACTTAAATATTTAGATTCAAATAATTTATCAATATTGCAGCGTTAGTAAACAATAAACAATTTTATATATACATTTCTACGTTAAAACTACATAATACCAGTTCAGAGCATTTCAAAGTCAAAATTTGTCCTTAACTAGTTTGGGACTGGTACACTCACCCTACAATATTATGATATTAATAAACATTTTTTCTACACTCGACATCATACTAAAAGTTTAATGAAAGATATTTTTAAAACCTGTTATATTATACAACCTTGAATTATTTAGACAGAATAAGTAATCAGTGCAACTTAAGAACTAGCTGAGTTTTATTGCCATAGTGTTATTGTCCTTTATACCTATAAAAATGAATTATATGGGTATATTTTTTATATATGCTGTAGAATAAGTTAAAACAAATGGCATGGAGCACACCACGAGTAAACAGTAAAGTCAATAAATAAGTGTATTAACATCGAAAAGCGCAAAAACAAGTCTATATTGGGATACGTCCTAACGATTCACAGGACGGTTGAAGACGAGAATGCCGGTGGAGCCAAACGGCGTGTTCTGGCTCACTCCAATGTGCTTTGCTCCCGCGACATCTCTTAGCAACAATCTCGGGTCGCGAAGGGCACATGGGTAGAGTCCTTCCAACACTTCCCCTCGATCCAGAGTGTCTGCTAGATGGTCACGTCGCCCTCAGGCCCAGCATCTGGACGCAGCGATGGTGTTTGTCCTTTGACAACCCCTTCGTCAAGATGTCGGCCGCCATCTCCTCGGTTGGAGCATGCCGAATGGTAATCAGGCCTTCTTCCATAGCTTCTCGCACGAAGTGATGCCGTATGTCAATGTGTTTTGTCCGCCCATGGAAAACCGGGTTTGATGCCAACTTCCCTGCGCCCATATTGTCGTTAATGATCACGAACTCTTCCACGTTAAGATCGAAGTCGTGTAGCAGCTTCCTCAAATATAGTACCTCCCTTGTGGCTTCGGCGAGGGCCATGTACTCCGCCTCCGTAGACGATAGGGCAACGGTCTTTTGTTTCTTGGAGTCCCAAGTGACGGCCCCCCCGTTTAAAATAAACGCGTACCCTGTGTACGACCGTCGATCCAAGATGCAACCTCCCAATCTGCATCCACATATATAGTTGGATTTGCTTCCCCTTGAACATAAGTCAACACGAAATCCTGGGTTCCACTTAAATAACGTAGGACCCGCTTCGCAGCTTTCCAGTGACACTCCCTGTGACAGTCGTTGAATTGACTTAGGTAACTCACGGTGTGAGTTATGTCGGGTCTCGTCCCCGTGGATAGGTACATGAGCGCCCCTACGAGCTCCCGGTATGGAACCTTTGGCGACTCACCCTCCTCGGACTCCTCGAACCTGGATAGCTTCAACCCCGGCTCTAATGGCGTCGAAACTGGATTTCACGACGGTTGAACCGACGAAGCACCTCTGTGATGTAGCCTCTCTGACTGATGGTTAGCCGTCCCTCCGATCTGCCAAACTCCAGACCTAAGCAATACTTTAGTGGTCCCAAGTCTCTGACCTCAAACTAATTGCTTAGATGCTGCTTTATCCTGGCAATTTCGGCATCGCTTCGAGACACAATGAGGATGTCATCCACGTAAACGATTGTGAAGCTTTTTTCATCTCCCTCAGTAATAAAAACACACGGATCGGCACTCGATGGCACCGCACCGATGTTGCGAAGCTCACGCTCGAGTCTCTGATGCCACGACCTCCCTGCCTGGCGAAGCCCGTACAACGCCTTCTTGAGCAAGCACACGACGTCCACTTCCTCCAATCTATTAAGAGTTTTTTCTGCCTCGGCCTTGATCCTTTCGTCCACCCCATTCTCCTGGATGATGTATTCCAATGCCTCCTCGATGTAGACTGGGACTTCCATCAATACCTCCTCCTTGAGTTCTCCGTTTAAATAGGCGGTGGCCACGTCCAATTGTTCAATTTTCATATTTCGCTCAACGGCGATGGCTGCGGCCATGCGAATGGAGCTCATTCTTGCCACTGGCGCGAAAGTCTCGTCGAAGTCGATACCTGGTGTTTGCAGAAAACCACGCGCGACAACTCGCGCCTTTCGCTTGTCGAGATTTCCGCTGGAGTCGTACTTGTTTCGCAGGACAAACCTGCTGCTCACTACCTTCTTGTCTTTGGGTCGGTCAACTAGTTCCCACGTGTTGTTACGTATTAACGACTTGGCCTCGGACGCCATCGCACCCAGCCCCTCGGGGGCCTCCTCTTCGGACATCGCCTGCTTCAGTGGAACCTCGGTTATGAATGCTGACTCCGCCATGTCCGCTTCTTGGGTTGCGTAGTGCTTTTGGGGTCTACCTCGACGACCGCTTCGGATAAAACTGGGTCGACCTCGTCCACGACGCGGCCTCGACTCACCTTCCTCGGGGTGCTGGTAGTCTCCGCGTGTCTCGTCGGACGCTGCTGGTGATAGTTCTATGTCTATCTCACTTACCCCTATTGGATCCTGGCCAACAGCCTCGGTCAGGCCTTCCAAATAGAACTCGTCGTGGGCCGTTATCTCCGGAGAGGTCAACGCCCCCTCCATGAACTTTACGTCCCGTGAAGTCACCACTCTTCTTGATTCGGGCAGCCACACGCGGTAACCCTTCAAATCCTCGGAATAGCCAACAAATATCCCTTCTATTGACCTGTTGTCCAATTTCTTTCTGGTGGGTGCCTTATTTAAGCAAAAGGCTTTGCATCCGTATACTTTAAAGTATTTGGCAGTTGGAAATCTGCCAACCCAGGCCTTGAACGGCGTATCTCCCTCGAGACTTTTTGTAGGACAGCGGTTCCTTATATAGTTTGCTGTAGAAACCGCCTCCGCCCAAAATGACGGTGGCAATGTGGATTGTGCCAGCATGCATCTCGCGGCCTCCATTAAAGTTCGATTCTTTCTCTCGGCGACTCCGTTCTGCTGCGGTGTGTAGGCCGCCGCCAAACATCGCTTGATTCCCTGGGAAGCTAAAAATCCATCGAACTGCTTATTTACATACTCACGGCCGTTGTCTGACTGAATCGCCTTTATGCATCCTCCCGTCTGTTTTTCGACTAGGGCCTTGTATGCGGCAAATTCTTCAAAAGCTTGGTCCTTGCTTTTTAAAAACCTCACTTCGGTCCACCTCGTGCAGTCGTCGATAAACGTTATAAAATACCGCGATCCGCCATTCGAAGTGGTCTGCATCGGTCCGCATATGTCCGTGTGAATCAGCTCCAAGACCTTAGTTTGTCTCTCTGATTCCTTGGGAAATGGTAGCCTGGACATCTTCCCCTTGACGCACGCTTCGCAGCTGACGTCTTCGATGCCCTTCTGCAAGCTGATCCCTCGGATGGTACCGCTCGCTGCCGCCTTTCTTAAATCAGGCACGTTCAGGTGTCCCATACGCCTGTGCCATACCTCGAGTGCGTTCGTCGACGGCCCGGGGTCTTCATTGTCGGTGTCCTTCGCGTTAGCGCATGCATTCGGTGCCTGCCCCTTTACATAATATAAATTGTCCACTCTATCCGCGATCACCACCGTACGCCCCCCTTCGTCGACCACTCGCGCCCTGCTTTTCCCGAAAATCACTTCAAACCCTTTGTCCGCGATCTTCGACACCGATAACAAGTTCATACAAAGCTCCGGCACATGTAGGGTGTCGCTGAGAGTCACTTCACTCTTAGTCCCGTTCACTTCCACTGCCATTGCCGCTACCCCTTTCGCCTTGATTTCGGCCGATGCTTCGTTTGCAAGTTTCAACTTCCTTGACCCCACATCCGCGTCGCTCGCGCGTTCGAACAGTTTAATATCGTTACAAATGTGTGACGTGCACCCGCTGCCAAGGCACCACAGGTACTTAGAATTGTTTCCCACGAATTGACACTCGTTGTCCCCGTTTTCGGTAACCATAAGCCCAACGCGCGGTGCGTTGCTTTCCGCTCGTTTTGACTTACACTCGAAGGCCTTATGTCCCTTTTTGTGGCACTTAGAACACTTTATCCTCGACGATCTTTCCCTGCCCCGCTTATCGTTTGAATTTCCCGCGCTATCACCTCGTTTTAACCACGCCTTCTTGTTCGTATAGAGTGCGCCCTCTGTCCGGTTACCTGTTGCATTGCTCCTGGACTTCCGACTCTTCAACGATTTTGATACGTAAGTTCTCGGGAGTTGACAGCTCGTCACGACTCTCGATGGCTACTCTGAAGCTTTCGAAATTGGCCGGTAGGCTGTACAGCAACATTATTGCTAGCTGGTCCGGGTTGATGATCACGTCCATTTCTGAAAGCTTGTCCACCGCGTCGAAGAACTCTGCCATGTGCTCGCGCACATCGTCTCCCTCCGCCATCTTTTGCAGCGTTAACCTCTTCAACAACGTGGCCTTGCGTGCGGGTCCCTTTGATTGAAAAACACTCTCGAGCTTGAGCCACAGCTCACGCGATGTTTTGCAATTTTTTATTAGTTTCAGTTGACTTGTCCCTATTGACAAAATCAGGTCCGACAGCACCTTCTCGTCCCTCGTGCCCCATTCCCGAATTACGGCGCCGTTTGCAGCCGTCTGTTCCGGTTTGGGCATCTCACCGCTCACGTATCCCCAAGCATCGTTCTTGATTAGTAATGCTCTCATTTGGAGCTTCCATGTGTCGTAGTTGTCTCGACCTAGAGCTTCCAAACGCACGTTCCCGGTGGCATTCATCGTTCTTGCTTAAGATACAAAATGGCCGACGCGAACACACCACGTGCAACAACGTTTCAAAAATAAAATAGAAAAAAAATGACTTACAATTTCCCGCAGTGTATGAGCCTGGGCCCATAACCTGTAGAATAAGTTAAAACAAATGGCGTGGAGCACACCACGAGTAAACAGTAAAGTCAATGAATAAGTGTATTAACAGCGAAAGGCACAAAACAAGTCTATATTGGGATACGTCCTAACGATTCACAGGACGGTTGAAGACGAGAATGCCGGTGGAGCCAAACGGCGTGTTCTGGCTCCCTCCAATGTGCTTTGCTTCCGCGACATCTCTTAGCAACAATCTCGGGTCGCGAAGGGCACATGGGTAGAGTCCTTCCAACATATGCGTTTGCTGTTGTTACGTCAGGTAAAAGTACAACTCGCAATATACACAAGAAAATTATTTAAAAAACATATATCTGTATTATTTAATAAAACGAAGATCATTGATTATTTTTTAGTAAAAATAGCTCTTAATTTTCTTTACAGAAGTTCCATGTAATACTCCAAATAACGAATCCGCAACATGTACAACTTTATTTAATTGCACGGTGCCATAAATTTTGTAAAGAAATCTATTTGTCGTACATCAGCAGAAGATGTTTTTGTTTGTTGTGGTAGTATTGGCAATTATGAAACAATTTCCACAAATTGTACAAATATCGCTACAACAATAACAAATTCTACATCAATTACAAAAGACTCCAGTAAAGTACATGCAATGAAAACACAACATCGGGAATACGTAAAAAAGAAATTACTACCAAGTTTGAAATATTGTGGTTTACAGCATACCGATGATAGATTTTATAATGAAACTGAAACGGCTTTAGATGAATTTCCGTGGTTAGCTCATATAGTATTCATAGAAGACGAAGATGAAGATACAGAACAATATTTAGATAGATGTAATGGTATTTTAATTAATAACAAATATGTATTGACCACTGAATACTGTGGTACCTATGCGTAAGTTTCTATAAATAGTTACATTTTAAATTAAAAACATTATCTTATAGAAAATCTGTTCGTTTGGGTCAATACTTCACGAATAAAACCATAAGCTGCAGGCAAGATTTAAATTTACAAGAATGCACCAATCCTATTTTAGAAGTTCCAATTGTTGAAGAAATACACAGAACAAATACTGAAAATAATTGGCATGATTTTACACTTTTAAGATTAGGAAACAAGGTTTTATATTCAGGTAAGTATCTATAGTTATTTCCAATTACGGAAACTAGAAAACAGTCAATTATTTCTTACAGATTTTATTCGACCCATCTGTTTGCCACTGAATCGTTCACAAACAATTCCACAACAATTATATTTTTCAGGATGGGGTTCTACAAGTAAATTATACCTACACTATGCTTATAACTGTTTATTTGAGAAATAATAACTTTTAATTTCTAGAACAAGGCGGAATTGAAAAAAAGCGGTTAATTTATAAACCAACCGATATAAAAGAATGTGAGCAATTAGATGACAAACACCTCAAAAATTTGTCATCAGAATTTACCTCAATATGTGCGGTACCTAAAGATCAAGGTGGCAAATTTCCATGTACTGGAGATGAGGCAGGTCCATTGATGTATTCTTATAAACATCGGTGGTTTGCAGATAGTTTAATAACCAGAGTTTATTCAAAATTTTCGGACAACCATTATTGTTCTAACGAATTACCAATTACAGGAATACAAATAACGCAAAACATTTTAAATTGGGTATTAGATAATATGAAAGCTTGAAAAATATTGAAAAAAACTCCTTCAGTTTTCATACAATTCAAGATCCTTAAATGTACTAATGAAAAACGAAAGTAGTGAAAATACTGATTAATTATTTGAGTAATTTATTGCACCCTTAACTAATTTATTTATTTTCACTGTATTCGCTTTGCGGAAATACCAAAATCTTTAGCTAAATCCTATTGAAATGCCGCCATCAAAGCAGCTTGTAGTAGGTATAAAACCTTTTCATCGTAATGTACAATAGAACTTTTAAACAGCAATAACACCGAACCGACCCGTTCTTTAATCCTACCAAGTAGTGTAATTTTCTGAAAAGTTGTAAAATTAAACTTCGAGTTCTCGAAATATTTACTAATGGAAACTCGAATTTAGGGAATTGTAAAACGCTTCGAAGTATCGAAAAATTCGAGTTATCGATATAAAAATATTAACGTTGAGATAGGCAAATCTTAGAGAAACAGGTTCGAGTTCGAGCCATTAAAAATTCGACTTATCGGGGTTCGACTTATGGAGGTTCGTCTGTATTTAAATATACGTATACACTAAAGAAAAAAATTAAAGGACTAAAAAATTTCCTAAATTTTTTGGTGATTTTTAACAGACTGTATTTCAATGAAAAATGGTCGAATATAAAATTTAAAAAACGCATTTTAAAGCACCAAGATTCTAGTGTTCAGATCAGAAACATTTTACCATTTTCTAAGTAACGCTTATTTATACAGTCAACTCGCGTTATAACGAAGTTCGATATAACGAAAATCTCGATATAAAGAAAGAAACCGCCGGTCCCTTGAAAATCTCGCTTTATAACGAAAATTTTAATGGGTTTTGGTCCCCTCGATATAACGAAGTTTTCTTGACCAAAGTCTAATAATTTTTGTTAAAAAAGTGAGTACTGTAGGTATGTTATATAATTTACATAATGTGTTTCTACACAATTTTTGATTTTTTTATCTTAAAGAAATGCAAACTTAACACTATCAATTATCAATTACTTGCAAAGCCATGACCTTGACGACAGTGTATTCTCAAGTATCTTAAATCTGGAGAACGCAATTGAACGGACACGTACAGTCACCTGCATACAAACTAAAATTACGGAGTTTTTTTAGATTATACGTGTTTCTATTTGTATTATTTCTATTGTTTTTTTTTATTGTTGTTTTCTATTGTTTTATTATTTTTTTTTACATTTCTCCGTTATATTGGTTATTTTAATAAACGACAACGAATTTGTGGTGTTTTGGATTGATTAATTCTATATCTCTAAACAAAGTAAAAATTTGTTAATTTATGCTTTTATAATAAGGAATTTCGATATAACGAACTTTTTCGTGGGTCCCTTGAAATTCGTTATAACGCGAGTTGACTGTACCATTTTTACTAGAAATACATTGTTTTCTTACACTTCTGTCTAACTACCGATAAAATTTCAATTGGATTCCCGTTTGACGATTGCGGGGGTGTCTTATTAACCTTACAATTATAAAGTTACCAGGCGAGCCGTGTTTAAAATAATTGTCTTGGTAAAAATCAAATCTATCGTTTTTTGCCCATGTTTAAAATTTAGTTTCAACATTTTCATGTAATAAGTTTTATCCATTATACCGTCGATATACATTAAATTTTCAACGCCATGATAGGACATGCTACCCCAGACCATGACAGAGGCTCCATTGTGTTTTATGGTACGTCACTTTTTCTTTTTTGAACTCTGTATTTGTCTTTTCACATCTGCCCCGAAAAAAATTAAAGGGTCAAGAATTTTTTTTAAATCTTTTGGTAATTTTGAACAGGCTGTATGTCAGTGAACAATAGCCGTATCTAAAATTTAAAAAAGGCTTTATAAAGCTCCAAGATTGTAGTTTTTAGATCTTTTGGTCAAAAATATTTAGGAGCCACCGTTATCACGCAATCTTAAGCAACACAGCTTGTCAAAAATCACCAAAAGATTTAGGAAATTTTCTTGACCCTTCCATTTTTTCCTTTAGTGTAGAATCGCGATATCTCACAAATGGTGATTTTTAGAAAAAAAATATAGGGACCATTTTTGTAGATAATTTTAAGATCTATAATTTTTGTCTGGGCTACTTTATTAATAAAACTTACCGTTTTCGAAAAAAATGCAAAAAAACCTAAAAAGACTTAGCGGCATAAGAAAAAATGGTCTCCGATTCTTTTCAAACTTGATATAATTAGAGTGTTACATAAGCAGAATATACACACAAAAAAACTTTTAAAAATATTTTGAGATAAAAAAGTACTAGTTATTTTTTGGCCAAAAAACAAAAAGTTATAATAACTTTTGAATGCTAAGTGACATCTGGAAAATTCTTTCACTGTGATTGTCAGTAAGAAGTGGTGGGTCGACGAGAATAGAAATTAGCCCAGAAAAATTGTGTCTTCGATTGAAATCACCAAGGTGGAAATTGTAATTTCAAAATTGACCTTTTTGGCAAACGGTTACCAAACTTTTCAAAATTTAATATCAAACTACTCATCAAATTCTATAAAAATCACCCTTAAAATGTTTGGTAAGCGTTTGCCAAAAAGGTCAATTTTGAGATTATAATTTCCACCTTAGAGATTTCAATCAAAGACACAATTTTTCTAGGCTAATTTCTATTCTCGTCAACGCACCACTCCTTACTGACAATCACAGTGAAAGAATTTTCCAGATATCACTTTGCATTCAAAAGTTATTATAACTTTTTTTTGACCAAAAAATTACTAGTACTTTTTTATCTCAAAATATTTTTAAACGTTTTGTTGTGTGTATATTCTGCTTATGTAACACTATAATTACACCAAGTTTGAAAAGAATCGGAGACCATTTTTTCTTATGCCGCTAAGTCCTTT
The DNA here is from genome assembly GCA_036325965.1 of Sinopyrophorus schimmeli. Lineage (NCBI taxonomy): Eukaryota > Metazoa > Arthropoda > Insecta > Coleoptera > Elateridae > Sinopyrophorus > Sinopyrophorus schimmeli. The sequence goes on from JARFIZ010000412.1 coordinate 176,561, forward strand.
TGACCTTTGGCCCCGAGTAACTTTTTTAGCACACATCGGATCGATGGGGATTTTTGACACTTTATTTCTAATGGTGTACCCAAGGTCTCAACCAAAATTTAGCTCTGTCAGAATTTTTGTTATTTGACCACTATTTTTAAGTCTAATTTGACCGGACTATATATACTACGTTTCCACAGTCATTCAATACGGGTTGAATACGGATTCAATACTGTTGTCGGGTGAAAAGTGGTCATGGAAACCCTGATTCAATACGTATTGAACACGATTTATGCCCCTAGCACACGGTACGTTTTTACCTGCTTAAACGCTTACTTGTCGGATAACTATTTGGTTAGCGCGGTGAGGGTACGTAAAAATCCACCCTCACATCGTGTCGTTTACTGAATTTTAGAAATAGAACAAGTCCTAATATTGCTACGTATTTTGTTGCTTGAAATAGCAGATGACCAATGAAAAACGAGTTATGCGTCACGTGACTTTTAAAACGTAGATATAGTCGTTCATAATGGATTCACGAATAAATATGAAAAACGCCAAGTATCTAAAAAATATTATTTATGTTTTTTAGATATAACCGTTTAAGTAATAAAATACAATGTTTTAATTAACACCAAGCGTTAAGCAATAATAAATAATTTAAAAATTAAATTACCTACTCAGCGTAATATGCATAATATGTTGAAAAAACTGTTTTATGAATTATAATACATTTTGTTAGAAGTAAAAAAAGATAATAGGCAATTGTCTCTAAATTCCTAATTATTTTTGGTACCTATACCAGGTGTGCAACCTTAAAACGACCGTTTTCTAATAGATGGCAGTACGCGCGCATTAGGCATTAGCCAACCTTGCCTGCCATTTTTTCTCATTGCTTTGATCTTTGCCATTAGTAAACAAAAGACAAAGTCAGCAATTTCGAACAATAACATGTCCTTTGATCACGATAAACATGTCGAATTTTGTGCCAGATAAAGAGCATTTGCGGGGAGCACTGCTATTCCTCTTCAATTGGAAGAAATCCGCCGCCGAAGCGCATAGAATTCTTGTGGAGGTCTATGGCGACAGTGCTCTTAGTGAAACTCGGTGCAGAGCGTGGTTTCGGCAATTCAGAGACGGAATTTTTAACGTCACCGACAAGAAGCGCGAAAATCGACCAAAAGTTTTTGAGGACACCGAATTGCAAGATTTATTGGACGAAGACGATACCCAATCGCAGAAACAACTTGCCGCGAAGTTGAATGTTAGCCACCAAGCAATTTCAAAACGCCTTTTTGCTATGGGAAAGATCCAAAAGATTGGAAAGTGGGTGCCACATCAATTGAACGATCGACAGATGGAACGACGCCAGACCGCGTGCGAAATCTTGCTTGATCGGCAAAACAAAATCATTTTTGCATCGAATCGTCACTGGCGATGAAAAATGGATCTTTTTTGAAAACCCTAAGCGCAAAAAATCGGGGGTGGACCCCGGAGAACCCTCAACATCGTCTGCTAGGCCAAATCGATTCGGGAAAAAGACAATGCTGTGTGTTTGGTGGGACCAGAAGGGGGTGGTGTACTACGAACTGTTGAAACCTGGTGAAACGATCAATACTCAACGCTACCAACAACAAATCATCGAATTGGATCGTGAATTGTGCAAAAAAAGACCCGAACACGCGGATCGGCATGAGGGTATCATTTTCCAGCACGACAACGCACCATCACACACAGCAAGATTGGTCCGGGATACATTGGATGCACTTGGCTGGGAGTTGCTACCCCACCCGCCCTACTCTCCTGATCAGGCCCCTTCAGATTACCATTTGTTTGCGTCGATGGGACACGCACTTGCTGAGCAGCACTTCAATTCTTATGAAGATGTTAAAAAATGACTCGATGGGTGGTTCTTATCCAAAGGGGATGAATTCTTTTGGGGTGGAATCCACAATCTTCCTCGAAGATGGGAAAAATGTATAGGCAGCGAGGGCAATTACTTCGAATAAAATATTTTTCACTTTTCTGCGTTAATTATTGTGTTTTGCTACATAAAAAAACAGCCGTTTTAAGGTTGCACACCTGGTATATTTAACTGTCTATTAAAATTACCTTTAATCCGTGTTTAAAAAAAAGTAGGGGGAAAGTGGCATGAAACAGTCAAATTTTGAAAGAGCCATTATCAATTACGCGGTAGTTTTCATACGAATCGTTTATGTATTATTATTTTAAGATAGCAACACTAGCCAGATATCCCCCACAAAAATTTGACCGTTCACCGTCAATAAACGGCGCCGCTACGACGTATTGAAGATTTTGTCGTCAAAAAGTAAGGTTTGGAGTTCAGTTTTTTTGTTTTCTAACGCCTATACGTACAAAACTAATAACAATATGATTACACTATAATTTTATAGATATATTAGGCGTTCTAATAACGTATATATTTTGTAGACTAATCTTTGATTTCATAGTAATTTTCGAGATTTTGTTTCTTGAGAGAATATGTTTTGAAAGAGCCGGACTGCAGTGTAATGAAAGAGCCACCTTTTAATTGCATAAAATGCAATAATAATTGTAGTAACAGCAATCAAGAGTGGTACCGATGCAAAATTGTAATGGTTGGGCATATAAATCCTGTGGCGTAAAAGGGAAATTGCATTATTTTTGCTAAAAACGTTTTTAAGTTTTTGCAATAATTGATCTCAAACGTCAAATTTTTTGACAGTTTCTTAGATTTATGTAAGTAAATATTTTATCGAGAGTTTGCGTTATTTAAAACGTTTTATAATTATATAAGATCTAAAATTATAGCTTAAGATTATTATTAAATAATATCTTCGTTAATGTGCAGTTTTAATCTTGTAATAAGAACATGACTTTTTCAAAACTTGGGTTGACTCTTTCAATACCTATAGGTTATGAAAAAGCCAAATTTTATTTTTTTTTATAAATGATTAGAAGTCGAAAAATATCGTTAATTTTGAAAAATGTTTTATGACATTACGTACATAAATGCATGAACAATTACAGATTTAAAAAAAAAATTGATTTATTTATGTCCTATATTATTTATCCCTTTTTTAAAACTGGCTGTTTCATGCCACTTTCCCCCTATTTGTGGCGATTTTTGTTTCTATTGTTTGGTGAATGTATGTTATTTAAATAATGAATGTAGCTTAAAATACTTTTTTTAAGAGAACATAACATTCTGGAAATACTTTGACTGTTAACAATGCTTTGTGTATTTTCTATAATTCTTTTTGCTTTGTGTTCGAAAAGTAAACACACTTTTCTTTAAATATATCTACTAAAGCTTAAAAAAAATTATAATTTGACTATTGCTTTTAGATAATACTTTTCATACTATTCAGTCTGTGTTTAGTAATCCTAGACAAAACATCACAGAAGTTATTGGGCACTTTTTTGAGTTCTGCAGAAATGATTTCAGAAAATTTAAAAAGTGATGTCTTGAACATAAATAAAATTTCTAAAAATCTGTAGGATAAAGCACAAATTACAGTTATAATTAATGCATATCAATTAGAGACGTGTTTATATGCGGTAAATGATAAAGATAGCCATAATCAAGATCTTCGCGGTAGTGCAATTAGACGGATTTGTGAAACAATTTCGAAAGTGCGTCCGAACGTTACCGAAAAATAAGACGAAGTTGAATATATTTGAATCATAGTACGTAGAAGAGACATCTTGCAATACATTTTTAAAATGTTTTAGTTAAGCAAAATGTATCGTGTGATAGAAAAACCTTAAAGATTAAAAAAAGTATAACGAAAACAGGTTAAAATAATCCGACAAGTAAGCGTTTACGCAGCTAAAAACGTTCCGTGTGCTAGGGGCATTAGATTGAGATACGATACAGTAAATTTTAGGATCGTATCTGAATTTCAACATATTGAGTTCCATGGAAACCCGTAACTCGCGATCGTGCATGCGCAATTGGAGTTCACTGGCGCTTTCTAATGATAATTTAAAATATATACACCTTTATATTAAATTGTCATGAAATTTAATAGAATTATAGCAAACAATAAAATAAACAACACAATTTTATTTCGAACCTGCTCTACGTATTAACCTAGAAAATAAGTTTTCCGAAAACAGCTGATTGCTGTATCGTAAATGTATTCAATTCGTATTCAAAACTATTTATGGAAACACGTACTTGTTGGATCGCAAATCCGTATTCAACCCGTATTGAATAACCGTGGAAACGTAGTAATAGTTACTTGCACAGAAAAATTTTCAGGGGTGATAATATACAGTCGAACCTCGATAAGCCGAATTTTTGATAAGTCGAACCTGTTTCCCTAGGACTTCCCTATTTCAACGTTAATATTTTTATATGGATAACTCGAATTATTCTTAGTTTCCCTTCAACTTCGATTTATCGAGGTTCGACTGTAATTTCGTAAAAAATTATTTTCGATATTATCATCCAACTAAACAAAGAATTTTTCTCAATTTTGTAGTGCCCAAAATGTGTTTGCTCCGATTACTCTAAGACGGCTACGCCACTTTACTACTATACCAATATTAATAAATCTTATATATAAAAATGAATTGGCGTGTGTTAGTCTGCCTATAACTCGAGAACGGCTGGGCCGATTTGGCCAATTTTGGTTTTGAAATATTTGTAGAAGTCCAAGGAAACTATAGGTGAAAAAATATGAAGAAATTTCCAGAAAAATAGTAAAAACAACAATTTTATTTTCCTATACAAACTTATCGTATTGTAAGTGTTTTTTTATTAGTCACGTTTTATTACCAATTAAGATCCTAAGAAAATAAAATAAAGCCGGATGTTGTCGCAACTTAACTGCTTACATAGAAGATTTGGAGTATTTTAAATTAGTATGTTTTTGTATTACATATTATTATTTGATACTTTCGAATCGTGTTAGAATTTTATATTTATTAATGAAGAGCCCAAATAATTTTTTATTTTAAAGTTATTACATACAGTAATGTAATACATTTTTAGAAATGCTTCCTAGAACAATAAAATGGTCGTAATAATACACAAAGTGTGTTTATAGTATTAAAATTTGTTTATTATATGTTAGATGAAATATTCTTCTACTCGATTTATTTATTTTGATTAAAATTCAATTAAAAATGTTTACGCAAATAAAATCTGAAACATTGAAAGAGGCTGTGAAAAGTTCTTGGAAATCACAATAACCGTTTAGTTAAAATCTGCAAGATACAATAAAAATGCAATATTATTATTTCAAAAATACACTACGGGCTGTTAGGGTAAGGTAGTTGATTTTTTAGCTTATATTACACTATGATAAACGGACTTTCAGAATCTGAAAAGTTTTCAAGATTCGTTCACAAATAACCGAGCTACGATTTATCAAATTGAAAATTTAGAAAAATAATTAGAAGACGGTCCCTTCGAAATCGTTTTTCTCGATAATTTCAAATAGCACGCCTATGGTTTTTGCACCTGTCGGAAGCGGAAAACTCTGGCAAATCCGTATTTGTATAGTTTTAAAGGTCCCTCTACAAATAACGGCGTTACAATTTTTAAACGTAAACTTTTGTGCTACAAAACGTACCTGAAATTTCAACTTTTAATTTCTCGAGAAATTCGTAAAAATTTACGGTGTTGAAGGAGAAGCAGGTAAGAATGGCTCCGGCTATGTCGATTTGGGGCCTATAGAAATGTCCCGTAGAAATTTAAAGCAAATCTATTATATAATTTTTTTTTCCTCATATTTAGAAAATTGGTTAATCCAACGTTGTCAAACTGAGAAGTGCGTCATATGATTCAATATTTTAGAAGGGCGGGGAGGTTACATATAGTTTGGAAACCGCTGTCCTAATGCCTAATGGACTCAACATTGATAACAATAAACGAAATATTGATAATAATAAACGAACAAATTATAATGCTTTTGTATTGGGTGGACCGATTCAAAGACAGTTTGAACACACTAAGCGGTTGATAACTTTCACCGTAATCACATTAAGTGGCGTCTACTGTATTTGTATATACATATAGGTATATATTTATATGTTATCGTTTCACTCCAACACCGTTCAACCCATAACCATGAAAATTGGCAAGTATATGTATTTTTTGTGAAAATAGTGTATACATATTTTATTTTATTTTATTTTTTGGTTTTCTGCTAATTTTTAGTTATTGAATTTGACACATTATTCAATTCTGAGGCGGTACGAAGTTCGCCGGGCCAGCTATAATTAAATAAAAATAAGAAATAAATTCATTAAATATATTCTTTTTGAAAAGCGTCGCAAAGTTACAACCTGTAAAGGGAGTCCCAGTGTAAAAAAGATTGGGAACCCCTGACATAGGCTATAGTTTATTTTGAAAAAAAATAGTTTTTACTTCGAAATTCGCAATACCCGTGCGAAATCGGGCTAAACAGCTATATAGGATATTTATTTTAATAAAAACAATTTTTTTTAACACAATACCCGAGCGAAGCCGGGCGGGCCAGCTAGTATATAATATAATATATAAAAATTAATATATGAATTGAATAGTAATCCCTGACCATGGAATCAGCGCCAGTCGTAGTAAATCAACTATGTAGAATATATAAAATCAGAAAAAATGCTATCTTCGTCGAGCAGGTCCAAAGTACAACCAAAAAATACAACTGCATTGCGCATTTTAAAAATGGAAAATTATTAAAATATTACTTCTTAATTTTATAATTTTTCTACCCAAAATTATGTTATATTAATTCAATCAAAGCCCAACAATACGTTGCAACCCATTATACTCTTAATATTAGCTGACTTATGCAGTATACAGGTTACCTTAAATATCAAACAAAACCAATAAATGCAGTGAGTAAAATTTGAATTACGTGGCATACTAGATCACATTCTATTATGAAAATTGTAAAAAACTGTGTATTATTATTAAAAGCAGATAAAAGTGAGGATGAGAATGATTTGTTTGAGGTTATACTAACCAACGCAGGATTTGCTGTGAAACGTCTGAAAACTTTAGAATTTAAAAATATAAATTTGGAACAGTTATCTAAAAAACTAAATAACTTTAATAATTACAGTGGAATTATCTTTACCACTCCTCGTACTGTCAAAGCTATTTCAGGAATCACCAATGAGCACCTTAATTCAGAATGGAAAAATAAATTAAACTATGCTGTTGGTGAGACAACAAGTAAACTGGCACTGGAAGAACTTCATCTGCAATGTAAGGGTCAGGAATCAGGAAACGCAAGTAATTTAGCAAAAGTTATCATAAATGGTAAGAAATTAAAAAACTTTTGTTAATCTTTACTGTAATAAATGCTTTCAGATAAAAATAATTTATTAAAATCATTATTGCTTCCTTGTGGTAATTTAAAAACTGATACATTGATTAATGAGCTGAATAAAGCAAGCATTCCTGTTGATATTATTACTGTCTACCAAACAGTTATCAACAGTACTTTAGAAAACGATTTTAATATTTTAACTAAAAATTATACTGAAATTCCAGAATATTTTGTATATTTTAGTCCATCTGGAGTTAATTGCACATATGATTATATTCAAAGATTCAACATCTTAGCAGATATACAAGTAAGTAGAATTCATGCATTATAAGGTAGAAGTTTATATACCAGGTGTGCAACCTTAAAACGGCTGTTTTTTTATTTAGGAAAACACAATAATTAACGCAGAAAAGTGAAAAATATTTTATTTGAAGTAATTGCCCTCGCTGGCTATACATTTTTCCCATCTTTGAGGAAGATTGTGGATTCCACCCCAAAAGAATTCATCCCCTTTGGATAAGAACCACCCATCGAGCCATTTTTTAACATCTTCATAAGAATTGAAATGCTGCTCAGCAAGCGCGTGTCCCATCGACGCAAACAAATGGTAAGCTGAAAGGGCCAGATCAGGAGAGTAGGGCGGGTGGGGTAGCAACTCCCAGCCAAGTGCATCCAATGTATCCCGGACCAATCTTGCTGTGTGTGATGGTGCGTTGTCGTGCTGGAAAATGATACCCTCATGCCGATCCGCGTGTTCGGGTCTTTTTTTGCACAATTCATGATCCAATTCGATGATTTGTTGTTGGTAGCGTTGAGTATTGATCGTTTCACCAGGTTTCAACAGTTCGTAGTAAACCACCCCCTTCTGGTCTCACCAAACACACAGCATTGTCTTTTTCCCGAATCGATTTGGCCTAGCAGACGATGTTGAGGGTTCTCCGGGGTCCACCCACGATTTTTTGCGCTTAGGGTTTTCAAAAAAGATCCATTTTTCATCGCCAGTGACGATTCGATGCAAAAATGATTTTCTGTTGTGCCGATCAAGCAAGATTTCGCACGCGGTCTGGCGTCGTTCCATCTGTCGATCGTTCAATTGATGTGGCACCCACTTTCCAATCTTTTGGATCTTTCCCATAGCAAAAAGGCGTTTCGAAATTGCTTGGTGGCTAACATTCAACTTCGCGGCAAGTTGTTTCTGCGATTGGGTATCGTCTTCGTCCAATAAATCTTGCAATTCGGTGTCCTCAAAAACTTTTGGTCGATTTTCGCGCTTCTTGTCGGTGACGTTAAAAATTCCGTCTCTGAATTGCCGAAACCACGCTCTGCACCGAGTTTCACTAAGAGCACTGTCGCCATAGACCTCCACAAGAATTCTATGCGCTTCGGCGGCGGATTTCTTGTTTATCGTGATCAAAGGACACGTTATTGTCCGAAATTGCTCACTTTGCCTTTTGTTTACTAGTGGCAAAGATCAAAGCAATGAGAAAAAATGGCAGGCAAGGTTGGCTAATGCCTAATGCGCGCGTACTGCCATCTATTAGAAAACGGCCGTTTTAAGGTTGCACACCTGGTAATCAAAAACCTTTTTCAACAATCATAATAATAAAATAATCTTTTACTACCTCTAATATAGAAAAATTTTGTCAGAAATTCCTTTAATTAAAAATTTGTTAAATGTATATAACTTCCATACCTTATAATGAAACTATCATAAGTATATTTAATATATTATTTAATTAATATTTTAGTTTATTGCCTTTGATTATGTGGGAACCAACGCTACACAGCGTTGGCCCAACAATACTCTCTTGCTGGTGATCCTTTCCTTATTAACCCCATGCCGTTCCGAAATCCTATAATTATACCTTAACTCCAAAAACCAATTCCCTTCTAAGTGCTCTAATCCCTTTTTCATTCTTTCTCTCCTGGGAACGCAGTTTGGCGGTCACCACCTACTGTGGGTGATACCGTTAGGCTGCAAACTCAACCATCCAAGCATGCACATCCTTTTATCCTATTTACAATCACTTTTGTATAAATATCCCGTTTTCTGTCCCGAAGTCATCAGTCATCAGTTATCTTAGCTCGACGAACCGCCGCACATCTTTTGCTCCGCCATTCGACATCAACTACAGATCCTTCGCCTCCGACACCAGGTCTCCGTCGACGATAGCTGCACCAGCCGACTCACCGCGCCCACAGCTACGCCACCACGACGCAACATCTCCGACGATCTCCCCGTGTAAATAATTTCTACTCCCTTTTGTAAATAAATCCAAAATAAAAAGTGGTAACACGCCACAAATTGGTGACCCTGACGTGATCAAAGGAAGCCCGACGTGATCAAAAGGAAGCCCGACGTGATCAAAGGAAGCCCGACGTGATCGACGACGCAACATGACAACGCCGCAAGAAACATCCGGAACGCCATCGTTGCTTCCAGGTTTTCCCGCTCTCGACAGAATCTCCATGCGGATACCACCCTTCTGGGCCGACGACCCAGAGACGTGGTTTGCACAAATAGAGAACCAATTCATACTCGCCGGAATCGTCCAAGAGGATACCAAGTTCAACTACATCGCCGGACACCTGGACCAACGATATGCTGCAGAAGTGAGGGACATCCTTACAAATCCTCCCGCGACGCAAAAATATCAGAAACTAAAAGGAGAGCTCATAAGGCGACTCAGCGAGTCGCAGGAAAACAAGCTTCGTAGGCTACTCGAACACGAGTGTATGGGCGATCGCAAACCGTCACAATTTCTGAGACACCTGCGAACATTAGCCGGCACAATAGTGCCCGACGACGTATTGCGACCCCTCTGGCTCGGACGACTCCCAGCATCAAGCCAAGCTATCCTCGCGACGCAGAAGAAAACCGAACTCGACGACCTAGCAAATCTAGCGGACGCCATCTCCGAAACTACGACCCACACCAGAATCGCCGAGGTGCAGAAGGACCCTTTGGAAGAGGCAGTAGCGAGGCTAACGACGTTGTTCACCACGCAAATAGCCGGGGTGACAACGGCGTTGAGAGCCGAAATTGCCGCAGCAACCAGTCACCAGGAGCACCGACGACCATTCAACCGGTCACGCTCACGGGGACACTCCGCAGCTCTTCGAGAACCAAATCCAACGACGAAAAGGCGTGTGCTGGTACCATCGAAGATTCGGCAAAGAAGCCCGTAGATGCACAACCCCGTGCACGCACGCGGGAAACGAGAAAGCGGATCGTTAATGGCGGCAGACGAATCCAGCACCCAAACACGTCGCCTCTTCGTTACGGACAAAGCCACAAAATCAAATTCCTTGTGGACACCGGAGCGGACCTATGCGTCATCCCAGTCAAGCACGTACGGGGCGTCGCGATAAAGTTCCATATGAACTTTACGCGGCGAACGGAACCAGCATCGCGACATACGGTTTCGAAACCCTCCACCTCAACCTGGGCCTGCGACGCGAATTCACGTGGCGATTCGTGGTGGCGGACGTCTCAAAGCCCATAATTGGCGCGGATCTGCTAGCAAACTTCGGTTTGTTGGTTGACATCCGCAACCAACGCCTCGTCGACGGCGTCACAAGCCTGACGGCAACAGGTCAGGTGGCAGAATGCAACGCCGAGTGGTTGCACATTCGAGCGCTGTCGGGGACCTCACCGTACCACATGTTACTTCGACAATACCCGGAGGTAACACAGCCCAGTGGAAACCAAGGGAGCACGAAACACGCTACCAAACACCACATAGTTACCACTCCTGGACCACCGGTGGCGCAAAACCTCGACGACTTGCGCCGGAACGTCTAAAGGACGCCAAAAAGGTGTTCGCAGAGATGATGCAGCAAGGCATCATCCGCCCATCGCAGAGCCCATGGTCTACGCCATTACACATGGTCCCTAAAAAGGACAGCGAGTGGAGGCCATGCGGTGATTACCGCGCACTTAACGCCCGCACGTGTCCAGATCAATACCCGGTTAGGCACATCCAGGATTTTTCCCAAGCCTTGCACGGATGCAAAGTCTTTTCAACAATCGACTTAGTACGAGCGTTTCACCAGATTCCCGTAGCCGAGGAAGATATTCCAAAGACAGCCATAACAACACCTTTTGGACTCTTCGAATTCAACTACATGACGTTCGGACTACGAAACGCAGCTCAGACTTTTCAGCGCTTCATAGACGAAGTGCTCCAAGGTCTGGAGTTTTGTTTTGCCTATATTGATGACATACTCGTAGCTTCAGCCTCTGTTGAAGAACATCTTCAGCACCTGCAGATCATTTTCGAGCGTCTGAAGTCGTACGGCGTTGTTGTCAATCCAGGAAAATGCACATTTGGCCAACAAAATGTAAAATTCTTGGGATACCTAGTATCTACCGAAGGCACGAGACCGCTACCAGAGAAAGTCGAGGCAATTCAAGCATTCCCACGGCCCGACACCGTAAAGAAACTGCGACAGTTCTTGGGTATGGTGAATTTCTTCCGGAGATTCATACCCAAGGCGGCTTCAGTCCAAGCACCCTCAACGACCTTCTGCAGGGGAACGTAAAAGGAAAAACACCAGTAAAATGGACACCTGAAGCAGAACGCGCTTTCGAACAAACTCGAGAATGCCTGGCAAATGCGACCCTACTCGCACACCCGGAGCCAAACGTACCGCTAGCCATCTTTAGCGATGCTTCCGACTTTGCAGTAGGAGCGTCCCTGCAACAATTGGTAGACAACAATTGGCAACCCCTCGATTTCTTTTCGAAAAAATTGAACCCAGCAGAGACCAAATACGCAGCATACGACCGCGAACTATTAGCCATCTATCTGGCAATAAAACATTTTAGGCACATGGTTGAAGCCCGTAACTTTTCGGTTTACACGGATCATAAACCAATAACCTACGCTTTCCGAAAGAAGCCACAGTCGTGTTCACCACGTCAAGCTCGACATCTCGACTTCATCAGCCAGTACACAACCGACATACGGTTTGTCTCAGGCGAACACAACGTGGTGGCCGACGCATTATCCCGCATCGAAGCAGTAAACGACCCACTCGACTTCGAAGCCCTAGCTGCAGCACAAAAGAACGACAAAGTTCTGCACGAGTTCCTCAACAATTCTAATTCTGGACTCCAACTCAAGCTGATACCCATTCCAGGGAGCAGCACGTCACTCTTTTGCGATGTGGCGACCAAAACAGCTAGACCGTTTGTAACCACCGAGTTTCGCAAGCGAGCGTTCGATAGCTTGCACCAGCTCTCCCATCCCGGAGCTAAGGCAACCACGAAGCTGGTTACAGAACGATACGTCTGGCCCTCCATGAAAACAGACTGCAGAGAATGGACACGAAGCTGCATACCGTGCCAACGCTCTAAAATCACGCGGCACGTCTCGTCACCACCAGGCACCTTCAAACCACCAACAGCTAGGTTTGAACACGTGCATCTTGACATCATCGTCATGCCGTTATCTGAAGGATACAGATACTGCCTTACGATGGTGGACAGGTACACCGGTGGCCAGAAGCAACTCAATTGCCGACCAAGAGGCAGCCACGGTAGCTCGCGCGTTTTACCACACTTGGGTAGCGCGTTTTGGAGCTCCGCGGCGAATAACAACAGACCAAGGACGCCAATTCGAGTCCTACCTATTCAAACAACTAAACCAAATACTTGGAACCAAACACATCAGAACGACAGCATACCATCCAGCAGCCAACGGCTTAGTCGAACGGTTTCATAGACAGCTCAAGGCAGCTGTTATGTGCCACCAAGACGACCGTTGGACGGAAGCACTACCAACAGTTCTCTTAGGAATTCGCTCGGCCTGGAAAGAAGACCTGAAAGGCACCGCAGCCGAGATGCTGTATGGGCAGCCTCTTCGACTTCCCGGGGAATTCCTCGAGCAACAGCCTTCCGACAGCGACCAGAAAGAAGAATCCACATTCATTAAGGACCTCCGTCAACAGCAGAGAGACGTAGGACCCGTAACAGCCCGCGGCACGGAAACAAACGAACATTCGTGTTCAAAGACCTCGCAACAACAAGCCAAGTTTTCATACGTCGCGATGGTTACAAACCACCTCTACACCAGCCCTACGACGGACCATTCGAGGTTATCAGCCGATCGGACAAGACATTTACGGTCCACGTTAACGGACGTGACGTAAATGTCACCATCGATAGATTGAAACCAGCCTACATCACAGCAGACGAACCGGTGGTGGACACAAGGACACCTACGACAACTCTAGCACAAGGACCAACTCCGGAGGACGGAATACAGCGCACGAGATCTGGACGACGCGTCCGGTTTCCAGAGCGTCTTCAAGTTGGCTTCCCGTGACTCCATCACTAGCAGGGGGGTACTGTGGGAACCAACGCTACACAGCGTTGGCCCAACAATACTCTCTTGCTGGTGATCCTTTCCTTATTAACCCCATGCCGTTCCGAAATCCTATAATTATACCTTAACTCCAAAACCAATTCCTTCTAAGTGCTCTAATCCCTTTTCATTCTTTCTCTCCTGGGAACGCAGTTTGGCGGTCACCACCTACTGTGGGTGATACCGTTAGGCTGCAAACTCAACCATCCAAGCATGCACATCCTTTTATCCTATTTACAATCACTTTTGTATAAATATCCCGTTTTCTGTCCCGAAGTCATCAGTCATCAGTTATCTTAGCTCGACGAACCGCCGCACATCTTTTGCTCCGCCATTCGACATCAACTACAGATCCTTCGCCTCCGACACCAGGTCTCCGTCGACGATAGCTGCACCAGCCGACTCACCGCGCCCACAGCTACGCCACCACGACGCAACATCTCCGACGATCTCCCCGTGTAAATAATTTCTACTCCCTTTTGTAAATAAATCCAAAATAAAAAGTGGTAACACGCCACAATTATATATAACATAGATTGTCAATCCCATGTTAATTTTGTGCAGCGCTTTTAGGAGACGATCTGGAGGCCGCAAGCGCTTAGTACTGGAGGCGGCGGCTATTCCAATTGTGCGCTGCTGTTGTTTTCGATAAATTTAATAACCCCATTGATAGATGGCAAAGATAATTATTCGAAATTTGAAAAAGGTTTAGTTCTTCGCTATTTGTAAATGTGGAGGTGGAATTTATGAATCTAAATATAGAATTTATGAGTTTATATATTTCTCAAGCAGAGATTTTAAAGCGCTTAAATACAGAATTATTGACTACGAGCAATAAATTAATCGGCAGCAATTTCAGAATGAATTTGTATTAAATTCTTATTGTTTAACTGCTATTACTATCTTTTACAATTTTACTACATACTAGGCTCTAATCTCGAAATATTTCACCATATAGAAACTACCCATTTTTTTATCTTTTCGATCTTTCAATCTTTTCAAAATACTAAATTGATTTTAAGTACTGACTACGCTATATTATTTGAATTTTTGCCAAAACATTTAATATTTTTTAAAAATTTGTTAAATTTGTGTACACTAAGGTAGAAGTACCGGTTTTGGACACTGTACCAGTTGTGGACATTTTCCACTTTATTTTGACAAATCTCAAATATAAGAATTATCGCTACTTGCTATAAGTGTAATTAATGTATGTTTAACTACGATAGAAACATCAATTATGTTTTTTTCGTATTTTTTAAAGTATTTTATCAAAATTACTCAAGTGTCTAAAACTGGGCCTAACGTGTCCAAAACCGGTACTTTTACCTTATGTGGATTGAGAATATGAAAATACCCTGACGTAATGAAATAAAATTAATTTTGTTGTGAAAATTACATTTTTATAACGTAAAAGACTAAAAATACGAAATACATTTTAATAAACTAAATACAGTTAAAAAACAAAAATAATACAAATGCCACTATAAAGTTTTTTTTAAATGGTTATACAAGTTCCATTCAAACATAAACTATACTAAAATAAACAACTTATTACAATAGCGAAAATTGTTACGTTCTTGCTGACGCGCGCAGTCTGTTATACGACGTTTAATTTTTTAATTCGCATTATTTTAGTTACCTTCGGCCAAAATGGCTCTTACTTAGGTATTATACTTGTCAGAAATACACTGAACGTAATGAAATAAAAACAATTTTGTTGTAAAATTACAGTTTTATAAGACAAAAGGCAAAAAAATACGATAAACATTTTAACAAACTTAGTAGGTACTTTTAAAAAACAAATATATAATGCAAATGTTGCTATAAAGGGTGTTTTATATGGTTATATTCCATTAAACAAATCAAAATGAACAAAATCCCAAAAAAAACAACTTATTACAATATAGAAATATATGTAGGTACGATCAACCGACAAACATACTTTTTGAAATTCACTTCTAGATCCGATTTATGAGTCTGATATTGGATATGGTTGAGACCCGTCGTCACACGATTTGTACTCTTTTTACAAAGAGGGCCTTAATTTTTTCTTTTAATAGCGTTTTTCTAATTGGTATTTTTTAGTTTAGAATTATTTAAAATAATGTCTATTGTTATATTTCAAATTAGTGTAGCCGCGGCCATAGTAGAAAAATGCTTATAATAAACCATAACGGTACTTTCTGCACAATTGCCCAATGAACATAAAAGTTTGAAATTGAAATATAGGTAAATACTTTTACCTAGTATCAACTTTATCTTTAAAATTTTACAAGCTTGGCGGCAAGCGTTTAATTCTTTATGTGTCAACAATATATCTTTATATCTTATTTACGGTTAAATTATTATTATTTATTATTAAGAATTGATTTTATTGAGAATTTTAATGTCTTAAAAACAAATGTATATTAAATATGTATTCATTCTTTAGTTTTCATTAATATATACAATTTGTCAATGTTTCTTATTGTTCTTATTATTTCAATACTTTATGATATCTAAAAGAAGTGATATATAATTTTCGCCGATTCAAGCAGTCTCTCTAATCCCTCTCATCCTAACCGTTATTCTCAATCATAACTTACCTACTTAGTTAAGCTCTAAATAGTCATTTACGACGTTCTGTAACAAAACTAAAATCTGTAAAAAAAATAGTACTTCTTCCTACTGAACGTTAAAGGGAGCCACATTACGAACCACTTTTAACGTGACCTCGGAGCTGCAAATCCGCCTATAACATTAGCAATCTAGGTATATATAATCAAAGTTATTGCAATAGGACCAACAACAGAAAGTGCATTAATAAATAAGAATCTCAAAGTAAAAGCGGTTGCTCAGAAACCTACACCACAAGAATTACTAATTGCTATCACAAAATAACCAAAGATTATATTGAGACTGTTAAAATCTTACTTGTATAATAGAATTGGATGTAAAAATGAAGTTTTTAATATTTGTTACATTACAAAAACCTAATCACTTAAAAGAACTATTATATTTACTATGATTAACATAACATTTATTCTAAAAACAAATATTGTGTTTACTACTATCACAATGTAAACAATTCTATAACTACCAAGTTTAAATAACAATTGGAATACAATATCAAAGGCACAAATGGTTCAACAGTCAGCCTTATAAAAATTTCCTATTTATTGAGCTTCTTGGAACCTATATCTATATTTATCTATTCGATCACGCAACACCCTTATATTTTCATCGTCATCAAAAGCTTCACGTAAATAATATAATCTTAATTTTTGTTCATTGTGACATTCAAGAATATCCCATTTTTGAAATAATTTAAAAGCATTTTTAACAGAATCGCTCGATACGCTTTCCTCTAAAATGACAAAAACAACATAACAACAGGAATTATTTATTTTTTAATACGTACCATATTGTAAATGACCAGAACCAAGCTGCAGTTTCATTTCATCCAATATTTCTTTAATTAATTCTGATTCCAAAAGAAAGCTATCCACCAACTTATACATACAAAATGCGGTTACAGAATAAGACTCTATTAATGGCATTAATAAACCAGCAAGAAATGAAATGTACTTCTTAGTTGTTTCCTTATTATTAATTTTATAATACTTAATTACTGGACGTACATCTTCAAATAATTGTGCAGCTATCCTTCTACTTCTTTCCATTTCAATTGAATTCCAAGTATCCTGTAAAATAATATTATAATTACAAAACTGTGTTAATAATATTAATTAACTTACTGGTAAAAACAATTCTTTTTGAATTATTAATTCCTCAATACAATCTAAAACTGCAGCCTCAATATCTTGGCATGGTTTACAAAAAATGAACTCATATTGCAATATATTACATATCTCCACACATTTATTAACCAATTCTGTTTCGTTCACTAGGCCAGAACTGAGATCCATCGAATTTAATACAATACCAATAACAGATTCTAGACAGAAGAACGTTGTAAGAGTATTACTGTAATAATTTAATTCTATAACATTTGGCAACTGGGCAATTGGTTTAATTATATCTTCATTGTTTACTTTCTCTCGTTGAACTAATCCAGGACCTAACAGGTTCACCTATTAAAAAAAAAATTAAAACATTCACTTAACGATTTAAGAAATATTCTTACACTGTATGAAATAATATCCAACGAATCTCCAGTAAACCCTACATCTTTATGTTTTTGTGACAGATCTTTTCTTAATTCATTTAATGCTACAGTTAATTCTTTAATATTCGCTCCATTTCTAAATTTATGTAATAAAAGAAATGCCATGGCATTTGTAGACATTACAGAAGTCGAACGAGCAGAATCTACAATGTAATGGTTTAAATTTAAAATTTACTACAATTAGATAAAGAATACCATAAATAACATGCTTTGATATTTTCTCTACTAAATACTTATGCTCGTCGGATACAATATCTGTGCCATATAAACTTGTAGTGGAAGGATTTGATTTAAGTTTTCTATTCTGAATTACATTGTTTTGCGTTTTACCATTATTAAATGTTTTACTAATTCCTGTAAAAGTAAATAATGTACTAAATGAAAACTGATCTGAATGATATCTTACTCTTAGTGAAAACGGTTGATTAAAATCAATGCGAACCATCCCATAGTTACTGTTCAAAACTTGCCATATACTTTTTATTGCCGATCCAAATGTTTCCATTTCTTTAGGTTGACCTAATTGTTCTCTGATGAAATTTCCATCAACTAATTTTTCGTAGTTGATACTAACAGGAACTAATAATGCATCTTCAATAGTAGAATCCATAAATGCATCTAAAACAACACTAAATATGCCATATTTAGGCATTAAAGGTTTTCCAGTGCGAGTTCTTCCTCCTTCCAAAAAGAATTCTACATTGTGTCCTTCTCTTAGACCTGCGTTCATATAAGAATGTAAAATAGCTTTATAAACGTGATCTTTCTGTCCCATAACTGGATTTATTCTTCGCTTTATATAAAATGCTCCTAATCCTCTAAGTAATGATCTATAACGAAATAAAATATTTTAAATTCGAATCAAATCAATATGTCTCTCAAAAGTTAAATCGAAGCAAGTAAGTGCGAAATCATATCACATATACCTATTATAAATACTAACCCAAAGATCGGCATGCGTAAATTGTCGCCAGCAGCAATTAATGGACAGCGCACACTATTATTGAGCAAAATAAATGAAATCATAACATAATCCATATGTGATCTATGCAAAGGTAAAAATATTAATGGTAATCTGCTTTTGCCAGCTTCCTTCAACATTTCAATTTGTCCAGAATGAACAACAACAGACCTTAAGAAACATGGAAGAAGTTTGTACAATACCCATGAAGTAAATCTGTAATTATTTAAAAATAAATTTAAACAAAACTAAAGTATTACAAAACATACTTTAGTAAAAAATCTGACATGGTTGATCGCAAATCCTTCAATAACTTTTTAGCTCTTTTCTCGTTATTTTTCCATAAATATTCATAGTACTCATCTTCATTGCTATCAGCATCTTTAAATTGTTGTATAGACGCTTTTTCAACAGCATCTTGCACCCGATCATCTTGTAGAATGCTATGAGCAACTTGAATATAATTAAAAGATCTAGATTGGTATGTCTGTGAAAAGTGTGAAAATGTTTTTGATAGTATTCCATGTTTCGTTATAGCAGGGTACTCGAGTAAAATATTTTTTAGACCTAGGCTCTTGGTTGTTTGATTCACTAAAGATTTCTGAAACGAAATTTTCAATTTTCATTAAATATTCCAATGTAAAATAAAATCTTAATAATAATTACTAAATAATTGTCTAATTATTATTATTAAAATAAAATCAAAATCCATTTATATAAACAGTATAACAATATCTGCACCTCAAGTCGCTTTCTTTATTTTTGTTATACCTAGTTTCTTTAAACAGTATATGTAGGTACGCAGACAAGTTTTTGGAAAAATCCAAAAAATTAAGTCATTTTTTTGAAAATTATAATTTTAAAATTCAAATGTTCATCTATTGTTATTCGCACCCCCCTCTTTAAAAATGTGAAATCTGAACAAAGCAAAGGGGTTTTAAGATTTTTAAAAATTATTTGAAATGTACCTCCTGGAAAATTACTTTTTGTCACTGTCATACAGTTGATGTCTGAGGTGCAGATATAAATTCTTATATTGTAATGAATGCACAAATAAAACTAATATAATATTTACAAGCTGAGGATTATCGATAAACCTACGCCACTCCATTTTAAAAAAAAACTAGGGATTGTAAGTTTAAATTTATACCTTGACATAGAAAACAACACACCAACAAAAACAATACCGATATTTAAAAATAAGTAATAAACTATTGCCTGCATACCTTAACAAAGGTATTACATAAATCAACATTAGTTTCGTTTTACAGTAAATAAACATTTTTAGAATATCTACTAATGATAAATTCTCTAGGTTTGTAACCGTATGAACAAAAATAGCACACGTATGTATAAGTTTAGCAAGTTGGCCCAATTCTTAACACAGTGATGAACTTTCTAAATGGCATTATAAAATTTACCAAAAATTATTTTAATAATAAATACTCACCCTACTAATGGGTGTACAGCTGTAACATGATAATCCCATCAAAGGTCTATCTTTAGGTACTGCTATTGGAGGCAAATTTTCCTTTATTTCATAAAGCAGACTTTCTCTTGCCTAAAATGAAATAAATGTTAATAAGTAAAGGAAATGTAAATGTCTGTTACAGAAACTAACATTAAACGCTGAATTAGGTTGAGCACATGATATTATTTATTCTATTACTTACATAACCAAAATCAAATTTAAATTTTCTAACAGATTTGATAACTGTGGATAACTATGACATAACATCGGCATGTAAAATATAGGTAATTTGCCAATACATAAAAATTATCAAATCATTAAGATTGAACATCGATTATTAATTACATATATTCAAACATTAATTTTTAAGTTACCTATTTTATGGTTTTCATGCAAAAAATGTTAAATTAATAAAATTAAAGTGCATATATCATATGATCAAAAAGTCTGTGGATCGCGATAGCCATGGAATGTAAAAACCATCAATAGAATTATTAATAATAAAGATGGTATGATCGGTTTGAAAATTTTTCGATTACAATCTCCCGACTTAAAAGTTGTGAATTAAATGTCAAAAATAATCTCATAGATTGAATGGCAACTCCGATCGAAAGAAGTTTTAATCACACCATATTTGGTGTGCAAAAAAGTTCGTAATTCTTTCATTTCCTTGAAGAATCAATAAAATTAATGAATGATTTAATCTGAGTGTGTGTAAAATCAATATTTGGTTGTATAACCGTTCAACTTCGATTTTTTAATTTACTAATAATTTAGGCTACATATTTTATATATCCATACAAGACAATAGAGACGATAAATTATACATGACCCTATTTTAATAACTTTAAACATTACTCTTGTGTCTAAAAATAAGGGGTTGTATTTAAGTACTTTAGGAATAAACATAACTACCCAAAACCGTTTAAAAATTTACGTTGTCTGAAGAAAAAAGTAGATTCTTACTTTGGATTCGGCTTCCCTCTTCAAAAATTTCCAATTTCGTTGTTCGGCAGAAAACATTTTTAAATTGCTGATTATTGATAATAAATCATTTGTCTGTATTTCGGTTGACGCAAGTTTATTAAGGGGGCGATCCAAAACATTAGCGATTTTAACATGATGCGGTGAAATAATGAATTACTACAGCGCGGTTTAGTGCTAAGTTAAGTCTCTCAAAAAATATCTTTTGGTTTCTAGGTGGCTCTCCCGCTTGTCAGAAGTTTTATACAAACACGGGGCCTTGAATACGATAGTTGTATAGAGATGCAAGATATCGATTTTTACGATGTTTTGAAAAACGTTCAAAATACATAAGTTGCTGCATATCTCGTTTTATCGGTCAAACTCGCATACTTTCGTCTATTTTCGACATGTAGTTTGGTATAGGAAACAGTTGAATACTTCGAATATTATTTCAAACGTTACTTATACATATTCAGAGAATTTTCATGCGATTTCGATTGTTAGGTTTGACGAAAAGCGCAAAGTAAGCGTCGGCGCGCAATGCAAAAACCAGTTTAAATTTAAGAACACATATTTATTATGTTATGAATCTTAATTAATGCGAATTGTTTTATTAATATTACAAAGTAACATAAATATGTGTATAAAATTGTAAAATACTTTTTACTTTTTCTTTAAAATGAAAAAATAATAATTATAGTATTGCAGAAGGGCGTTAATGATTAATTTTCTGGATTTCTTTTATTTGTTCTGATGATATGTTTATTATTTTTAAATATAGTTCTCATGTTATATAATTTTATCATAAATAAATGTTGAAAATACTTTGATACTAATGTTTTTTAGTCCAATTATATTTAATAAAAAAAAAATTTCTATATAAATTTTTAAATCGTTTTATATATCGAAATTATTTATAATTATGGTTAAAAAATAACGAACAAAATTTTAAGCGCAGAAGAGTATTTTGTGGTAAAAATATACACCGTGATAAGGGGGTAAGAACGAAAAAAGTTAAATTTTGGAAATAATAAACATGCTTAGTATTTTCAAATTTTAGAACAATTGAAATGATGGGGAATACAAAGTGAATACCTATTTAAATTGCATACCTTTAATAAATATTTTCTCAAAAGGGCATATTTTTGCAGGAATCGACAATTTTGGAACAGATGATAACGAAATTTATTTTATTTTATTATCTATGTGTGCTGCCAGAAAATGTTTACCAAAATCGGTATACTTCAATTGCTTGATAGCCATTTAATAAAAATTAATATCAAAAAATAAAATCTACGATAATTTCACAAGCTTTGCCGTTTTATTAATACAATTATCATTATTTTGAAAAACGGACGAAAGCTTCGAAGTTGGGCTGTTTTACGTTTTATTAATTTTTGTGTAAAACTCGTTGATTTATCAAAATCCAAAATTATATTTTTAAAAACGGATGATCTTTAACTCTAAAAATTCAACTTTACATCTTCAAAAAATAAAATCAAAACCTACAACCACTTCACAACATACTATAACGTTTATCAAAGTCTATTTGTATACGTGCTTTATTTTTGGAAGATTGTGATCCCTACCATACCTTTTGGTGGCACCCTGAGGTTTATAAACCTTGTTTTGTATAACATCTATAATAGGGTGCTTCGTTTTAAACGATTTTTTTAAATTTATGGTCCATTGAGAAAATATTGTTCTAAACAAAAATAAATTTTCACATAATTTCAATCTTTAATTTTAATTGGTTATTAGTTAATTTTCAAATTTTCACATTTATTTAATATGTGAATTTACAATTTTTTCAATTATCTATATATCTGCTGCATTTTAGGTAATTGTCGTGTTCTTTATGAAAAATTGTAGGAAAAATAACAATCTTTAAAAGTGCTCCATAGTTGGATCTGTCACTTGAATGGTTTCACGGCATTTTTTCATAAACGGCTAAACTTATAGCAAAAGATAAATGGCAATTTTGGAGGAAATTAAATTTTCTACAAAAAGGTCTGCAGTCAAGAGTTGTGAAAAATAATAAATAAACGGTTATTTGAAAATTTAATATGGAATTTTTAACACGATAATACAAAAATATTTTAAATGTTTATACGTTGGAATGTATTTATCTTATAAACTAATCACTTTACAACTTGGGCTCTACGGTGGGCACTTTTAAAAATTTATATTTTCTTTACAAATTTCCGCAAAGAACAAGATAATTCTATAAAATGCAGGACAGATACAGATATATAAATTCACGTGTTAAATGCATGTAAAAATTTAAAATGAATTGGCGACCACTTAGAATTAAAATTAAAGATTGAAAATTGGAGAAAATTTCTTTTCTGTTCTAAAACAATATTTTGTCTGCGGATCGCAAAAAAATTGTTTAAAAACGAAGCACCCTAATACATATATTTTTTATGCTGGCTATTATTCAAAATGTTTATCTTTATAAATAATTAAAATTTGCAGTAATTTTAGTATTGGAAACGTTACGCACAAAAGTTTCATTAAAATCATTTAACTTATTATAAATGTTAAAATAACTAATATTAAAAATTGTTATTATAATATTGAGTTGAAAGGTGTGAAAATTATTTTTTAAATATTAACAGAATAAGAACAAGTTGCATTTATAGTTCAATATCGATCGATCCTGTGTATAACACTCTGTCTAAGCGTAATTAGAAATATGCAATACACAACATTTCTAACATCAGGCACTAGAATGAAATGGTTTAATATTTTGTAGGGATTGATTTATATTTGAGTAATGAATGCATTGATATTATTACACCATTACGTTGTTACGATTTTTATCGATCTGCGTTCAGCGTACCTGAAAACATCTGGTCCGCGGGGCAACACCGCAAGGAATAGCGCTATTACGCAATCCTTACTAGTCCTAAACGATTTCTTATATAAAACCATACAAATATGTTTGTAATCATTACAGACCCTAAAATAAATTCTGAGTGTAATTTTTAATTATTATAGTCTTTTTTCTGATGTAATAACTCCATCCCAAGGCGCCATTACCCCACAACTTGAGGATATAAAGCAACTCCTTGAAATCTATATTTTCTTCATCAGGCTCAAGATCTAAGAAATTTCTTTTATCTGATTTCGCCAATTTAAAGCCATTACTTAAGAACAGGACATATGCAAGAAACATAATTAAATTTTCAGAAATAATAAATACACCTATCGCTTTTTCGTCAATGAAAATCACAGAAGTAATTCTCAATAGTCAAACATGTGGTGTCGGAATTTCCAGCACTTGAATGGTAAACAACAATTTTCAAATATAACTGTTCAGCGCTATTACCATCTAACGCATAAGAGTCAAAGTTTTGGTTAGCGAAGACAACGAACCGCAATAAAAATTTCAACATAACCCTATCAAGAGAGATCATGAACAGTGCCTCGGCGTTTCTATTACCAAATTGTTATTAGACACTTTTGAAACACAATTTTTTAATAATGTATACATAAAAGATGCCTCTAGAGCATATTATATTTCAAATTTGATAAAATTGCCTAGTTTTTGCACAATTACAGCCTAAACTATTATCTTTTTTGCCCCTTAAAACATTGTAATTTAAGTAGGTTTGCTATTTTTTTTTAGATTTACATTACATTTTTGTGCAAAATGAACTATAATATCTTCTAGTCCAATCCTTTATTGGTCTATTTAATTTTTTTTACAACATTTTATATTGTTAATTAGAAATGGTAATCGAAATACAAAACATCTAAATTTTTATCGATATTAGGCAACCCATTTCTCTCGGATCGCCCCCTTAAATGCATCAAACATACGATTCGTAACTATGTCCACCATTTTGTTCGCCCTAGAACAAAAGAAAAATTAAAAACATGTAAATAGACATGGAAGCTTTGATTATATCATTGTATATATAATACTAGTAGGCCAACCGTCGATAACTTTTGGACACGATTGATAGATGGCGAGGACATAATGTGTCGAAATTTGAAAAAGGTATAATTCTTTGCTATTTGTAAATTTGGAGGCGGAGTTCATGAATCTAAATATAGAATATAGAAGTTTATACACATATCAGGGACGGATTTTAAAGCGCTTAACGACAGAATTATTGACTACAAACGATGAAGGAATGGTGCAGCGACTTCAACATGAATTTGCGTTAAATTCGTCTTCTTTGATTTCTATCGCTATCGTTTACAATTTTGTTATTATTAGACCATACTCTCCAAATATTTTCAAAAAAAACTACCTATTAAAGAGTTTTCAAAACAACTTACTATTTTTGGAATAACTATCGATTTTAATGAAATTTGTGTGATGTACTATCACAAAAATTAAGCAAAAAGATAAAAAAAAAGTCAATTTTATTATTTAAAATTGCTTTAGATATTAATTAAACAATTTTGGTAGGTGTGTTGTTTAACAGATCTACCAAAATTGTTGAATGCTGTAAAGTATTTTTTACATCACCTAATTTTTTTAAAATTGAGACAAAAAATATAAAATATCTTCACAGATTTTCAAAACACTTTTCGCAGAGGAATTAATTATTTTAAAGCATTCATGATTTAGGCTAGGATTACTATTACAAAATTCCAATATTTATACTTGAAATAGGTATTTAATGAATTTGAATATTCAAACAAAATACGTTGCATAAACCAGATACCTAAGTGAACGTGTCACCGAAAGTTGTCGTATTACTACTTTAAAAGCGACCGTTACGTTACGAAACAACCTTGGGAGGACTCCAGGAAATACAACACATTTAATTAATTGTTCCCATCGTCATTTTTAAGACTTGGCATTTTCCAAAGGGGTTAACCCTTAGTTACTCGCACGGCTTACCGTATCGCAATTACTCGCGCGGTGCTTTTCAGGCACCACATAAAAAATAACTTGGTTTTAAGGATTATGAAGGTATTTTGCCCATTTTTTAATGTCATTCACATTATGCACTATTGATTTCCCAATAACAACAAAAAAATTAATACCCAACTTACAATTAAGTGCAAAAAGAAAATTAACTAAAATCAATGTAACAAAGTCTATAAAACTGTTCAATAATCATTTTCTATTTTTTCAATTTGCAATAAATTGATGTAGGATTAACAATTAGCAATAGCCTGTTGTTTTTTACTGATTCTTTTAAAATTTAATTTTTTTTTTAAATTTTGACAACAAAAGTTTAATTCTAGTCAGTGAATTTTCTAATTTGGCTGTTTTGATAGTATGTGTTTCCATCCACATCACCGTTAAAGTTTTCAAAATCGTTCATAGTTTCGAAAACTGATCACAAAAATGTGTTGCATTATATATTTGTGCGTTAGTTCCAGTTAGATTGAGCAAGTGAAAAAAAATGCATAATAGTCATTTTTTGGTTCTTCAAAATAATAAATAGTTTTATAAAACTGATTAATAGTGTACCCCTCGCCCCTCCAACTCGTTAGAAATGTATCTAATACATCATATTTTAAAATAAGTGTTTCGAAAATAATAACATTATTACTCGCGCGGTGCTTTTCATGTACCAAAGCCACAACAGTTCAAACATCGACAAATAAAACAAATAAACAAAGGTTACATGTGGGTGTACAGGCTTGTAAAAATTTATACATTTATGAATTACAAAAACTGTTGGCGCTGGTGCCTGAAAAGCATCCACGCGAGTAACTAAGGTTAAATTTATATTTGCTGGAAAGCCCGGAGAAGAGCGCTTCTTACTATTTATTTTACAAATTTATTTTTTAGAGGTTTGGCCCTCAGGACACCCTAAAAAATTGGGCGGAATTCCTAATATAGAGGTATGTTTGCCGCGGCATACCGGTTTGGGGGTTGAAGATACACCCCAACATAAAGCGAACAAATGTGTCATCAGGTCTTGCAGATTCAGATAAAAAAAAGTTTTTGTAAATCGGTTCAGCGGTTCTCGAGATATTCGATTTTAAAGGAATTGAGGGATTGCCCCCCGAGTTTATGAAATTTTCTAAATTTGACGTTTGAATTTTGAAAAAATTCTGAGTGATTATAGGTCTTATGAGAAATGTAAAAATGATGGAATCATAATTTTGCTCTAAAAGTATCATAATAAAAATTGAGAAAGTAAGAGAAAATAATTTTTTTGATCATCAATTTATTAAACTAAAAATTAGTCCATGGTGCCCGTAAAAGTTTTCTATCGCCTGCATAAAATACTAAATTTTCAAAATAATTGATTCACTCAATCCAAAGAAAAAAATTATTTTCCAATTTTTACTTATTTAAACTTTTTGAAGAGACCGATATAGAGTAAGGTCTAAAATTTTCAGGATCTTTTTATTTCTATAGTGTCTACATATCCATAAAATATCATTAGGATATTTACAAAAGGTATTTTTACCATACTTATCCCCCTATGGCTCTTTTGTAAATTAGTTTTAACAAATTTGAATACAAAGTGCATAAAATTGATTAATCATTAATTTTTGCAGTTTCCTACATATTTATTTAAATTAGCGCCTTCGATCGCCTACTTGCAATTTTAAAACGTCTATTTATATTTATTACTAAAATTTCATGTGAGAATTGCATGGTAAGTCTTACAATTAATTCAAATCTCAAAAAAAAAAAATGAAATGTTATTATTATACAAGAATTATAACATCAATGATAACTACGTTTTGAAAACACTCAGTCCTCTATTGCAAAATTTTATTAATATAAGAAAGTGTTCAGTATTGTCAAAAAGAGTTTTCTATAATTTTTTAAAATTTTAAAACAAAGTTATAAAAAAAGTAGAAGAAGATTTTCCCGAATTTTTAAATTCAATATGCAAACATCACAGAATATTTATAATAGAATTTTTAATTTTAACATTAATTTATAAAGAATGTAAACTTAACACTAGCCAATCTAAAACAGTGTTTTCAAAAAAATTATCTATATTACAGCATTGTTGAAACTCATGTAAAAAAAAATGTAATAATGTAGATTTTGCCACTTAAAGCCAATTTCTTTTAGTGGCAAAGGTAATTAAACGATTTAACGTTTAATTACTATTTTTATTTTGGTTTTAACTTGGTATTTAACAAAAAGGTAGATTCTAACACAAAGGTAAATTCTTTATAAGAGACATTATGACTGACTGGTTTCTGATTTTTTCGTAAACTCTATAAACTTAAATTGTTTTTTCTCTCCTTGGTGATATACTTTTTGTTTTTCAAAACCCCCCAATTTCAAACAATATCTAAAATCCGCTCTAGTTCTGAACAAGATTTAAATTAGTGTATAAAAGTTAAGTTTTGTTCAATCTTTTATGTATCTTGCCGGTATTATTTTAAACAATTATTTATTCTGTGTATTGTCTTTTTTTTAATTTGTGTTTTCAGGTATATAATTTTTTTATTAAATTTGCAATATCTAAAATTTTGTATCTATTTTTTTAAATAAATTTACATTCAAAAAATTGTTAAAAATTTAAATCGTATGAAAACTTCTTCTCATTATCTAAAACCGCAATTTAAATACGAAATGTGACTGGTTAATTAAATTTAGTGTTACACAATAACTCGTAATATACTCTTGTTAGATAAACTAAATTACAAACATAAAAAACTAAGAATAAAATGAGAAATATGTAATTTACAGATGTTTCTTAAAGTTCAATGTAAAAATTCCCTTAATTCGAACCTGTTACTCACATTCTCAACAAAACCTTCAATGCCAAATAATTCGTACCTCCTACCACAATTTCTTATTTTTGATTCACACCAGTTCAAGTTTTATAAGTTAAATATTTTACCACGATGTACCAGCACAATCGGTCAACCGAGGTTGTCCTACTAGTATTATATATACAATGATATAACGAAGTTTTCTTGACCAAAGTCTAATAATTTTTGGTAAAAAAGTAAGTACTGTAGATATGTTATATAATTTACATAATGTGTTTCTACACAGTTTTTGATTTTTTATCTTAAAGCAATGCAAACTTAACACTATCAATTATCATTTACTTGCAAAGCCATGACCTTGTCGACAGTGTATTCTCAAGTATCTTAAATCTGGAGAACGCAATTGAACGGACACGTACAGCCAGTCACCTGAATACAAACTAAAATTACGGATTTTTTTTTAAATTATACTTGTTTCTATTTCTATTGTTTTTTTTATTGTTGTTTTCTATTGTTTTATTTAAGAAAAACATTTATGCGTTATATTGGTTATTTTATTAAGCGACAACGAATTTGTGTCGTATTGGATTGATTTATTCTATATCTCTAAACAAATTTGTAAAAGTTTGGTAATTTATGCTTTTATAATAAAGAATTTCGATATAACGAACTTTCGATATAACGAACTTTTTCGTGGGTCCCTTGAAATTCGTTGTACCGCGAGTTGACTGTATATTATATTAATTATTACTTAAATTAGACATATATGTTTAGTTAAATTGTTGCAATGTAAAACTGTTTATCTTTATATTGTAATGTATTAGTTATTCACGTGTATTATTCTTTTTTTTAGGAAATGTTACAGCATTTTTTCCAATCATTTCCTCAAATTGGATTTTATAAGATAAGTATATATAAACAGATTATACAACATAATATTTTTTTTAATTTTTTTAGAAAGCTGTACGGATAAAATACTTGGTCCAACTTACTAGATTCTAGCTTTGTATTTGCATAAATTCATAATTCAAAAATGGAAAGAATCGGAAAGAAAACACGTGGCTGTAAGTATCCTGAATGCAACAACTATTATTATATAAATACTAAACAAGGCTATATAAATAAGCATTTTTTTCAATTTCCTAGTAGAGAATATATTAAACAGCTTTGGCTTATTGCATGTAATATAGATAATTAGAAAGCAATTAACAGATGATGAAGCAGCAGTAAGCTTTTCAAATGCTCCTTCAGTTAATTGTATATGTTTCAATCCGTGTACTTCTACTTCTATTTGTAATGATTTGCCTGATTTAACTTGTTTGATTTTTGAAATATGGAGTATTTAATGATTGGGGAAAAACAGAAGATGTTGGAGGAATATCACTCAAGAAGGTTGAGCTGTATTGACTGAAAGAAAATACAAAATTTCTGTATTTCTGTGTTTCTGTAATTTCATGTGACATGTTATGTGTTTTTGATATTTGTATATATTATTTGTTCTTAGTTTTAATTCTTAATATTGTTTATTTTTAAGGGTAATATTTTGTTTGATTTTTGTCGCTGCGTTTTATATCATATCTGGTTTATTCCTGTTTTTATTGTTCACTTTAAAGTATTTGTTTCATATTTAAATTTTATTTATTATAATATAACTAGTTTATTATCATGTAATAATTATTAATTATATTTTTAATGTATAGATATATATATGTATATATATATTGTGTATTATTATGTATATATTTATATGTACGTCTATATATTATATATTGTGTATATATTTGTAATAAATAAAACCTTAAACAAAACTTGCATTTTACTGCATTCATTTTAATGGTACGACTTATACAGGGGAAAGGGGTAGAAGCCTATAACGAAACCGTTATTTTGAAATCGCCGTTATAAATTTTTAGTTCTGCATCCACTCCGCCAGAGGTTTGTGTTTCCAAAGTTTAACACGCAGGTTTCATTTCTCTACCTATCTTTTCTCTGAAAATCGGTAAGCCTTCTTGTTTATCAACAGCTCATTGGTGAAAGGGGTGATAATATACAGTCGAACCTCGATAAGCCGAATTTTTGATAAGTCGAACCTGTTTTCCTACGACTTCCCTATTTCAACGTTAATATTTTTATATGGATAACTCCAATTATTCTTAGTTTCCCTTCAACTTCGATTTATCGAGGTTCGACTGTAATTTCGTAAAAAATTATTTTCGATATTATCATCCAACTAAACAAAGAATTTTTCTCAATTTTGTAGTGCCCAAAATGTGTTTGCTCCGATTACTCTAAGACGGCTACGCCACTTTACTACTATACCAATATTAATAAATATATAATATAATATATAAAAATTAATATATGAATTGAATAGTAATCCCTGACCATGGAATCAGCGCCAGTCGTAGTAAATCAACTATGTAGAATATATAAAATCAGAAAAAATACTATCTTCGTCGAGCAGGTCCAAAGTACAACCAAAAAATACAACTGCATTGCGCATTTTAAAAATGGAAAATTATTAAAATATTACTTCTTAATTTTATAATTTTTCTACCCAAAATTATGTTATATTAATTCAATCAAAGCCCAACAATACGTTGCAACCCATTATACTCTTAATATTAGCTGACTTATGCAGTATACAGGTTACCTTAAATATCAAACAAAACCAATAAATGCAGTGAGTAAAATTTGAATTACGTGGCATACTAGATCACATTCTATTATGAAAATTGTAAAAAACTGTGTATTATTATTAAAAGCAGATAAAAGTGAGGATGAGAATGATTTGTTTGAGGTTATACTAACCAACGCAGGATTTGCTGTGAAACGTCTGAAAACTTTAGAATTTAAAATATAAATTTGGAACAGTTATCTAAAAAACTAAATAACTTTAATAATTACAGTGGAATTATCTTTACCACTCCTCGTACTGTCAAAGCTATTTCAGGAATCACCAATGAGCACCTTAATTCAGAATGGAAAAATAAATTAAACTATGCTGTTGGTGAGACAACAAGTAAACTGGCACTGGAAGAACTTCATCTGCAATGTAAGGGTCAGGAATCAGGAAACGCAAGTAATTTAGCAAAAGTTATCATAAATGGTAAGAAATTAAAAAACTTTTGTTAATCTTTACTGTAATAAATGCTTTCAGATAAAAATAATTTATTAAAATCATTATTGCTTCCTTGTGGTAATTTAAAAACTGATACATTGATTAATGAGCTGAATAAAGCAAGCATTCCTGTTGATATTATTACTGTCTACCAAACAGTTATCAACAGTACTTTAGAAAACGATTTTAATATTTTAACTAAAAATTATACTGAAATTCCAGAATATTTTGTATATTTTAGTCCATCTGGAGTTAATTGCACATATGATTATATTCAAAGATTCAACATCTTAGCAGATATACAAGTAAGTAGAATTCATGCATTATAAGGTAGAAGTTTATATACCAGGTGTGCAACCTTAAAACGGCTGTTTTTTTATTTAGGAAAACACAATAATTAACGCAGAAAAGTGAAAAATATTTTATTTGAAGTAATTGCCCTCGCTGGCTATACATTTTTCCCATCTTTGAGGAAGATTGTGGATTTCACCCCAAAAGAATTCATCCCCTTTGGATAAGAACCACCCATCGAGCAATTTTTTAACATCTTCATAAGAATTGAAATGCTGCTCAGCAAGCGCGTGTCCCATCGACGCAAACAAATGGTAAGCTGAAGGGGCCAGATCAGGAGACTAGGGCGGGTGGGGTAGCAACTCCCAGCCAAGTGCATCCAATGTATCCCGGACCAATCTTGCTGTGTGTGATGGTGCGTTGTCGTGCTGGAAAATGATACCCTCATGCCGATTCGCGTGTTCGGGTCTTTTTTTGCACAATTCACGATCCAATTCGATGATTTGTTGTTGGTAGCGTTGAGTATTGATCGTTTCACCAGGTTTCAACAGTTCGTAGTAAACCACCCCCTTCTGGTCCCACCAAACACACAGCATTGTCTTTTTCCCGAATCGATTTGGCCTAGCAGACGATGTTGAGGGTTCTCCGGGTCCACCCACGATTTTTGCGCTTAGGGTTTTCAAAAGATCCATTTTCATCGCCAGTGACGATTCGATGCAAAAATGATTTTCTGTTTTGCCGATCAAGCAAGATTTCGCACGCGGTCTGACGTCGTTCCATCTGTCGATCGTTCAATTGATGTGGCACCCACTTTCCAATCTTTTGGATCTTTCCCATAGCAAAAAGGCGTTTCGAAATTGCTTGGTGGCTAACGTTCAACTTCGCGGCAAGTTGTTTCTGCGATTGGGTATCGTCTTCGTCCAATAAATCTTGCAATTCGGTGTCCTCAAAAACTTTTGGTCGATTTTCGCGCTTCTTGTCGGTGACGTTAAAAATTCCGTCTCTGAATTGCCGAAACCACGCTCTGCACCGAGTTTCACTAAGAGCACTGTCGCCATAGACCTCCACAAGAATTCTATGCGCTTCGGCGGCGGATTTCTTGTTTATCGTGATCAAAGGACACGTTATTGTCCGAAATTGCTCACTTTGCCTTTTGTTTACTAATGGCAAAGATCAAAGCAATGAGAAAAAATGGCAGGCAAGGTTGGCTAATGCCTAATGCGCGCGTACTGCCATCTATTAGAAAACGGCCGTTTTAAGGTTGCACACCTGGTAATCAAAAACCTTTTTCAACAATCATAATAATAAAATAATCTTTTACTACCTCTAATATAGAAAAATTTTGTCAGAAATTCCTTTAATTAAAAATTTGTTAAATGTATATAACTTCCATACCTTATAATGAAACTATCATAAGTATATTTAATATATTATTTAATTAATATTTTAGTTTATTGCAATAGGACCAACAACAGAAAGTGCATTAATAAATAAGAATCTCAAAGTAAAATCGGTTGCTCAGAAACCTACACCACAAGAATTACTAATTGCTATCACAAAATAACCAAAGATTATATTGAGACTGTTAAAATCTTACTTGTATAATAGAATTGGATGTAAAAATGAAGTTTTTAATATTTGTTACATTACAAAAACCTAATCACTTAAAAGAACTATTATATTTACTATGATTAACATAACATTTATTCTAAAAACAAATATTGTGTTTACTACTATCACAATGTAAACAATTCTATAACTACCAAGTTTAAATAACAATTGGAATACAATATCAAAGGCACAAATGGTTCAACAGTCAGCCTTATAAAAATTTCCTATTTATTGAGCTTCTTGGAACCTATATCTATATTTATCTATTCGATCACGCAACACCCTTATATTTTCATCGTCATCAAAAGCTTCACGTAAATAATATAATCTTAATTTTTGTTCATTGTGACATTCAAGAATATCCCATTTTGAAATAATTTAAAAGCATTTTTAACAGAATCGCTCGATACGCTTTCCTCTAAAATGACAAAAACAACATAACAACAGGAATTATTTATTTTTTAATACGTACCATATTGTAAATGACCAGAACCAAGCTGCAGTTTCATTTCATCCAATATTTCTTTAATTAATTCTGATTCCAAAAGAAAGCTATCCACCAACTTATACATACAAAATGCGGTTACAGAATAAGACTCTATTAATGGCATTAATAAACCAGCAAGAAATGAAATGTACTTCTTAGTTGTTTCCTTATTATTAATTTTATAATACTTAATTACTGGACGTACATCTTCAAATAATTGTGCAGCTATCCTTCTACTTCTTTCCATTTCAATTGAATTCCAAGTATCCTGTAAAATAATATTATAATTACAAAACTGTGTTAATAATATTAATTAACTTACTGGTAAAAACAATTCTTTTTGAATTATTAATTCCTCAATACAATCTAAAACTGCAGCCTCAATATCTTGGCATGGTTTACAAAAAATGAACTCATATTGCAATATATTACATATCTCCACACATTTATTAACCAATTCTGTTTCGTTCACTAGGCCAGAACTGAGATCCATCGAATTTAATACAATACCAATAACAGATTCTAGACAGAAGAACGTTGTAAGAGTATTACTGTAATAATTTAATTCTATAACATTTGGCAACTGGGCAATTGGTTTAATTATATCTTCATTGTTTACTTTCTCTCGTTGAACTAATCCAGGACCTAACAGGTTCACCTATTAAAAAAAAAATTAAAACATTCACTTAACGATTTAAGAAATATTCTTACACTGTACGAAATAATATCCAACGCATCTCCAGTAAACCCTACATCTTTATGTTTTTGTGACAGATCTTTTCTTAATTCGTTTAATGCTACAGTTAATTCTTTAATATTCGCTCCATTTCTAAATTTATGTAATAAAAGAAATGCCATGGCATTTGTAGACATTACAGAAGTCGAACGAGCAGAATCTACAATGTAATGGTTTAAATTTAAAATTTACTACAATTAGATAAAGAATACCATAAATAACATGCTTTGATATTTTCTCTACTAAATACTTATGCTCGTCGGATACAATATCTGTGCCATATAAACTTGTAGTGGAAGGATTTGATTTAAGTTTTCTATTCTGAATTACATTGTTTTGCGTTTTACCATTATTAAATGTTTTTACTAATTCCTGTAAAAGTAAATAATGTACTAAATGAAAACTGATCTGAATGATATCTTACTCTTAGTGAAAACGGTTGATTAAAATCAATGCGAACCATCCCATAGTTACTGTTCAAAACTTGCCATATACTTTTTATTGCCGATCCAAATGTTTCCATTTCTTTAGGTTGACCTAATTGTTCTCTGATGAAATTTCCATCAACTAATTTTTCGTAGTTGATACTAACAGGAACTAATAATGCATCTTCAATAGTAGAATCCATAAATGCATCTAAAACAACACTAAATATGCCATATTTAGGCATTAAAGGTTTTCCAGTGCGAGTTCTTCCTCCTTCCAAAAAGAATTCTACATTGTGTCCTTCTCTTAGACCTGCGTTCATATAAGAATGTAAAATAGCTTTATAAACGTGATCTTTCTGTCCCATAACTGGATTTATTCTTCGCTTTATATAAAATGCTCCTAATCCTCTAAGTAATGATCTATAACGAAATAAAATATTTTAAATTCGAATCAAATCAATATGTCTCTCAAAAGTTAAATCGAAGCAAGTAAGTGCGAAATCATATCACATATACCTATTATAAATACTAACCCAAAGATCGGCATGCGTAAATTGTCGCCAGCAGCAATTAATGGACAGCGCACACTATTATTGAGCAAAATAAATGAAATCATAACATAATCCATATGTGATCTATGCAAAGGTAAAAATATTAATGGTAATCTGCTTTTGCCAGCTTCCTTCAACATTTCAATTTGTCCAGAATGAACAACAACAGAACTTAAGAAACATGGAAGAAGTTTGTACAATACCCATGAAGTAAATCTGTAATTATTTAAAAATAAATTTAAACAAAACTAAAGTATTACAAAACATACTTTAGTAAAAAATCTGACATGGTTGATCGCAAATCCTTCAATAACTTTTTAGCTCTTTTCTCGTTATTTTTCCATAAATATTGATAGTACTCATCTTCATTGCTATCAGCATCTTTAAATTGTTGTATAGACGCTTTTTCAACAGCATCTTGCACCCGATCATCTTGTAGAATGCTATGAGCAACTTGAATATAATTAAAAGATCTAGATTGGTATGCCTGTGAAAAGTGTGAAAATGTTTTTGATAGTATTCCATGTTTCGTTATAGCAGGGTACTCGAGTAAAATATTTTTTAGACCTAGGCTCTTGGTTGTTTGATTCACTAAAGATACCTGAAACGAAATTTTCAATTTTAATTAAATATTCCAATATAAAATAAAATCTTAATAATAATTACTAAATAATTATCTAATTATTATTATTAAAATAAAATCAAAATCCATTTATATAAACAGTATAACAATATCTGCACCTCAAGTCGCTTTCTTCATTTTTGTTATACCTAGTTTCTTTAAACAGTATATGTAGGTACGCAGACAAGTTTTTGGAAAAATCCAAAAGAATTAAGTCATTTTTTTGAAAATTATAATTTTAAAATTCAAATGTTCATCTATTGTTATTCGCACCCCCCTCTTTAAAAATGTGAAATCTGAACAAAGCAAAGGGGTTTTAAGATTTTTAAAAATTGTTTGAAATGTACCTCCTGGAAAATTACTTTTTGTCACTGTCATACAGTTGATGTCTGAGGTGCAGATATAAATTCTTATATTGTAATGAATGCACAAATAAAACTAATATAATATTTACAAGCTGAGGATTATCGATAAACCTACGCCACTCCATTTAAAAAAAAAACTAGGGATGGTAAGTTTAAATTTATACCTTGACATATAAAACAACACATCAACAAAAATAATACCGATATTTAAAAATAAGTAATAAACTATTGCCTGCATACCTTAACAAAGGTATTACATAAATCAACATTAGTTTCGTTTTACAGTAAATAAACATTTTTAGAATATCTACTAATGATAAATTCTCTAGGTTTGTAACCGTATGAACAAAAATAGCACACGTATATATAATTTTAGCAAGTTGGCCCAATTCTTAACACAGTGATGAACTTTCTAAATGGCATTATAAAATTTACCAAAAATTATTTTAATAATAAATACTCACCCTACTAATGGGTGTACAGCTGTAACATGATAATCCCATCAAAGGTCTATCTTTAGGTACTGCTATTGGAGGCAAATTTTCCTTTATTTCATAAAGCAGACTTTCTCTTGCCTAAAATGAAATAAATGTTAATAAGTAAAGGAAATGTAAATGTCTGTTACAGAAAATAACATTAAACGCTGAATTAGGTTGAGCACATGATATTATTTATTCTATTACTTACATAACCAAAATCAAATTTAAATTTTCTAACAGATTTGATAACTGTGGATAACTATGACATAACATCGGCATGTAAAATATAGGTAATTTGCCAATACATAAAAATTATCAAATCATTAAGATTGAACATCGATTATTAATTACATATATTCAAACATTAATTTTTAAGTTACCTATTTTATGGTTTTCATGCAAAAAATGTTAAATTAATAAAATTAAAGTGCATATATCATATGATCAAAAAGTCTGTGGATCGCGATAGCCATGGAATGTAAAAACCATCAATAGAATTATTAATAATAAAGATCGTATGATCGGTTTGACAATTTTTCGATTACAATCTCCTGACTTAAAAGTTGTGAATTAAATGTCAAAAATAATCTCATAGATTGAATGGCAACTCCGATCGAAAGAAGTTTTAATCACACCGTATTTGGTGTGCAAAAAAGTTCGTAATTCTTTCATTTCCTTGAAGAATCAATAAAATTAATGAATGATTTAATCTGTGTGTGTGTAAAATCAATATTTGGTTGTATAACCGTTCACAGTAATTACTGCACTGCATTGGTGATCTACGTATAATTATTGGCATATTTCTGATAGTATGTCCATCAATATTTTTATTTACAAAACTCATTCCTATTCTTTGAATTTGAAAATGTATCTAAAGATATTCTATTATATACAAATCAGGGGACTGGTCTGGCCATTGCATAACTTCTATTCAGTTATTTTAAAACCACTTCTTATCCGTTTTCGAAGTGTGTTTCATATTGTTCTCCTGTTGAAGTATCCAATAAAATGAAATTAGATTTTCGGCAATTGGTAACGTTGTATCTGGAGAACGTCTAAATACATAACTTTTGTCATAATTTGCAGTTTTTAATAAATCAGGGCACACCAGCACAAGAAAAACATAGATTTCCAATAGTTTTTAATCAAGCGTGTGCATATTATACATCTACTAACGTTAAGCCAGTTTGTTTAATATTCGTTGATGTTCCTAAAGGATAAATTTTAACATAATGTGTGATTCTTCGATCGATTTTTCCGAACGTTTTTTGTCTACGACCTCAAATATTAGGCCAGGGATGAGCACGTAGGAGTTCAATGAGGCCATTTGCCGGTTTTTCATATGTTGCAAAGAGCCATATTATTTTATTTAATTGTGTATACATACATACACAATAAAATTGGTATTAACAAAAATAATAAAATGTTCGATAATTTTTTTAATATAATTATAAAAAAATAAGAAAAACCATCATTAACAGGTTAAACGTCATGGCGGTCATTAATAGCCAAACGTAGTGTGGCCGGTAAAGCCATAGCGGTCATATACGACCAATGCAAAAATTTCAAATGATAGGCATTTACTAATAGCCAGATAGCTCTGTTCTACCTAGGCTATTACCAAATGGGCTTGGTGAATAGTTTTTAGGTTGGGTATTTTCTTCGCAGTCGGCTTTTTTTTGTTTTGCATCGGGTGCTTTACATTAGTTGTAAATAATCGACATTTGTGCAACGCACCCAACTAATTATGTAGAGGGCTCTACAAGGTAATATCTATCATTTTTTTAATAAATTTATGGTGTTTTTCTAATCAAACCCTGTATGGTAATAAAAACTTCTATTGTATACTATTTTTTGTAATATTGTTCAATGAAACACATTACCGTTCGGGTGAGGAAAGTCTATAGTAAGCCACCCAGGCCCAAGGGGTCTTATATGACCGATAGCTGTTTTAACAAAAAAAAAAAGTAAGGTCGTTGAGAATTCAAAATAACTTATAGCTACATTTTTTACTAAAAACAACTTTAGTCTAGGGCAGTGGTTCCCAACCTTTTTTTAACCAGGGACCACTTTGATTTCATTATTAATAGCAGGGACCACAAGTTTTAAAAGTAAACTGTATCATTCTAAAAATAAACTTTATCCGAAACGTTTAACCTAAGTAATCGTAAAATTCTAAAGTAACATTCAAAGTTTGAAATTTTTTGCGGACCATATTTTAGCTCCTACGGACCACTGACGGTCCACGGGCCACTGGTTGGGAACCACTGGTCTAGAGAGACAAAATTGTGAAAAATAACATGCCAGTCAACGTTTTAAATTAAAAAGAGCTCTATGGGATTCTTCGAGTAACATTTGTCGTTGTATTATGCTCTATTTTATTTTTGAGTAAATTTAACATCATATTTAAAACCATCTAACAATTTTTCCGATTCTATTAATATATTGCCAATATTGCGTATTTTTTTAATAAACATCTCTTTTATTCAGTATAATGTTTTCTACAAGGTATTTTCGTTAAATTAAAATATGTATATTAAATATTTATTCAATATTGTTTGAGACACAATAATAGTCTTTAGGATCAAAAATAAACGATTTCCTATAATTTTGTACACTCTGATTTTAAAATTAAACTCCACGATATAAATTAATAATGTTAAGATAAACTATAGGAACATTTGATACATATACTTGATAATAAATTGTTCTTGGTTTTGTTGAATTTCAAAATTACATTGTGAACTTTTTAAACACCAGTTAACTTATATATGTATACGAAAAATATACCACGAGGATTACTGCAAAGTAAAATTTAACAAAAATTCAATCATTATCTTCTAAATTGTAATTTAAAATATGAAAAAAAAATGGATTCGATTTTTTAATTTACTAATAATTTAGGCTACATATATTATATATCCATACAAGACAATAGAGACGATAAATTATACATGGCCCTATTGTAATAACTTTAAACATTACTCTTGTGTCTAAAGATAAGAGGTTGTATTTAAGTACTTTAGGAATAAACATAACTACCCAAAACCGTTTAAAAATTTACGTTGTCTGAAGAAAAAAGTAGATTCTTACTTTGGATTCGGCTTCCCTATTCAAAAATTTCCGATTTCGTTGTTCCGCAGAAAACCTTTTTAAATTGCTGATTGTTGATAATGAATCATTTGTCTGTTTTTCGGTTGGCGCAAGTTTATTAAATGCATCAAACATACGATTCGTAACTATGTCCACCATTTTGTTCGCCCTAGAACAAAAAAAATTAAAAACATGTAAATAGACATGGGAGTAGCCTAGTCGCAAAATTCACTATTCAACATTTTATTTCCAGTATTGAATTAATGGGGAAGTCTTTGTACAAAATTTTGCTAACTTTCCAGCGAGACAAACATTGAATATCAAAGACAACTATACATCAGCAAAGCCAAATTAAAAATCTTCATACTTGACAGAATTGGCCAAAATTTTTAAATGGGGGGTAATAAAAAAGCAGCAGCATTTCTTATATAGCGTCAAAAAAACATGTCTGATAACTTAGAAACCTGTAGGAATTGACGAGTAATGGCAAAAGAATAACCTCCCTTGCAAAACATTTAAAATGAGAATAGTGGGCTTTGTAACTAGGCCAATCATATATAGCTATTCTGTTTTTCTTATAAATAATTTAAATTAACACTCCAAAAAGATGAAAATAAATAAACAAAACAAAACGAAAATCAATTTAAAAACTGTTATTGTATTTTAGAACTTTGTCACATTTCAAAATTGTTATCAATTTATATAATCTCTAAGTACACGCATAGTCCAATGTTTAAAATGAGTAAACTTGTATTACTTATAATGTGACGTAGCTACATATTCAGCGCAAGTAAAATCGGTAAGCCTTCTTGTTTATCAACAGCTCATTGGTGAAAGGGGTGATAATATACAGTCGAACCTCGATAAGCCGAATTTTTGATAAGTCGAACCTGTTTCCCTAGGACTCCCCTATTTCAACGTTAATATTTTTATATGGATAACTCGAATTATTCTTAGTTTCCCTTCAACTTCGATTTATCGAGGTTCGACTGTAATTTCGTAAAAATTATATTCGATATTATCATCCAACTAAAACAAAGAATTTTTCTCAATTTTGTAGTGCCCAAAATGTGTTTGCTCCGATTACTCTAAGACGGCTACGCCACTTTACTACTATACCAATATTAATAAATATATAATACAATATATAAAAATTAATATATGAATTGAATAGTAATCCCTGACCATGGAATCAGCGCCAGTCGTAGTACATCAACTATGTAGAATATATAAAATAAGAAAAAATGCTATCTTCGTCGAGCAGGTCCAAAGTACAACCAAAAAATACAACTGCATTGAGCATTTTAAAAATGGAAAATTATTAAAATATTACTTCTTAATTTTATAATTTTTCTACCCAAAATTATGTTATATTAATTCAATCAAAGCCCAACAATACGTAATTTTTTTAATATAATTCTCTCCTTTTTGGTGTGAAGTAAAACAAAAAAAGACATTTTTAAACAAGATATTAAACAAAGACTATTCCTTTTTTTATACAAATTTATCTAAGAAGCATTTCAAAAAAACAGCAGCGATCGAAAATGGAAAAACCAATACTAATCGACACTTCTTATTCTAAAATATTATTTAAATTAAGACAATGACCAATACTAAAACGGACATAACTTTATCAATTACAAAATCATTTCACCCCGTTCGCTAACAAATAACTATAAATCAGAATACACAAATTATACACACCATTGTACAAAAACTATTAAGTACGTAGAAACTAACGCTAAAGTCAATACAAACGATCCTTCGAGCGTGTAAAAAAGATCCATTTCAGTATAATACTTTACGCACTTTGCTGCATAAAAACATATTATGTTTAAAGTAAACGGGTTACTTTATTCGACAGTAATTATCTAAGAAACAGTGCACGACTTAAAGAACTGACACCAGTATGTCCTATAACACTATAAAATGATGTGATATTACGACCTCTTGATTACGTGATTTCAATGCAACTAATAAAAATTGAGAATAACCTCCATATACATATATAAAAACATACACTTCCATAATCTTATAAATTTTACAGATTTATAAACTTAGGCCGCTCCAAATTATTCAAATTACAATGTTGCTAATCTTTATTGATATCATATTAGAGATTGCGAAAACATTATCAAAAATATTATTATTAGTAAGATATGTACCAGAAACACTAGCTAAATTGATGATCATTTATATTTTTAACATAAGAAAACAATTTTAATGTTAAAAATTATGTTTTTTATAGTTTTAAAAGTTTATAACCAGTTTTATCGACATAAATTAAATCTATAAAATGATACACATATATTATCTATGAAAGTAGCAATTTGTTAAAAAAAATACAAATATTAGATAGATTTTCAATAACTATTTAATTAACTATTGGTATTTTACCGATCATTACATCTCAAAACATTGAAAAAGTTGTCAAACAACTTTATTATATGTGCGTATTATATTCTTTATCAAGGTTACTACTATGTATCAAATATACTAAATATGTATTGTATAGATTAAAAGCTTTGGTTTTATTACTGTGAATTTCAGAAAATGATGTAAAATTCGATAAATTTAAATATATTTTCAATTCAATTCAAATCATATCAATTTCTGTCATTAAATGCACTAAGTAAATGCCGCGGGGCGCGAAATTGTTGCGTATAACTACTTTGAGTCATTTAAAATATAATCTGATCCCCACATCCACGGACTCAGTATCCCAGGTTCGATAAAACTACAAGAAAGTATTGAACGGCGGCAAAGTGATTTAAATTTATACAAAACTTTTATTATTTCTACTTAAACTACCGGGGAAGGCAGTTACTTCTTTAAA
Source organism: Sinopyrophorus schimmeli (assembly GCA_036325965.1). Classification (NCBI taxonomy): domain Eukaryota; kingdom Metazoa; phylum Arthropoda; class Insecta; order Coleoptera; family Elateridae; genus Sinopyrophorus; species Sinopyrophorus schimmeli. Next base: position 220,054 of record JARFIZ010000412.1, read on the forward strand.
AAACACTGAAGCATTTTTTTCTATAGAAGAAAGTGGCCTAAAGAGGGTAGGTTGCCTAAAGTGGGTAACGGCCCGTATGTGTATATGTTATATATTAAATGGAATTTATATGTGTATTTACACTGCCAGTACCCTGCCTAATTGATGTCATACTACTTTTGACACCTAAGGTGCTTATTAACGTTACAAAATTAAAAAACAAAAAATTTAATAGTTTTTTAAAATGTTTCAAATTAATTTAACTTCAATTGCTACAAAGCCCTTAACATTAGCCCATTTTTTGTAGTGGGGTTTTCTTATACAATAGACTAGTTTTATTATTTGATTCAATATTTTAATATCCATCCATTATTTTTACGTTAATGTATCAAAACCAAGAAATGTGTGTTTAGGCAAAGCGGGTAGGTACCCTCTTCGCTTGTGACCAGAAGTAGTAATTTCAATATAATTGATAGGAATAAATTGGTATTAAAAATAAGTAATTTAAAGCGTTGAAGTAATTAAAATTTAAAAACAATGGTAAACCGAAGTGATATTAAGATTGGAACAAATTACAAGTCTGAATTATCCGTTTATAATATTAAAATGCTTAGTAACTTAATACCAATGTTACTGTCTAGAACATGTTAAGTGAATATTATTATTTTCAAATGTTTTTATTAATCCGATTGGTTTATGGGAGTCTACCCGCTTTAGCTACCCTTGTCGGACAAAGCGGGTAATTTCTGAAATTTATTATTTTTTAGTTTTTTTTTTCTACATTTAAAGCAGAAATGTAATTATTCTTTTATATGAAATGAAAGTTTAATAATTGTATTGTGGAAATGTAAGAAAAAAACACTTTTTTTTAGAAGAAGTGGTTCATATCGATCGAAGAAGTGGTTCATATCGATCGATGAACCTTAACCTACCTGCTTTAGGCCACCTTCCCCTATATATAAATATAAATATTTAAAAAAAAATAGTTTTAATAACGATCCTCACGATATGCCCTTTTTTAAGTTGTCTTGAGATAGAGCTATAAATTTCTGACACAAACCAGTTAGAGCTTTGTCTATCCTTGTAAAGTAGTTTCACATAGTCTCATCCAATCAAACTATGAATATTCCAAGGTTTAATCTTTTCTGTATTTACCTTTGGTTCAATTTTTCAAAAGCCCTCTCGCAAGTAGTACACAGAATGTTCAGCGCGTCGTCCAAAATTGATCTTGGTTGCTCAATTTAAATCCAAAATATTTTAACAAAAAGGTTTATTTTTAGCGTTTTTTTTACATTATAATTTCCGCATATGGTATTTATATAAAAAAAGTTATTAATATCATTAACATTACGCATCCTTTCCCTAGTACTTATAAACCACAAAAATTGATAAGTTATTGTCATATGAGATCCCATAATGCCTAAAAACAGTTATTATTTTTTAACAAGCAAAATTACTGTTAAGCGGTATGATTATTTACCCTTTACAATTGTATTATTCTAAAAAAAATATTTAATTTTAAATCGTACCCAGAATGTACAACAAAAGCTGCCATAATGACCAACTCTTATAAGAGAGCATTTTTTATAGAAAGATATTTGTTGAATTATCAATTTAAGCTGGTTAATGCCACATGCATTGAGCACAATTCATTTATAAAGACACTTCTGATAAGCGGACAATAACCTAGAATCCATCCTAATGTATACTCAAAATTTTCTACTTCGCAGTTATGTTACCAGATTTTGGCAAATATTCAAAACTTTTGAACAGCTATTGGGCATGTTAAATACAACCAGGATGTATGTATGTACCTCATAATATTTTTTAGATGAGACAAACAATTTCAGTTATTACATAGTTTATGTACGTGTGAAATGACAAATATTGATAATCACTGACAAAGGAATTCTAACGAACTTTGTACCAATACTTTTTTTAGTACGTTTAATTTTTAATAAGAAATAGTTGAATAACTGGATCATATTACATATGTAACGAAAAGATGTGTAAATAAAAGCATGATTACCATTAAATTAAGTGTCGTAAAATGACCTTAATCAGTTGTTAATTTGACCTACGATAACTATTTAGCATTCAAAAAGTATTATGTTTTCTATTTGTAATGGGTCAGAAAACTGAAAACCACGTGTTTTTAGTCAAATATTATTAATTCTTAATATACACATACTTATTAAGTGCATCTAAATAAGACAATCGTTTTCGCATTAATGCAAATAAATTAAAAATTTCTTAATTTATTACTATGTTGTTATAATTAATTATGCTATATTTAATTGATAAATGGTTGCAGTATTGATATTAATCGCCTTTAGTATAAAACGAAATCACAAATACCAGGTGTGCAACCTTAAAACGGCTGTTTTTTTATTTAGCAAAACACAATAATTAACGCAGAAAAATGAAAAATATTTTATTCGAAGTAATTGCTCTCGCTGGCTATACATTTTTCCCATCTTCGAGGAAGATTGTGGATTTCACCCCAAAAGAATTCATCCCCTTTGGATAAGAACCACCCATCGAGCCATTTTTTAACATCTTCATAAGAATTGACGTGCTGCTCAGCAAGTGCGTGTCCCATCGACGCAAACAAATGGTAATCTGAAGGGGCCAGATCAGGAGAGTAGGGTGGGTGGGGTAGCAACTCCCAGCCAAGTGCATCCAATGTATCCCGGACCAATCTTGCTGTCTGTGATGGTGCGTTGTCGTGCTGGATCATGCCGATCCGCGTGTTCGGGTCTTTTTTTGCACAATTCACGATCCAATTCGATGATTTGTTGTTGGTAGCGTTGAGTATTGATCGTTTCACCAGGTTTCAACAGTTCGTAGTAAACCACCCCCTTCTGGTCCCACCAAACACACAGCATTTTCTTTTTTCCGAATCGATTTGGCCTAGCAGACGATGTTGAGGATTTTCCGGGGTCCACCCACGATTTTTTGCGATTAGGGTTTTCAAAAAAGATCCATTTTTCATAGCCAGTGATGATTCGATGCAAAAATGATTTTCTGTTGTGCCGATCAAGCAAGATTTCGCACGCGGTCTGGCGTCGTTCCATCTGTCGATCGTTCAATTGATGTGGCACCCACTTCCCGATCTTTTGGATCTTTCCCATAGAAAATAGGCGTTTCGAAATTGCTTGGTGGCTAACATTCAACTTCGCGGCAAGTTGTTTCTGCGATTGGGTATCGTCTTCGTCCAATAAATCTTGCAATTCGGTGTCCTCAAAAACTTTTGGTCGATTTTCGCGCTTCTTGTCGGTGACGTTAAAAATTCCGTCTCTGAATTGCCGAAACCACGCTCTGCACCGAGTTTTACTAAGAGCACTGTCGCCATAGACCTCCACAAGAATTCTATGCGCTTCGGCGGCGGATTTCTTCCAATTGAAGAGGAATAGCAGTGCTCCCCGCAAATGCTCTTTATCTGGCACAAAATTCGACATGTTTATCGTGATCAAAGGACACGTTATTGTCCGAAATTGCTGACTTTGTCTTTTGTTTACTAATGGCAAAGATCAAAGCAATGAGAAAAAATGGCAGGCAAGGTTGGCTAATGCCTAATGCGCACGTACTGCCATCTATTAGAAAACGGCCGTTTTAAGGTTGCACACCTGGTAATGAGGCAACGAAAAAATCGACTAAGGCCGGTCGCATACTTATACGACATTTGTTTTCGACATTTGTCTACGACATGTATACGACACGTCGCTTCATTCAAATGTATAAAACAAAGCTGTACTTCGCACATCAATACAACATGTCGTCGAATGAAGATACACTAATATTGTCGCTAATAATATTACGAAGGAAAAAAAAAGAAAAAAGCTCGAAAATATCGGGTTCATCCATATAGTATAATCATATAAAACAGGGTGTTTTTCTATTATTTGCACCAATTTCACATTATCTTCCATTGTGCATGCATATGTAGCAGCTGTCAAAGACAATTGTCGCTTGAAATTCGAGCAAGTCATCTCGTATAAGATTTGTAGGCGACAAGTCTTATCGTATCTACAGCTTGTCTGCTTGTTGTACGAATCGTCATAATTATCGTTGTGTTTTAAAATGGAACGACGTGTCTGATACATGTCATAGACATGTCTAAAACAAATATCGTATAAGTATGCGACCGGCCTTACAGGTGTATTGCGAGTGCTATATCATGAAACGTTTGGAAATATTACTCCAAAAAAAAGATCAATGAAAGCAAGAAAAAACAAGCAATATAAAAAAAAAGAATTGAGAGAGAAGCTAAAAAGTCGAATAATTAATTAAAAAAATAAAATGAAAACAAGAAGGAAAAGACAGAAACTAACAAAGTTAAGTAACATATTACTAAATATTAATAAATTAATAATATTGTTATTATTATAAATATAATAATATCATATTAACACATCTAAAGACTTGTTTTTTCCCTTTATTAAAAAATCAATTATGCCTTATTTCTTACACTTTAAGATCTATTCTGCAACTACAAACGTAGTGGTCGGAAACAGGCCGTCAACTAGGCCATTTGGTCGCAAACCGGCGAAATCAATTTTTTTCTAGTTTTAAGTTTATTATTATTTATTAAAATTATATATCACAAAAAATTATTAACAAATTAATTATGAATAGTACTCCTCAGTACGTAAAAAGAAAAATACATTAAGAAGCACAAAACCTAGGCAGATATTGAACTTTTAATTCAAGAATTTCGTTAAGTGGTTGCAAACTGGCGAAAAGACATATTATACATTCCATTTATCCAATGCAAAAAAAAGTTTACATTTATTTAATATCTGTCTAGACATGGTTAAATTTTATAAGCTTTTATCACCTTTTATGAAATTTGAATCCTGGAATAATATTTATTTTTGTATAATTAGTTGTACTGTTTATTGATAATTTTCATAATGAAACCTTTTCATTATTAAATTTTCGTACTTTTGCTTTTACTAGTTAATAAATTATTTATTTAAAACATTTTAATTAATGACACGATATGGAAAAATGATTTCAAAACTCGATATTTTTGAGCGCAAGACGACTAACACTTTTACTGATAGATACTAAACCAACATCTTACAAATTATAATTGATTTAAGAAGCTTTTTCCAAAAAATAAAAATTAAATTTATATGAAACAATTTAAATAATTCATTCGATCATTTTTAATGATTTTCTATATTAATTTAAATTTGCATATATTTTTTGCTTTGATATTACCGAATTCCAAAATTGTATTCAAAGTAACAAAAAAAAACTAAGATAAAAGATTTGTAAACATATTAATTGCCAATTAATATTTGATAGCAAGATCATAGTCTATTAGTACACTTTTGGACTTTGTATAAATCATCCAAACAATGGATTAAAGTCCCTCATATAACATAATTTATTGCATCATGTATATGCACGAAAAATGGTATAAAATTAAAAATAAACTAAGAAAATCAGGAATGTAATAATGTAAAAAATCATGCAGTAAAACTTCTAGACGTTATGCACTATTATCCTACTACAACAATAAATAAGTACATATGTACATATCGATATACTACATGATTATAAAAACAATGATAGCACAATAACGAAAATATGCATACCACTATAAAATAAAATTTTATATGTGGGTGAATATTTAATTATTAATTGGCCTAACAAGTTCAAAAAACTTTCTATGACAGAAACAAAAATATTTATTTTAAAACTGTTATTACGATTTTGTTCAGTGCCCATTAACTTTCGATCATGTATTAGTTATTCATTCATAATTTTTTAAAAATGTAATAATAACAAAAAACAAAGTAAAAAATGTGGTTTTATTAATTTTTTTTCCATTTTAGCAAAGGGATAATGACACTCATATAGAAAAATTAATTAAAAGTTATTAAAGGGAACAGATTTGATTTCTCTACTTTCCAGAAAAAAATATACTAGTTTGTAGGCGAATAATCTGCGGATTCATGGTCAGCGCTGGTATTGCTCAATGCAAGGTTCAATTGTCGAAATTGCATCGAGAAGTTAAAAGTAATTAATTTACAATCATGATATCATTTAAAATGAGTTCATGATTTATGTTCGAGTGTGCTGTTTATTCAGGAAGCATACCCGTCCCCACATTTACATAGTAATTTATTCATCTGTTTGCACGGTGAATTTTATACGCGGTAGGTATTAATAATATATTTTCTCAGAATCTTTATTATTGTTTTATAGTTTGTAAATAAAATCGTCCAAGAATATAAATATTAATATTGAAAATGTACTAGAATTTCAAAATATTTCAGGTAGATGTACTAAATATTATGTTCATTTACACGGGGAACAAAATATTGTCAAAATGACCATACGTATCGCTATTTTAGCTATCCGTAGTTTCCTTATTGCGGATCGTCAAAGTAACGATACGTATTATTGTTTTAGACATTCAAACGATTCTTGTCATGGTGATTTATCGATTATGCATGGAGAACAAAATATCGTCAAAATGACCATACTTATCGCTATTTTAGTTATACAAATCCTCAAATTGACTGTACAGTTAGGGGCCGTTCAAGTATTACGTAACGCAATTTTTGAAGATTTTTGACCGGTAAAATTTTATTTTCCTAAGATCGTACAACCTTCTTTGATATTTTTGTAAAGTTTGAGTGAGATATATCTATTAGCGTGTCTTTGGCAGCCATTTGTTTACGGCGAAAAAGTTTGTTTGACGATTTTTACTATAGAAAAAAAATTGAACAACGCGTTTGCTTGAAATTATGTAATTTTCCAATAGAATTACGGCTACGGAATCATTGCAGAAGTGTTTTGGAGAGTCTACTCTATCGATGACGCAAGTTTTTGAGTGGCATAAAACATTCAGTGAGGGTGGTGAGGTCGTAGAAAACTTGCCCCATGCGAGTCGTGCATCCACCTCTGTTAACGACGATAACATCGAAAAATTTAAAAAAATTGTGATCAAAAATCATCATGAGATATTAGAGGGTCTTAACATCTCTTGTGGATCGACTCAAGACATTGTGGTAGATGTTTTGATACGTATACGGGAAGCAATTTGTCGAAAACGGTCAGATTTGTGGGCAGACAATCCATGGATTTTTCACCACGATAATGCGCCGTCACATTTCAGTCTGATTTTGACTGAATTTTTGGCCAAACCCGAAACAAAAATTATCGCCCAACCACCTATGTTATGTTTCTGTTCCCGAAACTCAAATATCCGTTCCAGGGAACACGTCATGATTCGATTGAGGCCATAAAAAAAAATTCGCCGTAGGAACTAAAGGTCGTCCCGGCCGAGGCCTATAAGAAGTGTATGGAAAATCGGATTAACCGGGGGTATGTTTGTATTGGCTCAAAAGGAACCGATTTTAAAGGCGATTATAAAAATTTGTCTTAAAATACATTATAATATTATTTTTTTTTAACCAGTCCGGGTCAAATTTGATCAAATGGTATTCTCAATAGATTATATGTATAAATACAAATAAGAATGTCTTGTATTTTATATTTTTGATTTAAATTTAATTTCATCCATTTATTACTAGATCTACATCGGATTACATACTTAAAAATTAACTTTTTTGAAATCCTAAATTCAAAGCCAAAATTGATATAGATCTAATCTAGAAAGTATCGGCAAATCTATAATTTGCAAAGCCCGAATTCATTGAATAAGTATTTCGAAGATAATAACCCGAGTCGAAATTTAGCGCCGACATTGAGCCTCCTAAAGTCGGACTTATTCCGGACTCGGAGGCTCAAAGTAGAGTCTATTCCTATGTTAAATTAGGTCCGACTTTGGTCTCCAAAGTGGTACAAATTTCCATTTTTACCACTTTGGGGTTCAAAGTCGGATCTGATGGAAATTAAAATTAGGTCCGATTTTAGATCTCTGAATCCTATTTTATAATAATAATAATTTATATTCCCGTGGATTTAAATCGCATTTACAATGATTATAATACTTTTAATTAAAAAAAATTATCAAAATACGTATATAAAATTTAATTTTTTATAATAAAAATCTAAAAATAATAATCACATTAAAAAAAAAAAGAATAATAAGCATAAGTATTATTATTAGTATTTATAATAATTAAACTAATATTATATGAATACATATTTTTATTTTGTATTATAATATACAAATGCATTGGTAGTAAAGAATAGTAACTTTGACAAAACAATAATCAACATTATAAAATACCTGGATTACTCTGAGATTTTGTAGGATGGGGCTTACTTTCTGAGTTAGTAATTTGCTTTATAGTCTTACTTTTTGTCAGAAGTAATTTTCTAGCTTTATACTTTCGGTAAAAGTTAATAATTAGAGCGCATTTTTTAGGTTAGGTTGCCCGATCTTAACATTTACTGGACTGGTGGACAGTCATCAATGTAAAAGAACACATGTAAATAGGCAGTGATGCCACGTCCTTTTCATATAGTCGAACCCATTTAATGCCATTCTCATAAATTTAATAGACAAGATTTTAAAAACATTTTAGTTATTAGTATTAAGAGTTCTTTATTTAAATATACATATAATTAATCTTAATGTTAATTAATAAACGTAATAGTGTAATAACCAATGTCAACGCTTAAAACCAGAACTTACATAAAAAGTATTAATTTACGCGTACTTTATGTGTATAAATGAAATGAAAAAATATAAACGTATTGAATTGTAATATAACAGCTAACTTGTGGTTAACAAACAAATTACAATATCAAAAACAACTGGCAACGCTGCTCAGCTGATTTCAGTATTTGCAGTTATCGGACTTAGAGGTTCAAAATCGCATCTCTTGGGGAGTGGTAGGAGCTAGGGGTTAACTGTCGGACCTAGTCGGGTTACAGTGCTCTAAATCGGGTCTATTTCGGACTAGGAAAATCTATGTAGGCTCTAAACATCGACTCGGGGATCTATGTAGGGTCTAAATTTCGACTCGGGAAGTTAAACAATTTAAACTTATTTTATAAAACATTGTAATAATATGAAGAGGTTAGAACGAAAAGGATATAAGTAACATTTCTATTGATCGACGATAGTCGAGTTTAAAGCAATGTAATTTTTAAAAATTTTAATCCTACTGATGAATTTGAAACAATATAAATTTTTTGTGCAAAAATAAATCGTTTATACTGTTTCAATTACAATTTTTTTGTCGGCAAAGCATGAAAGAAAATATAATAAATACAGTAAAAACCGTTTATAGCGACGATAAAGGTACCGATCACATTTGGTCGTTATAACCGATAATCGTTGAAAAAGGTATTTAAAATAAATGAAAAATTGACTTGACATGTACAAAGCAATCGAAAATGATTGATTACTTTGTGATTATTTTAGCCTTTTGGAGCAAAATTGGCGTATTTATCAAATTACTGTTAATTCGTTGAAAATTTTGTTTCACATTTCAACGCTACTGTCATGCCATTGTTATTGCCAAGCGAACAAACTTTTTCACTTTATGGAGTGGAATCAGACTAGTTTTTTTGTGCTGCTCTCAATTACCGGCTATGTAAAACGTATAGTAATAATGAAAATCCCTCAGCTCGTAATATCCAATAATTCAAATAAAATTTCGCCGAAAATTACATTTTACAATCCGGTTTCGTCGTTATAGACGAAGTGAATAGCTAAAATAATAAAATTGATATTGCAGTTTGCTTGTTACATGATTATTGTTGAAAAACTAAAATTTATGATGTCTGACAATTTTATAAACTATGTATTTTGACGACCGTATTCCTTTTTTTTAAATCACTTGATATATAATGATATAATGAAGTAAATAATGATTTAAATGGAGTTTAAATAGTTGTAACTTTATTAAACAATTAGCTTTGATTAATTTAATGTCGATCATTCGCTATTAACATTTTATTGTACTACTCGTTGAGTAAATGACCTCCTATTTTGAGAAATTAATGTTTTCATTTATTTGTTGGCGTTATGTATACTCTGTCCGGTCAACAGAAATAGTTAAGCCACGCCCCACTAAATTAAACCACTGTATTCAGTGCCCAGTTTCACATGGTACAAATTAATAATTAAGTTTGTCCCCGTTTTTGCAGGACATAAATGCTTATATGGTTGCTTGTGTTACGTGCTTTAAAAATTAAGCAAATAGAAAAAATTCCATTTAAATTTAACGCACATTTGTGGGAGTGGCTTAACTATTTCCGTTGGCCGAACAGAGTATAGTTGGAAAAAGTCTACCTAAATATAAGTACCTAATACTAAAACAAATACAAAATGATTAGTGCTGCTACAAGTAAAAAAGAAACTATGCAAGATTTAAATATAGTATTGAAGCTTTGAATGAAGCAATTGAAATGGTTAGACCTAACCTCCTAAGCGCCAACAAAACGGCAGAGATTTATGGAAGTGTAAACTCATGTTAAATTTCCAGCACTTTTATTGCTTGATGGTAATTCTTCTCACATCAGTCTACAAGTTCATGATTTTTGTAAAGCCAATGATATTATATTATATTGTTTTTATCCTAACGCTACACATATTTTGCAACCATGTGATGTAGAAATATTTAGGTCTCTTAAAAAACGTTGGCAAATGAAAGTAGCTATACATTCTCAAGTCTCAATAGCAGCGATAACTAGAGCAGTATTCTCCAGCATTGTTTAGTGCTGCTTTCGAAGAAGCTTCTGATCCAGTAATAATTAAAAAATAATATTATGGTCATTGTATTAGGTAAGCATACATGATTTTTAGTTTACAATTTACGATTTTTTACTAATTATTCTTTTTGAATAGATAAATCTATTAATCGATTATTTACTGTCCTATACCCGGTCATTCTTTGTGCGAAAGGGGTGTTTTGGTGAACTTGCCACTAGATACTCTTTATAGTTAATTTTACAAAGTTTATGACCAAATTACAATGTTTTCATTAATTATTAAACAATAATTATATCTCATTCCAACTGTATCAGTTGTTTTAAGGTTATTAATTTCTTTATTATTTTTTACGTCAAAATAGTTCGCGATGCAACAAATCGGTCATTCACTGTGTGATTTAGCCCAACCAATTTTATTTGCTACAGACTGTACTTATTTTTATCAGAATCAGAGATAGTACATGTGCAATGTCGTTCTAGTCTTCGTCAAATTCTAAACCTGTATCGCTATAATTCACGCCCCAGTGCGTAGTTTTTGATAAAACCATAAATTAAATTTATTATCAAAAATACACATATAGCGACAAAAGAGCTCTAACCCCTTTACACTTTTTATGAAATTCTACTATGTCAAATTGCACTGATACCCTTTCTATTTCAACAAAATCGCAAATTCGTTTACATGTTTTATTTACTGGGCAAAAGCTTTGTCCAACGGTAGCGCACTGATAAAAAAAGTATCTTCATTCACGAAAAATATTCTTGATCCAAGAAAATTATTTTGAAGAGAACTAGTTGTCTTGCTTTAAGAATTTCTTGTCTTGAATTCATGTTTCTTGGATGGAGAGGTGGAATCACTCCGATCGATAACATTTTTACTTGGTTCAAGACTATATTATCTTCGATCGATACAAGTGAATTCTTCTTTCAAAAATTATTTATTGTTGATTCAAGAACAAATTTTTTTATGTAGAATGTTATAAGTTTAAGTCAGCAAAAAACTTAGAATTAAAGAAATTTTTGTTTCATTGTATGCCGAAAAATATTTATACCTTATATTTTATTAATACAGTCGGTAACATCTTGAACCAATGTTACCGTCTATCTTAATCCAAGAGAAAGAAATTCTTAGGCGAAGTTGTATACTTATATCTTATTTGAAAACAACCAAGTTCCTTGATTCAAGAATCAATTTCTTAAGTTAAGAGAATTGAACTACTTAAAACAAGAATGACATTTTGAAGAAAACATTTTTCTTGAATCAAGTCTTTTTTTTTATCTGTGTGCATATTTCGTAGATCATATTTATTACAATAAATATGTATCTTATCTATAAAAAACGCACCTACTTTAACAATTAAAAAAAAATGCAGTTATGTCCTTTTTATTTTAACCCCTACATTTCATCATAAGCTTACAGTTAACTTTTAGCTTCCGTTCTAGTATACAAATGTGGTCTTATTAAAGAGTATTGCATAAAAATAACTAAAGATAAATTACACACAAAATGATAAGAATATTAGTTCAAACAAAAATGATACGTATTCGCGGAGAATTTATTAATTACATATACAACACGTTAACACAGATAATATATTTAAACTTTAGTGTTTAGTTACATATAATGATAATAGGATCATGTGTAATAATTTCCTTGAAATTAAATCTTGCAAAAAAAATCCATGTTTGCTTTACAACAAAATTTTATCAATTTAGGGTTAAAGGCTAAAATAAAGAATACGCGTACTAAATGCGTGCCCAGCACATGGCCGCCAATATTATTATAAAATTTTCTAAAAAAAAAATAAAGAACAGCGTTAAAGATATTTTCAATATTCATTTGTTGCTAATGTAATCATAAATATAAGATAACCTTCTTTGTAATAATGTTTGCAAGTTCCAAGTCATTTTTGTATGGAAATCTTTCATTTTCGAATTCAACTCTGTGCTCTGTGTACATTGAACCATGTAACTGATAAGAAATCTATCAGATTAAATTAATAAATCTCGCAACAGATATATTTTTTAAAAACGTAAACATAAATAATAATAATACCAAAATAGTTGAAAAATAATATCTTTTGGCTATTTGTAAATTTAGAGCAAAAACAACAGAAAGAAACACAGAAATATTTTCTGTATTATATTTGCTATTTGTATATTTTAATATTTACAATTATTTATGTAAAAGATATACATGTGTGTATATATGTATAAATAAGTATTGTGTACTATATTTAATTTGTTAGTCGTAATTTTCAGATAAAAAATATTTACTTAGGTGAACATTTCATTATAACTAAAAACACACTAGTAATATAATTCTTTCTTAATAAAATTTCAATAATTATTGTTAATATAATGAACTTTGTAACCCTATATATGTAGGTACTTATATTATTTAAACAAGTAAATAATAGATTAATTATAAGAATGATATATTCTAATTTACTGCAGTAATATATTAATTATTTCTTTTTATCATTCAAAAAAGAAAATTGCAAGAACGTTTTACAAATGCAAATGTATAAGCTTTTGTATTCTACGCGGTAAATAAATGAAAAAAATTTTAGTTCATCCTTTTATCGGTTAGATAAATTCTCTAAATAAATAACTATAAAACGTCATACTCTCATCTGTTAAACTAAAAACCAAAATTCTGTAGCTACTCTATTGTAATTTGTTATTATTTTTTCATTTGTATTTAATTCATAATTATTAAAAAAATATATCAACCGTAACTTTCAATATTAATTACAAAAATAATACTAACGCATACAAAACGCTTTAGTGTTAAAAAACATAAGTAATACTACATATTATGTATTTTTGTTCTATATTCAAGAACCCACAAAAGATAATTAGCAATTATAATTAATTTAAGCTATTTGAAAATTTACAAATCACAAAAAACGAGGAGGTAAAGCTATTGTTTAAGTGCTAATTGAAAGTAATTCTATTTGTTTAATAGCACCTATTTCGTTACAGTAACGATTTAAAATGTTAGCTTTTCAATAAATGTTTGAAATATTTAACAAGCGTTGCGTTATTTATTATTAGAAATATAACATACATTTTGTAATATTTATTATTGAAAACATTATAAAATCAACTAAAATTAAAATAAAAGTTATATATCAAGAAATTTCGAAACATTGCTAAACTATTATATAGATAGATTTTATTAAATTAAATAAATAAAAAATACAAACCTAGAAGCACCTTCAATAAACAAATTAGGCCACACCCAATACAAAACCCCCAAAAAAAAGAATATTTCAAAAATTCCCTCCATTTTTAAACAATGTATTTTTAAATGCTTATTTTAGTAACTGCATTCACATCATAGTCTATAGGACAACCAGTTATAATCACGACTAATTCATCAATAGAATTCAAAAACAGAATTATTAAAACACTACTTAATAGTATGATACGGTTTATTTACAAAAAATGCCGGTATCTATCGCATTTCTTCGTCAATACATTATCGCAATGCTATACTATACGAATTTAAGTGTTAATGAAACAATTACCCAACAATACCCAGTATTTTCTATCTCCTTCTTACGACTATACAACTGGAGGGGTTACTACTACTAATTGAACAAAACAGTTGCCAGTGCAGTTCCACAACTGTAACAATTTAAATATGTTTTTATTGTAATTTAAAAATTCTTTCAAATATTTTTCACAAATCCAAACCAAACAGTTAAACGTCATTTGCACATACATAATTATTTATTATCTACATATGCAAATGATGAACCTATCTTTTATGCGCCGTTAGATTTTTATACATAACTCACAATGAGTAATCACATTTTTTTCAGTAGCCATAGTTCATTTTTTAAGTTAATTAGTTAAAAAAAATAGTAATAACCATAAAATTTAAATCCAAGTTCTTAACACTTTAAAACAGATAGGTACACTTCTGGACACAAGAGTATTTACATGGGAATTTTAACATGGGAAGTTAAAGCTGTGAAAGTTAGAGAACTTATTCTACAAGAGCTGCATTTGAAGTTATTTACCGATGAAAACCGGCTTGCCTGGTTCACAGTATAAGCTTAAACAGGGATTCGATTTCAAGTCGTCGCTGTAGCTCAATGGGCTCATCGTTTAACTTTGAAATGATGGACAGCGGTTCCAATCCCAATAAAGTCTACTTCTTTAGAATTTTTTTTTGATTATAATTTTTTGCCAAAATCAAAATATAACAGTATTCGATTAAATATACAATGGGCTCTTGAAAAACAGTTAGTATAACGACAATATAAGAGATGGAATTATAACTTTAAAATTATAATACACTATTTTATTGAGTTAAATTGATCGTCAATATTATAGACCAATTAGATTTTAAACAAAAAATGTCCTAACCTACTTAGAAGTTTCAAGACAAGCTCTATAAACTAATAGTTAATATAAATTTAAAAAATTGGGAAAGGAATTCTATTGTGTCAGGTGTAAAATCGGTTGAATTACTAAAGCGAAATAATCTTTGGGTGAAAAGAATATCCTATAGCAAGAAATTGCAAAGTATACTCAAGAATTTTCAATTGTTATATTAAATTAATTATAACTTAAAATTATCAAATAATCGTTTCTAAATATTTAAAAATAACATAGCATACGATGAGTTAGAGCCCTCTTAAAATTCCATTTCAATATGACAGGGTCTAAGTCCAACGTGGTTGTTTCTTTTCTTGGGTGCGTCTTTGCGAAAGGCAAGAGTACGGTTTCAAGATATATTTCCTTCCTTTACACCAAAGACGTAAAATATTTCCATTAAACCTGTCGCATCTAATTTTAAATTTTATGTTTTTACAATTGCTCCAACAAACGCCAAAAGGGTGCAGAACTACCTAAAAACTGCTAAGAGGATTAAAAATAGAGGCTACCCTTTAACTTATTAAGCTACAGTCTCTTCAAACAATTTTTTTTGAAATTTAAACATTTAACAATGTCACCAAATATTTGATAAAATATGTATAATAAATTATTCCAAGTAATTAGTAAAAAAGTTTAAAACTAAAGAAAAAAACAATCACACTTTTGGAGACACCTGAAAAATTGTAATATCTTTATTGGTTTGAAAAATATAACACCTTAAGGTTTAAATTAGATGCGACAGGTTTAATGGAAATATTTTACCTCTTTGGTGTAAAGGAAGGGAATATATCTCGAAACCGTACTTTTGCCTTTCGCAAAGATTGCACCCAAGAAAAGAAACAACCACATTGGACTAGGATATTCTTTTCGCCCAAAGATTATTTCGCTTTAGTAATTCAACCGATTTTACACCTGACACAATAGAATTCCTTTCCCAATTTTTTGAAATCTATATTAACTATTAGTTTATAGAGCTTGTCTTGAAACTTCTAAGTAGGTTACGATATTTTTTGTTTAAAATCTAATTGGTCTATAATATTGACGATCAATTTATCCCAATAAAATAGTTTATTATAATTTTAAAGTTATAATTCCATCTCTTATATTGTCGTTATAGTAACTGTTTTTCAAGAGCCCGTTGTATATTTAATCCAATACTGTTATATTTCGATTTTGGCAAAAAATTATAATAAAAAAAAAAATTCAAAAAAAGTAGACTTTATTGGGATTCGAACCGCTGTCCATCATTTCAAAGTTAAACGATGATTCCATTGAGCTACAGCGACGACTTGAAACCCACCCCCTGTTTAAACTTATACTGTGAACCAGACAAGTGGGTTTTCATCGGTAAATAACTTCAAATGCAGCTCTTGTAGAATAAGTCCTCTAACTTTCACAGCTTTAACTTCCCATGTTAAAATTCCCATGTAAATACTCTTGTGTTCAGAAGTGTACCTAGTATGTATACCAAAAAATAATATAAAATGTATAAAAAAAGCAAAAAATCGTTTACTAAACGCGTAGTCAAATACATAATAATATACAGTCAAAAATCATAAAAAATCGGACACTTATAACTCTTAATGTAATTTTCTAATTTAGTAGGTACCTAAAATATTCCTAAGAATTAAAAAAAAACTGTTAGCATAAAATAAAAGTTCTCGAACAACAATTCATCATTAACTTTGTTTAATAAATAAAATTTGCTTTTTTAAAATATACTGAGCAAAACACATTTATCCAAACCAATTGGACACTAACAACGATCTCACGTTATTAGTTTTTGGTGGCGCTAACAACACTTAAAACAAATTATTACGGTAAAGTTATCGTATCTTAACCTATATTATCCTTAAGGGTAGAAATAAAACAAAAATTGATTTTTTTTTATAAAATATTATATTAACTAGCGCTAAATAAGAGATTCATGCAGCCAAAAAAAAATCATTAAAAAAGAAAAAAAATAGTGGTGCGTAAATGGGGAGGGAATGTGAAATAAAATTATATACAAAATATGTAAACAAGCCTAAAATATGAAAATATTTATAAAAAAATTGAATAACTGATATCTCATTGCATATAACATACATTTAAATTTAATATGCTCCAATGGAGTAGAATTATGGACTCAGACCGAGTATTCCTCAAAGAAACTGGAGGCTTTTGAGATGTGGTTGTACCGGCGCATTTTGAAGATTTCCTGGACAGAACACGTGACCAACGAAGAGGTTCTGCGAAAAATGAAAAAAGGAAAAAAGGCCAGAAATAAGTGTGACAATCAAAACCCAAAAACTTGAGTATTTGAGGCACATCATAAGGAATGAGAGACGCTACGGGCTGTTACAACTCATTCTGCAAAGAAAGATTATGGGAAAAAAAGGGCCAGGCAGAAGGTGCATCTCCTTAAGAACATGATGCTCGATGACAACAACGGACCTTTTTCGAGCATCAGTCAGCAAAATACGGGTTTGCCATGTTGATCGCCAACAAACGAAATGGATGAGCACCTGAAGAGAAGAAGCTCCAAATGGAGAACATACAAAGTTTTATTGTGATTAAAAATAAGCCGTTTTTTACCCGTGGAAACCCATGTAACCCCTTAACCCGCTAATGTAGCTTAGCTCAGATAATTAGCTAACGGCTAAACGGCTAATTTTTTTAATGCTATTTAATGATTTCTTATTCACGGACAGGATCAAAAATAATATTGATGTTGCTTTTATGACAAATAAAACGACTGTATAAAAATGTAAATTATTATTTATTTAAGTGGACTGTTAGGAAAGATAAGGTTGACTTATGTCAGTATTGTGTGTTTAAGGTTAAGATGTGACGATGTCAAAGACAAGGTTGACTTATGTCAGTATTGTATGTTTAAGGTTATGATTTGACGACGTAAAAATGAACTCGACGTCATGGTAGGCTGTGCGGGAAAAAAAGATAGTAGAGTTGTTTAAAAAACAAAAAGGGTTTTTTGATAGTTTTTTTGAAAAATATATAATTGTAAAAAACGCAAAGATTAGATTTCTTATTAGTAATCAATCAATTTTGACGAACAGTGACTGTAATTAAAATAGTGGGTAGCAATTTTAATTGGTCACAACATTTGGCGACCGTGACAGGACACGCGAAGAAGTGAAGTGCTGGGTTGACAACTCTGTTGTAGAAGTGCTTGTGACTGCTTTGCGTGGAAAATAGATTTGATTACAAAAAGTTATCTTTAAGGAATTTGTGATTTTATTTTTAAATGACAATGGAAGAGCTTAAGAAGCGCCGTACAGTTTTTCGTAGATTATTCACGCGTCTAGTGAAACAAATTGAGGGCGCATTGGTGAAAACTGAAAATGTTATGGAAATAAATGGGCTGTTGACGGTTTTACAACAAAAAAATAGATGAATTAATGACTATTGATGACCAAATATTTGAGAAAATGATTGATGAAGATGCAACCGAAGAAGAATTGGTAAATGAAAGGACCACGTGTGATGATTATCACATTGAATATACCCGCTTACGATCTCGTTGTGAAGAAAGTGATCGTTTATCACGAGAAGGTGGCAATGTTGTAGGACAAAGTGCCATTTTAGTTGCAAATCAACGAAGATTTAAACTTCCACAGATTGAATTGATAAAATTTAATGGTGACGTGCGAGAGTGGTTACCTTTTTGGAGCCAATTTAGGAAAATTCACGAAGCTGCTGATCTAGCACCAGAAGATAAATTCCAATATTTATTATTAGCTACTACTCCTAAAACGAGGGCCAGAGATTTGGTTGAGAGCTTCCCGTGTACATCAGAAAATTACAATAAGGCGATCGACTGCTTAAAATCAAGATTTGGAAGAAATGATCTGCTTGTTGAAGTGTATGTAAGGGAACTGTTAAAGTTAGTGTTAACCAACTCTAGTTCAAATCAAGCTAGCTGTGTAATATCTACTCTATATGACAAGATAGAAACCCAGTTAAGAGCATTGGAGACTCTTGGAGTAAGAACGGATACGTGTTCAGCTATGCTTTACCCGCTAGTTGAGTCGTGTTTACCAGAAGATCTTTTACGTGCGTGGCAGAGATCAACCGAATTTTCTGACAAGCCTGATGCTACTATTTCAAGTAGATTAGAGCGACTTATGCTGTTCTTAAAATCCGAAGTAGAAGGAGCCGAACGAATTTCACTTGCGATAGAAGGGTTCCATTTAAATGGTAATGACAGCAAGTTACGAAAAGGAAAACAGAAGACGTTTGAACGTGGCGTGCCTACAGCTGCTGGATTAATGAATCAGAACGCTGTTTTGGATTGTGTTTTTTTGTGAAGGTAGTCATGCTGCGGAAAAATGTGTTAAAGCACAAGACATCCCTTTTGTAGAGAAGAGAAATATTCTTATGAAGAAAAAAGCTTGTTTTAAATGTGCTAAAAGGGGACATTCGAGTTGGAAATGTCGCGAACGGTTGAGGTGTGCAGTATGTGACGGACGTCACATTGTAGTATTGTGTTCAAAGTTGAATAAAAAAAAGAATGCCGAAAGTAATAAATTGGTAGAAACAGTAAAGCCGAGTGAAAACCAGAGAGATCCTTTAATGGAAGCGGGTTTAACAAATTGTACGGACACACGGGTGTTTCTACAGACATTATTCGTAAAGATTCGAAGTGAAGACAGTGAAAGAGAAGTGCGTGCGATTATTGACACTGGCTCACAAAGGTCGTACGTTTTAAGAGACGTGGCTCAAGAATTGCACTATAAACCCAAACGAACAGAAACTATAGTGCATACATTGTTCGGTGGCAGTAATACCGCTGAACAGCAACATGTGTGTTACGAAGTAAGACTGGTAAACTTAGATGGTAACTACGCTTGTAAGTTTGATGCTTTAGATCAACCGAGCATTTGTAGCTACATTCCAGCAGTTCATTCTGGGGTCTGGATAAAAGAATTGCAAGAATCTAATATTTATTTGTCTGATACAAAGGGTCCTCAACCGATTTCTTTATTAATCGGATCAGATATAGCCGGAAACTTTTACTGGAAAGAAACAAGAACTGCCTTGTGGTTTAACGGCGATGGAAACACTTCTTGGGTGGGTACTAATGGGAAAAGTGCCAGGTAAAGCAAGATCTCAAAGTACCACCATGATTGTGAGCAACATGTTGAATAAAGATGTATCCATCACAGCCTTATGGCAATTGGACGTTTTGGGAATTACCGATCCAGGAGAAAGAAGATCTAGAATAGAGCTTGAAACAGCAGCAAAACAACTTTTGATGAGACTGTTACTTTTACAGAAGAGGGTAGGTACGAAGTCAGATTACCATGGATAGATAGACACCCCGAGTTACCTTCTAATTACGCAATGGCTTTAAAAGATTGGAATCTACAGAGAATAAATTGTATAAATCTAAACTTTGGGACGAGTATGACAAAGTGTTTTTAGAATGGTTGTCTGAAGGTATAATAGAAAAGGTTCCTAGTAACGAAGTTGACAAGCTAGCTCACTATCTGCCGCATCGTCCGGTAATAAAACTGTCTAGTGCAACAACAAAAATCAGACCAGTATTTGACGCATCGGCAAGAGAAAAGGAAAACCATCTCTCAACGATTGTTTAGAGAAGGGGGCCAATGTAATCGAACAAATACCAGCGATCTTATTACGATTCAGACAGAATAGAATTGGAATTACTTCAGACATTGAAAAGGCATTTCTTCAAATAGGTCTGAATCCAAAGGATAGAGACTTTCTTCGTTTTCTATGGAAAAATGTTGAAGGAAAGATGGAGGTTTATCGACACAAAAGAGTAGTTTTTGGTATAAATGCTAGTCCATTTCTTTTGGGGGCGACGATAGAGCATCATCTAAGAAAATCCATAGATTACTGGAAAAAAGAGACTTCACGGTATTCCATAAAAACGGTTGAATTGTTATTAAAAGGATTTTATGTGGATAACTGTGTAACAAGTGTACCCGATGTGAAAATCGCAGAAGATTTTATTGTCGAAGCCAGTGAAGTAATGTCTGAAGCCAATTTTAAACTGAGAGGGTGGGAGTATACCGGAAGAATTAATAAAGAGAATGATGTCGTTCCACTTTTAGGTCTTAAATGGAATAAAATAACTGACAAATTTTCTCTCAGCAGTCTACCAGCGCGTGACACCGAGAATATAACTAAAAGAGTCGTACTGTCATTTGCGCAACAAGTATTTGATCCAATTGGCTTTACTAGTCCTACTACACTCTTACCCAAGTTATTGCTGCAAGGAATGTGGGAAGAAAAGATTGGTTGGGATGAATCAGTCAACGAAGAAAGTCAGAGGACATTTGAGAAATGGAGAGAAGAGTTATTGTTTCTAGAGAAAATTGAAATTCCACGCTGGGTAAATGTTGAACAAGATGAGGAACAAAACCTTTCGTTACATGTATTTTGCGACGCTAGCAAATTAGCCTACGCCGTAGCTATCTTTCTCAGGGTAGAAAATGAAACCAATGTAAAAGTACAATTGATACAAAGCAAATCCAGAATCGCTCCAATAAAGAAGATGTCTATACCGAGACTTGAATTGATGGCGGCCACTATAGGTGCTCGTCTGGGTTCAAAAATACTAGAAGAGCTGGGTAATGTAGCACAAATTTTTTATTGGTCAGATTCGACGACGGTACTTAGTTGGATTAGAAATTCCGAAGATTGGGCAGTTTTTGTGGGCAATAGAGTCGACGAGATAAGAACTCTTACAGGAAGCGATTGTTGGAAGCACGTACCTGGGGATCAAAATCCAGCAGACCTTCCATCAAGAGGCTGCTCTCCTAAACAATTAGTTGAATCAAGATGGTGGGAGGGACCCAGTTGGTTGTACCAATCTCCCAAAAATTGGCCTAATAGTGAATTCAACTGCGATAACGCGGAAGTTGATCGAGAGCGCAAGAAGAAAGTCGTTGCGATTATGTTAAATGTAAAAGATAATAGTTGTCTATATAAATATTTTTCAAGATACCAGGCAAACGTACATCTAATTGGTTGGATTTATAGATTTTTTCAATTGTAAGAACAGGGGCAATCTTAGACAGGGTGAATTGACTGCAGAAGAAGTTGAATACGCGGAGAAAAAATTAATTCAGGTAGTTCAACAAGAATCCTTCGCTGAAAGGGATAAACGTTTAGTTACCTTGAAGACGGTCCGAGACGAAGATGGTATTGTACGTCTAGAAACAAAAGTCTGTCAAAGAGATGACATAGAAACTTTTCGGTTTCCTTATGTGTTGCCAGGAGAGCATCTTGTTGTGAAAAGATTAATTTATGACACTCACAAACAGTTCAGTCATGTGGGAATTCAAAGTCTGCAAACTATACTACGCGAAAGATTTTGGATTCTGGGAGGACGCCGCATAATCAGAAGTGTTATTTCCACGTGTACCATATGTAAGCGACATAATGGTAGAAACTTGAAAGTCAGTACGTGTGCATTACCCATCGATAGAATTCGACAAGCTGCTTGTTTTGAAGTAACGGGGGGTTGACATGGCTGGTCCATTATACTTACGAAATTATAAGAAAGCTTGGATTTGTTTGTTTACTTGCGCTAACTACAGAGCTGTGCATCTGGAGATTGTAACAACTCTGTCTACTGTTGGTTTCATTCAGGTTTTGAGAAGATTTGTTGCAAGACGGGGTAGACCGCGAACTATTTATTCTGATAATGGAACAAATTTTGTTGGGACAGAAAACATATTTCGGCAACTTGATTGGGAAAAAATTAAAAAGTATAGTGCTGATCAACGTATATGTTGGCGTTTTAATCCCCCTTCAGCTCCATGGTGGGGAGGTTGGTGGGAGAGGCTGATAGGTATGGTCAAACAATTGTTACGAAAGGTGTTGGGTCGTGCTCGTCTCGGAGGTGAAGAGCTTTACACATTACTATGTGACTGTGAGGCAGTAATCAATTCACGTCCATTGACATACGTTTCCAATGAATCTACGGACTTAGTTCCTCTCACACCTGCCATGTTTCTTCGAGAGCTGTTTATGAGTGGTGTTCCAGACTGTGACTTAGCGGATAATTTAATGTTAAACAAACGGTTTCGATATTTGCAAAAACTACGAGAGAACTTAAGACTGAGGTTTCGAAATGAATATTTGGGGCAGTTACGTCAGGTAGTGAAGACAAAGAATTCGCGTCAAGTGGTTCTGAATGAAATTGTGTTGATCGGAGATGACAATTTGAAAAGAATGGATTGGCCAATGGGAAAGGTGATTGAGTTGTTACCTGGAAAAGATAACAAGACACGTTTAGTACGGGTCCAAACAAAAAATGGACAAATGCTACGTCCAATCCAGCGTGTATACCCACTAGAATGTTTAGGTACAACTGCAGAGATTCGTTCTAGTCCCGAGGACATGTTATCCAATGTAAGAGTACAACAAGACGCTGTTGAAGATCCGGTGCAAGAAACAACAACCACGCAGAAGGGAATGTCGCGTTATGGACGCGAGTGGAAAAATCCAGATAGATTTACATTTAATATTAATTAGTGTTATTCTTGTTTGTTTTAAATGAGACATCAGTTAGTGTTGTAACTGAGGTCTCAGGTGGGAGGATGTTAGGAAAGATAAGGTTGACTTATGTCAGTATTGTGTGTTTAAGGTTAAGATGTGACGATGTCAAAGACAAGGTTGACTTATGTCAGTATTGTATGTTTAAGGTTATGATTTGACGACGTAAAAATGAACTCGACGTCATGGTAGGCTGTGCGGGAAAAAAAGATAGTAGAGTTGTTTAAAAAACAAAAAGGGTTTTTTGATAGTTTTTTTGAAAAATATATAATTGTAAAAAACGCAAAGATTAGATTTCTTATTAGTAATCAATGAATTTTGACGAACAGTGACTGTAATTAAAATAGTGGGTAGCAATTTTAATTGGTCACAACATGGACTGTAAACTCAAATTATAAATTTTATTTCTAAGACAATCTTGCCACTTAGCTTAACTGTATGTTAAAGAATAATGTCTAATCGGACTCGCAGGTCCATCAGGTACGCTAGAAATCACAGCGACCTCCAAATATATCAATAAAGTAATCATAATTTTGGCGGGAACTAAACATGCCGGCCCTGTTGAAATGTCACATTTCAAAAAAAATAATAATAATAATAATGATAACAATAATAATAAATTAAAAATTCAATATTTATTCGGTGGGTAACAAACACACTCGCATCACCGAGCGCTTCACTACACCCATAATTGTCTTAATTGTCACCACTCGTACAACACCATCCTTCCCAGGATGAAGTTCGGTGATCCTGCCAAGTCGCCATCTCTGTGGAGGAAGATTCACATCCTTAAGTAGAACTAGCGCTCCACTCAAAAGAGATGAATTAGATTTAAGCTTCCACTTTGTACGTTCTTGCAACGTATGCAAGTAATCATTAGACCAGCGGGTCCAAAAATGTTGGGTTAGTTGCTGCAAATACTTATAGCGAGATAAACAATTAAACTTCACATCGTGCAAGTTTTCTTGCGGAATTGCAGTTAACGCCTCGCCCATAATAAAATGTCCAGGTGTTAGAGCGTCCATATCACTTGGATCGTTGGAAAGAGGTACAAGAGGTCAGGAATTAAGGATAGCCTCTACCTGGGTCAAAACGGTATGAAATTCTTCATAAGTAAATTGTACTGTATTCATTATTCTTTTGAGATGACATTCCTAAAGTCTTCACGTTTTTTTCGTCCGAAATGACATAATTTGAATCTCTGGAATCGTTATTTGAATTTTGAAACACATTAGAATCGTTTGATATCCATTTACGCAACTCGAATCCCGCGCTGCTTAAAACGGTTTCTAAATTTTGTTTTAATTTTATGGCGTCATCAATATTACATGCGCCAGATAGCAAATCGTCCATATAAAAATCATTTAAAATAACATCATAAGCAAGTGGAAATTCATTTTTATTCTCTATAGCAACTTGCTGTAGACAACGTGTTGCCAGAAATGAAGCCGGTCCTGTACCGTAGGTAACTGATTGCAATTCAAAATGTCTTACATTTTCATCCTTGCTTGCGCGCCAAACGATTCTTTGAAATTTTCGATCCGTTTCCTTAATTAATATTTGACGATACATTTTAGTCACATCTGCAACTAAAACTATATTATGTTTGCGAAATCTGACTAATATTGAAAATAAGTCATCTTGTATGCAGGGTCCGATCATAAGAACATCGTTTAAAGAATTATTATTGGTAGTTTTCGCGGATGCGTCGAACACCACGCGCAATCTTGTGGTTAAACTATCTGTTTTTAATACACTATGATGCGGTAAATAATAACCGTCTTGCAAATCATTTTCTTTTATTTCTTTCATGTGATGCAGTGTTTCATACTCCTTCATGAAATCTCTGTACTGTTTATATATATATGGATTATTTTGTAGTTTACGTTCAACTGAATAAAAACGCTTAATTGCTTGCTCCCTTGACTCCCCAAGTTCTTTGTTTTCCCGAAAAGGTAAACTTACGACAAATCGACCTTGGTAATCACGACTAAAGTTATCAATAAAATGAGTCTCGCAATCATTCTCTTCTTGACTATATTTACCGTGCTGCAGATTATACGAATTTTCAACTAACCAAAATTTTTCTAACTGAACATTTAATTGCGCGTTCGAACTTCTATGTGACGTAATTACATTACAAATCGCACTTGTTGTAGCATTAGTCGTTATCGGACCGGAGATTATCCAGCCTAAAACTGACCGCTGAATTATTGGTTTATAATTATTTATTTTTATTTGACCAGGGCGCAGCAAATGCCAAAAAATACCAGCACCCAAAAGTATATCCACTTGGCCTGGAATATAAAATTCTGGATCCGCTAAAGGTAATTCATCGGGTATATCTAACGATTCACAGTCAATCGAAATCTGTGGCACACTCTCCGTAATTTTGCTTATAATTAAAAGGTTTAACTTGCTCGAAAAATTGTTTTGAGTGGATTGTATCGTGCATTGCGCCTTGCTTGTAATGTGTGTTAACACCTGATTAATGCCCGTTACTGGCGTATTTATTTTGGTAGATTTTACATTTAATTTGTCAAAAAACTGTCGGGTGATAAAATTTGATTGACTACCACTATCTAGGAGTGCTCTACACTTTCGTGGTTTACCTTGACCATCAATTACATATATGATAGCGGTTGATAATAAAATATAATTATGATTTGACTGTGTATAATGACTTAAACTAGTAGAACATGAGGTGTTACTCTCGTTCACCTGATCTGGATAAGACATCTCAAGGCTTTTACATAAATTTTGTGAAATCAAAGTTGAATTTTGCGTATTATCAAGCTGGGCTTTGCGATTATCACCATCCATTTGCGCATTTGTACTATTTATGCGATTATGATTATCCTTTGCCTTAAAGAAATTATTTGTTTCTGATTTGTCTTTATTAAAATGAAGCAACGTATTGTGCCTTTTTTGACAAATCTTGCAAGTGCCACCTCGACAAACTGACGAGGAATGACCTGTTTTAAAACAATTTATACATTTATTTAATGCCTTTATGCGTTCAAAGCGTATATTTGGCTCTAAACGTAAAAACTTGTCACATGACGATATAAAATGAGAACCTTTACAAAATATACAATTTCCTGTTTCAGCACTAAAATGTGCATGAGAAGATCTTTGTTCAAATCTCTTTGCCCCTAACTGATTATTATGAATTTTCGTATTTAACGTTTCTAGTAGTAAACATCTGCTGTGCACAAAATTAGTAAAATCTGTAATTTTAGGAGATATTTCGCTTTTGTAGCTATTTCCCACTCTCTTTGTTCCAAGATCTAATTTGGAAGATAACAAATGAATCAAAATAGTATCCCATGTGCCTACAGGCTGTTCTAAATTTTCAAGCGCTCTGTAATGGCGTAAAAAGGTATCTAAAAATTGTCGTAATGACGTATGAGATTCCTTCACAACGTTAGGTAACTCAAATATATTTTTCATATGGCTATGAATTATAATTTTTTTATTTTGATAGCGCTCTTTTAACAGATTCCAAGCTACTGGATAGTTTGCATCTGTAATTTCTAAATTATTTATAATTTGAGCGGCATCACCCTTTAACGAAGCTTGCAAATAGTAAAATTTTTGTATGATAGTTAATTGCGTATTTTCGTGTATCAATGCATTAAAAGTATCATGAAATTGTACCCATTTATCGTAGTTGCCAGTGAACTCTGGAAGATTAATATCAGGAAGTTTAATATTTAATATGCTGTTACCCGTTAATGTATCTACTGTAGGTGTTATAGGTAATGTTTGACACTTCACCTCTGTAACCTGTTTTTTCTCTCGCTGAACAGCTATGTAATGATCTGCGATTGCAGTTATCCTAAAATAATTATTTTCAAATTCTTCGTACTCATTGGTTTGATTTTCGCTAGAATCTAACATTACGATTTCAAATTGTAGTGATTTGAAATCATCCCAAACAGACTCAATTTTTTGTAAACGTCTCTCTAATTCTGCCACCTGTTCGGAGGAATCACTCAAATTTTTTAGAAATTGTTCAAATCTAGTCAACTGACCCTTTAATGAGCCTCGTTTCATTACTAAAGCATATAATTGTTTTTCCATAACGACAAAATATTATTATCGCGAGAAACGTAAAAAAAAATTATATTAAAAATATATCAAAATTTTGAATTAAATTATGTTGTTTTATTATTATAAAAGAAACAAATATTATGTCCCTTTTTGACCTTAGCATGGGCTAGACTGACCTTAGGTTTTTATTTTTAACGTCTGCTTCTCAGCGCCGCTGTTGCAATTCGGCTCGAATGCACCAAAAAATTATGTATAAAAATGTAAATTATTATTTATTTAAGTGGACTGTAAACTCAAATTATAAATTTTATTTCTAAGACAATCTTGCCGCTTAGCTTAACTGTATGTTAAAGAATAATGTCTAATCGGACTCGCAGGTCCATCAGGTACGCTAGAAATCACAGCGACCTCCAAATATATCAATAAAGTAATCATAATTTTGGCGGGAACTAAACAACGACAATAGAGTATAGAGTAATTTATTAGGTTAATTAATATTTTACAATTGTTCCAGCATTAAGTACACCCTCTGAAAGGGTTTTTTCCACAGCCGGAAATAACAAATAATTTAAAAGCCATTTTTATAAATAAAAAAAAATGTAAAATTTTAATTAACCTAATAAATTACTCTACTATCGTTTTATTTGTGCGTAAATGTAACATCAATATTATTTTTGAACCTGTCCGTGAATAATAAATCATTAAATAGCTTTAAAAATTTACAGTTTAGCCGATTAGCCGTTAGCTAATTATTTATTTTTATTTGACCAGGGCGCAGCAAATGCCAAAAAATACCAGCACCCAAAAGTATATCCACTTGGCCTGGAATATAAAATTCTGGATCCGCTAAAGGTAATTCATCGGGTATATCTAACGATTCACAGTCAATCGAAATCTGTGGCACACTCTCCGTAATTTTGCTTATAATTAAAAGGTTTAACTTGCTCGAAAAATTGTTTTGAGTGGATTGTATCGTGCATTGCGCCTTGCTTGTAATGTGTGTTAACACCTGATTAATGCCCGTTACTGGCGTATTTATTTTGGTAGATTTTACATTTAATTTGTCAAAAAACTGTCGGGTGATAAAATTTGATTGACTACCACTATCTAGGAGTGCTCTACACTTTCGTGGTTTACCTTGACCATCAATTACATATATGATAGCGGTTGATAATAAAATATAATTATGATTTGACTGTGTATAATGACTTAAACTAGTAGAACATGAGGTGTTACTCTCGTTCACCTGATCTGGATAAGACATCTCAAGGCTTTTACATAAATTTTGTGAAATCAAAGTTGAATTTTGCGTATTATCAAGCTGGGCTTTGCGATTATCACCATCCATTTGCGCATTTGTACTATTTATGCGATTATGATTATCCTTTGCCTTAAAGAAATTATTTGTTTCTGATTTGTCTTTATTAAAATGAAGCAACGTATTGTGCCTTTTTTGACAAATCTTGCAAGTGCCACCTCGACAAACTGACGAGGAATGACCTGTTTTAAAACAATTTATACATTTATTTAATGCCTTTATGCGTTCAAAGCGTATATTTGGCTCTAAACGTAAAAACTTGTCACATGACGATATAAAATGAGAACCTTTACAAAATATACAATTTCCTGTTTCAGCACTAAAATGTGCATGAGAAGATCTTTGTTCAAATCTCTTTGCCCCTAACTGATTATTATGAATTTTCGTATTTAACGTTTCTAGTAGTAAACATCTGCTGTGCACAAAATTAGTAAAATCTGTAATTTTAGGAGATATTTCGCTTTTGTAGCTATTTCCCACTCTCTTTGTTCCAAGATCTAATTTGGAAGATAACAAATGAATCAAAATAGTATCCCATGTGCCTACAGGCTGTTCTAAATTTTCAAGCGCTCTGTAATGGCGTAAAAAGGTATCTAAAAATTGTCGTAATGACGTATGAGATTCCTTCACAACGTTAGGTAACTCAAATATATTTTTCATATGGCTATGAATTATAATTTTTTTATTTTGATAGCGCTCTTTTAACAGATTCCAAGCTACTGGATAGTTTGCATCTGTAATTTCTAAATTATTTATAATTTGAGCGGCATCACCCTTTAACGAAGCTTGCAAATAGTAAAATTTTTGTATGATAGTTAATTGCGTATTTTCGTGTATCAATGCATTAAAAGTATCATGAAATTGTACCCATTTATCGTAGTTGCCAGTGAACTCTGGAAGATTAATATCAGGAAGTTTAATATTTAATATGCTGTTACCCGTTAATGTATCTACTGTAGGTGTTATAGGTAATGTTTGACACTTCACCTCTGTAACCTGTTTTTTCTCTCGCTGAACAGCTATGTAATGATCTGCGATTGCAGTTATCCTAAAATAATTATTTTCAAATTCTTCGTACTCATTGGTTTGATTTTCGCTAGAATCTAACATTACGATTTCAAATTGTAGTGATTTGAAATCATCCCAAACAGACTCAATTTTTTGTAAACGTCTCTCTAATTCTGCCACCTGTTCGGAGGAATCACTCAAATTTTTTAGAAATTGTTCAAATCTAGTCAACTGACCCTTTAATGAGCCTCGTTTCATTACTAAAGCATATAATTGTTTTTCCATAACGACAAAATATTATTATCGCGAGAAACGTAAAAAAATTATATTAAAAATATATCAAAATTTTGAATTAAATTATGTTGTTTTATTATTATAAAAGAAACAAATATTATGTCCCTTTTTGACCTTAGCATGGGCTAGACTGACCTTAGGTTTTTATTATTAACGTCTGCTTCTCAGCGCTGCTGTTGCAATTCGGCTCGAATGCACCAAAAATTATGTATAAAAAAGTAAATTATTATTTATTTAAGTGGACTGTAAACTCAAATTATAAAATTTATTTCTAAGACAATCTTGCCGCTTAGCTTAACTGTATGTTAAAGAATAATGTCTAATCGGACTCGCAGGTCCATCAGGTACGCTAGAAATCACAGCGACCTCCAAATATATCAATAAAGTAATCATAATTTTGGCGGGAACTAAACAACGACAATAGAGTATAGAGTAATTTATTAGGTTAATTAATATTTTACAATTGTTCCAGCATTAAGTACACCCTCTGAAAGGGTTTTTTCCACAGCCGGAAATAACAAATAATTTAAAAGCCATTTTTATAAATAAAAAAAAATGTAAAATTTTAATTAACCTAATAAATTACTCTACTATCGTTTTATTTGTGCGTAAATGTAACATCAATATTATTTTTGAACCTGTCCGTGAATAATAAATCATTAAATAGCTTTAAAAAAATTTACAGTTTAGCCGATTAGCCGTTAGCTAATTAGCCGAGCTAAGCTAAATTAGCAAACTTTTTAGCCGGCTAAATTGTACAGCCCAAATAAATAGTATTAAGGGTATGTTACTTTAATGTATACTGTTTTGTTACTTAGCTGTCCGTTTGTAAAATGCTTAGGATATAGTATGTAAAATAAATAAATATATTTGTTTTTAAATATTTTAGAACTGGTGCACATTAAAAAAAGATATCCAAAAAAAACAATAAACATTTAAAAAAAAATTATTTTTGTGTCTTGGAAGATTAGGGTTTTGAAAATCAAAACATTTGCAACAACATATTAACTTTGAAATACTTTTGTTTTCATTTATAAATTTATTAGTGGTGTACGAATACTTTTGTACCGTTCATTTTCTATATTGTTTAAATTTATAAATGTCATTTTATAGTAAAATAAATTTCGGTTTAATAATTTCTATTTTATCATCTTTCTTCTTGTCTGCGGAATTTTTTACATTTTTAAAGGTATTTTAGAAAAACATCAAGAACTAAACATTTTGAAGGTGTCTGATTATTTTTTATATTTGAGTGTATGTAATTTTATATCCGCCCTGTATAAAACATATTCCTAAACAAAAAACCATGTTTTTTAGTTAAACCGAGCAAAACATTATTTTTCCCAAATTGAAGTGTTTTCCCTAATAGAATAAGTAATTGCTAAAAATATGTTGATAGAAAACATTCGAAATCCTGAGAAGAGATCTACAATCCATAATAAATATGGAACATAGTGTATAAAATAGATACATTTATAAAATAAGTAACACTTTCTTAAAAATGTAATACATATAAATAAATAGTAAAAAGGAAAGAAAAAAATAGAGTAGTTAAACTATACTTATGCATAAATATAAACCTGCACAATAAAGTTATACTTAACCATAGCTGGTAACAGCCTAAAGCCTAAAGTGTTTAATTTAACGTAACAGGATGTAATTTATTAAACTAAAGATTATACGAAATTGGTTATCAAAGAACTGTCGCACATGTACATTGTGAAGTAATAATGCACCATTTCAACTGCTTAATCCACAATTTCTACCACAAAAGGTTTTCTATTAATTACAAGAAATTGAAATACAATCTAATAAAATATAGATTTCCTTTGATTGTGAGAAAGGCTCAATTACTATGCCGTGTAATGGAAAGGTTCAAATTAAATAATAAATGCAAATATTAACAATAGTTTATTTAATTTTGCACTGGCAAATTTAAAGATTGATATTTTCCAGCTCTGTTAAGTTGGCTGGACCAAGTAGTAAAAAAATTTCCCGCTCCAGCTCTTATTTATCCGCTTTTTAACCGCTTTTCAATGCCGCGAGAAAAAAAATTTCCGCTCTTCCCATTTCCTCGGAAAATGGGGTCCCGCTAACTTTACATAAAGTTAACGGGACTTCCAAGAAAAAAATCAAAAAATCAAAAAATAATTTTACCCGAATTATCCGCTTTTTAATGCCGCGAAGAACAATTGTCCCACTCTTCCCATTTTCTCGGAAAATGGGGTCCCGCTAACTTAAGAGGTTACATGGGTTTTACGGCTTCAAAAAATCATTTTTTTTATTGTCTTATTATATTCTACAACATCTCTAGAATATTGTCCTAAATTTACAAGTCGATCGGAGTAATGGTTTCGGAGATAGAGCCTTTGGAAGTTGCGCGCTCAAAGTCAATTGGACTCAGCGTGCAGCAGATAAGTAGGGTAATTTCGCCAATAGTCGGCCTTTTTTGATGAACTGCGACTAGAACTATAATTGCAACAAGCTTATTCAAGGAAAATTAAAAATTCTTATGTAAATGTGTTATATACACTATGTTGGAGCAAAACTTAAAACGTGTTTTTGTCGAAACTGTATTTTCAAAGTCGGTTGTCAAGATTTCTCGAAAACTACTCAACCGATCTTGATGAAATTTTACACACGTCTTCGAGATATTATTAACAAGGACTTGAACGAAGGATTTTGTTTTATTCTTAATGCAACTATTAAAAAAAAAAATATGGAGAAAATTTTACCGAAATTTTTATTTTTTTGTAAAAGGGTCTCCAAAAATCCAATTTTCATTTTTTTTTATTTTCCTTCGTTCAAATTCTAGTTTAAGGTATTAACTAAAATACCTATTTTTTTCTTTTGACATCAGTTGATCCTGTTATGAGTTCTGCTGTCAACGCGCTAGCACCCTTTTTCCGAGGGGTCGCCGAAAATGACTTCGCAATAGCAGAGTTTTAAATATTTTTCTACAAAAATTTCAGAAATTTTTTGTCAAATGTGTATATTTATGGCAATAAAAAGTTTGAATGAAATATTTCATTTTTTATATAAAAAAAAATTGTTAAAGATAAGCCGTTTTTTACCCGAGGAAACCCATGTAACCCCTTAAGTTAGCGGGACCCCATTTTCCGAGAAAATGGGAAGAGCGGGTCAATTTTTCTTCGCGGCATTGAAAAGCGGTTAAAAAGAGGATAATTCAGGTAAAATTATTTTTTGATTTTTTTCTTGAAGTCCCGCTAACTTTATGTAAAGTTAGGGGGCCCCATTTTCCGAGGAAATAGGAAGAACGAAAAATTTTTTTTTCGCGGCATTGAAAAGCGGATAAATAAGAGCTGGAGCGGGAAATGTTTTTACTACTTGGTCCAGCCAACTTAAAGGTCCTGTGTACTAAAAAAAAATTCCTTTCGTCGAATGATTTTAAAGTTTTTCGTCGTATGCAACCCACAAAACTAGCAAGCGGCTTGAGTTGTTTATGAGATAATATCGGCTATTTACAATGTTGTGAAAAGGTTTAGACTATCCCCACGCTGTAGGGTGCTTTTACTATTGTCAAATTTTTACCTGAATATACCTAGAACTCATATTTAGTTTCTTAGTCCTATACAACAAATAATGCTTTTTCTGGAGTCCACCACGACATTTGTGCACGTACGAAAAAAGTTTTATATGCAGATGTAAAAAGCAAAATTTATTTATTCATTCAAGATATAAACAAATTATTGAAAACAGTAATAGTAACCTTATTAAAAAAATATGCATTGCAAAACCTTATAGATCTTTTTATTGTGTTGAATGAAAAAAATCTAGAAACCATATTTTTAAAAATTATTGCAGATAAATTAAAGAAATTTCAAATATTACTATATCTGATATAAATATTTAAAAAAAAATTAATAAATAATATCAAATTGTTGGTGTTATAAAATACCGAAAAAATGAAAATGTCTGTTACAAATATAAAATTGAGAACTTAAAAACTGGTAGTTTTTAATCAAGCATTAAACAGAGTATTCGACTTCGCTTCTAGTCTATAATGTGATGTCGATAATTATTTTGCAGAATGCTACAATTGAAAAGTTAATAAACATATAGGTGGCAAAAGAGTACATTTTTCGTTGGGAGAATTTTATTAAAGTAGATGATTTGGTGCAGTGCTAAGTTACAATTTGTGTTAAAAAAATTAAATGACAAGAATTAAAATGACTTATTGAAGGAAACGTAGAATACATTTAAGATGTCTCATTTGGTCAAAGAAAAAATAATAATTGGGTAATTAAAAGAAGTACTTATACCAATACAATACGGCATAGATAAGGAAAAAAATGCTAATATACAATTTGAAAATGAAATAAGATTACGAGTACCTAAGACCATGTGGATTATTTGTTGAAGATATAGTAAGATTTTTTGGCACTTCACCTGATGGTTTAATTTACGGATTTCCAAAGTTTTTCTTAGGCGGGCCAATTTAATATTACTGAAATCTTTGGCGAGCCAAAAAAAAACGAAATAAAATCAAAACAATAACCACGATTTTTTTTGTTTTAAATATATTTAACTATTTCTTATTTTTTTATTAGTATACTAAATTTAATATAAATTAATATTTTACTATTTACTTATTTATTTTTTAATAAAAATATAATATATCGTATCGATATCGCGTGCCGCATTCACAGGCTTTGTGGGCCGCACTTTGAGAACCCCTGGTTTAATTAGAGATGATTCAGTTATAGAAATTAAAACCCGTTAGTGGGCCCGTGACCTACTTATTATTGAAGCAATTAAACAATTAAACAAAAATAACAAGTTCTGAAAAAAAAAGAAGGAAGGATGTAGAAAATTTGCATTTATTTACAATGTTACCTGAAATTATAGATTTGGTCCAAAGTACAAACCAACCACTTAGAGACATTTTAAAAAAGAATTTACGAAAAGATTCATGTCAGAATATGTTCAGAACTAGAGCGAATTTTAGATATTATTTGAAATTGGGGGGTTTTGGAAAAACAAAAAAAGTATATCACCAAGGTGAGAAAAAACAATTCGAGTTTAGTTTACGAGAAAACCAGAAAACGTCCAGACATACCGTCTTCCGAAAGATAATCACCTTTTTGTTAAATATTTAGTGTATACGAAATAAAAAATAGTAATTAAACGTTAATTCGTTTAATTATCTTTGCCACTAAGAGAAATTGACTTTAAGCGGCAAAACATTTGGTCCTTCGAGCCGGATATAAGGAGCTAAGAAGAAGCAGTTTAATAAGTGTTAAGTGAGTGCATTTCAAGAGAATACCCCCAGAGAAACTACAAGTCCAGCATCAATCTTTGTAACACATATCAACAGTCGTAACGAGCATCAACCATCGCAGTAATAAGGTAAGTTGGTCATTTTTACCTATTTGAAAATGTGGCCAGTCGTTTTTGAGTACACGTTTGTCGTACAATTATTCAATTCCTTACGGTTATTTTTTACGTTTTCTATAAATAAATACATCATGTCCGATCTCTCAACATTAAAAAGAAAACGTGGTCACATTCAAGCGACAATTACATCATTAAAGAAACATCTTGATAAAGCAGAATCTGAACCAAAAAAAATACAACGACATCTAATTCAAGCTTCGCTAAAACTGTTGTAAAAAACCCTTTTAAAACTTTGAAAGCATACAAGACAGAATAGAAGAATTAGATGAAAACGAAATTGAAAATCGCAATAACTATATTGATAATTTTAATATAGAAACTGGTCGTGCATTAGATCTACTAGAAAAATTAAATCCACTGTCAACAAATGTCAATTTGACACAACCGATCGCTGTCATACCGTCAGAAACTAAGGCAACAGTAACCCTGCCTACTATACCTCTGCCAACTTTTGACGGAACTCCCGAAAAGTGGGCTTCGTTTTTTAGTTTATTTTCAACTCTAATAGACCAAGAAAATCTTCCATTAATTAAAAAACTTAATTATTTAAAAATGTCTTTAACCGGTAAAGCTGCAAGAAGTATTGAGTCATTAGAACTCACCGACAATAATTACGACATTGCAATTTCTATTTTAAAAGAAAAGTATGAAAATCCCGTCGTATGGCACAAAGACACATGACGATCTTAAGAGAGCTTCCACGATTACAAAGAGATACACCAACTGCAATCAATGAACTTGTTGATATATTTTATCAACACACCAGAGCTTTGGATAATTTAAAAGCACCAGTTGAATTTTGGGATATCCCATTAGTCGATTTGATTTTATCAAAGATCAGTTCACATACTGTATGGCAATGGGAATTAACTATAAATGATCATACATTTCCATCGTTTAAAGACTTGTTGAAGTTTTTAAGTAAGAGGGCAAACTGTGCAGAATCATCACACAATTAAATAGCTTACAATAAACATTTCAAGGAGAATATAATCATCGTAAAGAAATATCGCGATCTCAAGCGTTAGTTACTCACTACAGTAATCAAAGTAATAATACTACGTATCATCAGAAGTCCATTTCATGTCCAACGTGTCCTATGTACCATTTATTGCATACTTGTAATAAATTTCGAGATTTAACTGTTGAAAATCGTCGAAAAGTAGTAAAGGATGCGCATTTATGTTTTAATTGTTTTGGAAAAGGACATGGAGTTAAGGCATGTAGACTACAAACGTCTTGTAAAATATGCAATAAACGTCATCACACTTTATTACATGTATATCCCGATCATAATGTTATGGAAAATTCTCAACCACAATCGGCTCAAAATAAAAAAGAAATGTACTGCCAACCAGAAGCCGAAAAGCATATTAATTCCAGTTCATCAACAGATAATAAACAAGTAACTTTTGTAGTAAATGCTATGTCTAATGACATAATGGTCACTGCTGTCCTTGATATTTTGGACCAGGAACAAAAACCGATTCGATGCCGAGGGCTACTCGATACCTGCTCTACCACCAATTTTATGACGCAACGTCTTGTAGATATTTTAAAATTGAAGAAAACAGTATGCAACATACCTGTAGGAGCATTAAATTCTATGACTACTTACTGTACCAAGTTAACCACAGCTACCATAAAATCTCGTTTAAATGGTTATAAAAAAACCCTTACATTTCTAATCGTTCCACAAATTTCACATATCATACCAGAGCAACCGATTCACCGTGAATTAATAAAATTACCTCATAATATTAATCTAGCTGATCCAAATTTCTATCAACCTGCACCAGTTGATATCTTATTAGGAGCAGGCACAACCCTTTCATTATTGTCTGTCGGACAGATAAAATTACCTACTTTTAATCAACAAGAATTATATCTACAGAAAACAATTCTAGGATGGATTATAGGTGGAAATGCCCCTTCGATCTGTCAAACAAAATCTCAATGTCATGTTACCACCGTTCCTGCTGAGTTCGACCTACAGAAATTTTGGGAAGTCGAAGAATGTCCTATTGTTAAAAATTTACCGAAGAAGAAGAAAATGCGAACAACATTTTCTTAAACATGTAACAAGGAATTCTAGTGGGCGTTATGTTGTTGCCCTACCCTTCAATCCATGTGCTCCGAAATTAGGTCAATCTTATAATATTGCTCGTAAAAGATTTGACAATACCGAACGAAAGTTAAATCAAATACCTGCACTGAAAGTTCAGTACGAAGAAGTTTTAGATGATTATTTAAAACAAAACCATATGTCTCCTGTTACTGACAATTATTTAATATCAGATACTTATTATTTGCCACACCACGCAGTTTTTAAAGAGTCTAGTTTAACCACAAAAGTACGTGTGGTTTTTGATGCTTCTTTAAAGACTACCACAGGCACATCTTTGAATGATGTTTTGTATACTGGGCCTACTATTCAACCTGATTTGTTCACGACTTTAATTAGATTTCGTCAACACCCTATTGTAATTATGGGTGATTTGAAGCAAATGTATCGACAGTTTTTAGTTAGAAAACAAGATCGTAAATTTCAGCGTATTATATGGAGAGACCAACAGAAAAAGGTAAAAACCTATGAACTGAACACCGTTACGTTTGGTGTTACCTGTGCCCCGTACTTAGCCATTCGTTGTTTACAGCAATTAGCGGTAGATGAAGGTGCATCCTACCCAGAGGTTGCTCCGTTACTATCAACTGATTTTTATGTTGATGATTTCATTAGTGGTGCTAAAACTAGAAGAGAAGCAAAAAATTATAATACAACAAATGACAGGAATCCTCTCGACTGCTGGCTTAACGATGCGGCAGTGGGCTTCTAATGACCTTTCAGTTTTAGAAAGTATTCCTGCGGATGACATCAACCCTCGACTACAGCTTGGTGATACTACATTAAAAACGTTAGGTGTATATTGGGACTCACGTACAGATACGCTCACCTATACAGTAACTCCCATTCAAACAAAAAAAACTACCAAGCGAATTATTTTATCCGAAGTTGCCAAACTTTTTGACCCTTTAGGATTGTTAGCCCCTGTTATAATACTTGCAAAAATTATTTTACAAAATTTATGGAATCATAAATTAGATTGGGACGAATTGTTACCAGCCACCCTTCATACTGAGTGGTTGACGTATCGTCAACAATTATCTTCTCTTAATTTATTGTCCTTTCAACGTACCGTGATGACAGCTGATGTAAAAGAAATAGAATTACATGGCTTTTCCGATGCTAGTGAGAAGGCGTACGGAGCTTGCGTCTATTTGCGCACTGTTGATCAATCGGGTATTATTCATGTTCAAATATTATGTGCCAAATCCCGAGTTGCACCTATTAAGACTTTGACGATACCGAGATTAGAACTGTGTGGGGCAAAGCTTCTGTCCTCATTAATGAAAGTTGTAAAAACAGCTCTCCGTAAAGAGGTTCCAACTTTTTACTGGACCGATTCTACTATTGTTCTACGTTGGCTTCGAACTAGTCCTCAACAATTAAAAACCTTTGTTGCTCATCGGATTGCAAATATACAAACCGTGACCGAGGTAAATTGCTGGCGACATGTATCCACGTATGACAATCCAGCTGACCTTGTATCAAGAGGAATATTACCTGCTGATTTTATTACTGCAACTTTATGGCGAAATGGACCACCGTGGTTAAGTCAAACCATTTCGTATTGGCCAAGTTTTGAGCTACCAAATGACGAAGAATTACATGAACAACGACGACCAATATGTTTAGTTACGTTTATTAGACCTTTTACAACATTAACCAGATTTTCTAGTTTAGAACGAATGATACGTTCTTTAGCTTATTGTTTTCGTTTTGTAAAGCGAATGCAAACTACCAAACCTTTGACTGTAGAGGAGTTACACTGCGTAGAAATTAGAGTAATCAAATGCATACAAAACAGGTATATCATGAAGATATGTTATTTATATATGAACAATTTAACAAATTAATTATAGAGATCGCACCTATAGTAAATTCTAGATCGTTAAATCCCTTTCTTCGGATCCTACTGATCCTATTGCACTTTCTCCTGGCCATTTTTTAATAGGTGATTCATTGACCAACTTACGTGGTCATGATTACACGCGCGTTCCTAGTAATCGGTTGTCACACTGGGAACATGTACAAAAGTAAAGCAACATTTTGGACTCGTTGGAGTCACGAATATTTAAATGAATTAACCGTTCGTACCAAATGGCAACGTACAGGACCTGAAGTTCTAAAGGGTGCTGTAGTCTTGTTACGCGAAGACAACGTCCCAACTACCCAATGGAGATTGGGAAAAATCTTTGAGTGTTACCCCGGTAGTGACGGAATAGTGCGTACAGTGTTAATAAAAACAGCAAATTCGTCTATAGTGAGAAATGTGAAGAAAGTGGCCGTATTACCAGTGCCGTCATCAGAAATTGAGTCTCCAAAAATTAGAGACATTAAATTAGTTTAGTTGAGTTATTTGAAAGACCGTAGTTTAGCATAGTTCTTATGTATTAATGTTTGTTGTTCGATTAATCTCACAACGGGGGGAGAATGTTCAGAACTAGAGCGAATTTTAGATATTATTTGAAATTGGGGGGTTTTGGAAAAACAAAAAAAGTATATCACCAAGGTGAGAAAAAACAATTCGAGTTTAGTTTACGAGAAAACCAGAAAACGTCCAGACATACCGTCTTCCGAAAGATAATCACCTTTTTGTTAAATATTTAGTGTATACGAAATAAAAAATAGTAATTAAACGTTAATTCGTTTAATTACCTTTGCCACTAAGAGAAATTGGCTTTAAGCGGCAAAACAGAATAATACCTTCGCTGTATAAAGATTAAAGTCCACAAACAGACCGTTTTGACCATAAATTATACATGAATGTTTTGGATTTAACATATAGTTTGTATATCTATTTTTATTTGATTGATTCTCATAAGTTATGTTTTCAATAATTATTTTTGTATACACGCGTATTGGAATAGATTGAATACTCCATATGAGAAATTCTAATTTGTGACATTAGTACATATTTTTTACCCTACCTATGTCAGATATTCGTTAAATAGTATTGTCAG
This sequence comes from Sinopyrophorus schimmeli, assembly GCA_036325965.1. NCBI lineage: Eukaryota > Metazoa > Arthropoda > Insecta > Coleoptera > Elateridae > Sinopyrophorus > Sinopyrophorus schimmeli. The sequence goes on from JARFIZ010000412.1 coordinate 260,795, forward strand.
GTAACTGATATTGCAGGTCCTAAACTCGGGTAAAAGAGGAGTGCATATAAACCGAGATTTACTTTGGTATAATAAATAAATACATATCCCCAAATAATTTTGAAAACGATTTAAAGAAATGTTAGGAAATCTAAGCATTCTAATAAATATCTTTAATTGTAAAAAACAAGTAGAGGATTATCAAAAAATAACATATAAAACAGAAAAAATGTATTTAGTATATCAACTAAAAAATGTTTTTCCACCTTAAATTGGGTTTGATATAAAAAAAAAAATTCATATGATAATTAATTTGTACAATCAGTGCTGTTTCGCTAGTTAGCGTCTCTGTATGTGACGCTTTTTTTACAGATCAACATTTTTGTACTAACCAAATATCCTGTTCTAATTAAAACAAAAAAGGTCGGTAATTTGCTACCATTTATTGATTGTTATTTATATTAACTTTATATTTAGTTTAATAAAATAGTTCTTATATTTATTTACATTATATAAATAATCGTCATAGATTTATAATTATAGCAAAATTATATTTAATTTTTTTTAGGTTTTTTAGTTGCGGATGACATCAACCCTCGACTACAGCTTGGTGATACTACATTAAAAACGTTAGGTGTATATTGGGACTCACGTACAGATACGCTCACCTATACAGTAACTCCCATTCAAACAAAAAAATTACCAAGCGAATTATTTTATCCGAAGTTGCCAAACTTTTGACCCTTTAGGATTGTTAGCCCTGTTATAATACTTGCAAAAATTATTTTACAAAATTTATGGAATCATAAATTAGATTGGGACGAATCGTTACCAGCCAACCTTCATACTGAGTGGTTGACGTATCGTCAACAATTATCTTCTCTTAATTTATTGTCCTTTCAACGTACCGTGATGACAGCTGATGTAAAAGAAATAGAATTACATGGCTTTTCCGATGCTAGTGAGAAGGCGTACGGAGCTTGCGTCTATTTGCGCACTGTTGATCAATCGGGTATTATTCATGTTCAAATATTATGTGCCAAATCCCGAGTTGCACCTATTAAGACTTTGACGATACCGAGATTAGAACTGTGTGGGGCAAAGCTTCTGTCCTCATTAATGAAAGTTGTAAAAACAGCTCTCCGTAAAGAGGTTCCAACTTTTTACTGGACCGATTCTACTATTGTTCTACGTTGGCTTCGAACTAGTCCTCAACAATTAAAAACCTTTGTTGCTCATCGGATTGCAAATATACAAACCGTGACCGAGGTAAATTGCTGGCGACATGTATCCACGTATGACAATCCAGCTGACCTTGTATCAAGAGGAATATTACCTGCTGATTTTATTACTGCAACTTTATGGCGAAATGGACCACCGTGGTTAAGTCAAACCATTTCGTATTGGCCAAGTTTTGAGCTACCAAATGACGAAGAATTACATGAACAACGACGACCAATATGTTTAGTTACGTTTATTAGACCTTTTACAACATTAACCAGATTTTCTAGTTTAGAACGAATGATACGTTCTTTAGCTTATTGTTTTCGTTTTGTAAAGCGAATGCAAACTACCAAACCTTTGACTGTAGAGGAGTTACACTGCGTAGAAATTAGAGTAATCAAATGCATACAAAACAGGTATATCATGAAGATATGTTATTTATATATGAACAATTTAACAAATTAATTATAGAGATCGCACCTATAGTAAATTCTAGATCGTTAAATCCCTTTCTTCGGATCCTACTGATCCTATTGCACTTTCTCCTGGCCATTTTTAATAGGTGATTCATTGACCAACTTACGTGGTCATGATTACACGTGCGTTCCTAGTAATCGGTTGTCACACTGGGAACATGTACAAAAGTAAAGCAACATTTTGGACTCGTTGGAGTCACGAATATTTAAATGAATTAACCGTTCGTACCAAATGGCAACGTACAGGACCTGAAGTTCTAAAGGGTGCTGTAGTCTTGTTACGCGAAGACAACGTCCCACCTACCCAATGGAGATTGGGAAAATCTTGAGTGTTACCCGGTAGTGACGGAATAGTGCGTACAGTGTTAATAAAACAGCAAATTCGTCTATAGTGAGAAATGTGAAGAAAGTGGCCGTATTACCAGTGCCGTCATCAGAAATTGAGTCTCCAAAATTAGAGACATTAAATTAGTTTAGTTGAGTTATTTGAAAGACCGTAGTTTAGCATAGTTCTTATGTATTAATGTTTGTTGTTCGATTAATCTCACAACGGGGAGAATGTTCAGAACTAGAGCGAATTTTAGATATTATTTGAAATTGGGGGTTTTGGAAAAACAAAAAGTATATCACCAAGGTGAGAAAAACAATTGAGTTTAGTTTACGAGAAAACCAGAAAACGTCCAGACATACCGTCTTCCGAAAGATAATCACCTTTTGTTAAATATTTAGTGTATACGAAATAAAAATAGTAATTAAACGTTAATTCGTTTAATTACTTTCACAGGAATTGGTTAGCAAAACAGAATAATACCTTCGCTTATAAAGATTAAAGTCCACAAACAGACCGTTTTGACCATAAATTATACATGAATGTTTTGGATTTAACATATAGTTTGTATATCTATTTTTATTTGATTGATTCTCATAAGTTATTTTTTCTGTTTTATATGTTATTTTTTGATAATCCTCTACTTGTTTTTTACAATTATATATATGTATTAGAATGCTTAAATTTCCTAACATTTCTTTAAATCGTTTTCAAAATTATTTGGGGATATGTATTTATTTATTATACCAAAGTAAATCTCGGTTTATATGCACTCCTCTTTTACCCGAGTTTAGGACCTGCAATATCAGTTACCTGACAATACTATTTAACGAATATCTGACATAGGTAGGGTAAAAAATATGTACTAATGTCACAAATTAGCATTTCTCATATGGAGTATTCAATCTATTCCAATACGCGTGTATACAAAAATAATTATTGAAAACATAACTTATGAGAATCAATCAAATAAAAATAGATATACAAACTATATGTTAAATCCAAAACATTCATGTATAATTTATGGTCAAAACGGTCTGTTTGTGGACTTTAATCTTTATACAACGAAGGTATTATTCTGACATGAATCTTTTCGTAAATTCTTTTTTAAAATGTCTCTAAGTGGTTGGTATGTACTTTGGACCAAATCTATAATTTCAGGTAACATTGTAAATAAATGCAAATTTTGTACATCCTTCCTTCTTTTTTTTTCAGAACTTGTTATTTTTGTTGATAATGCAATATTTTAAATCTTTTTGAGTCAAAATAACAAAACACCATCTTTCTTTTTTAGTTATATGTAGTTGACCTTGAATCGGAAATATATAGGTTGTAATAAAGTCCTATTTTCATCATCTCCATTCGGGTAACAATATGTGTATACGTTTTATTTAATTGCTTCAATAATAAGTAGGTCACGGGCCCACTAACGAGTTTTAATTTCTATAACTGAATCATCTCTAATTAAACCAGGGGTTCTCAAAGTGCGGCCCACAAAGCCTGTGAATGCGGCACGCGATATCGATACGATATATTATATTTTTATTAAAAAATAAATAAGTAAATAGTAAAATATTAATTTATATTAAATTTAGTATACTAATAAAAAAATAAGAAATAGTTAAATATATTTAAAACAAAAAAAATCGTGGTTATTGTTTTGATTTTATTTCGTTTTTTTGGCTCAAAAATTTCAGTAATATTAAATTGGCCCGCCTAAGAAAAACTTTGGAAATCCGTAAATTAAACCATCAGGTGAAGTGCCAAAAAATCTTACTATATCTTCAACAAATAATCCACATGGTCTTAGGTACTCGTAATCTTATTTCATTTTCAAATTGTATATTAGCATTTTTTTCCTTATCTATGCCGTATTGTATTGGTATAAGTACTTCTTTTAATTACCCAATTATTATTTTTTATTTGACCAAATGAGACATCTTAAATGTATTCTACGTTTCCTTCAATAAGTCATTTTAATTCTTGTCATTTAATTTTTTTAACACAAATTGTAACTTAGCACTGCACCAAATCATCTACCCTTTTAAAAAAATTCTCCCAACGAAAATGTACTCTTTTGCCACCTATATGTTTATTAACTTTTCAATTGTAGCATTCTGCAAAATAATTATCGACATCACATTATAGACTAGAAGCGAAGTCGAATACTCTGTTTAATGCTTGATTAAAACTACCAGTTTTAAGTTCTCAATTTTATATTTGTAACAGACATTTTCATTTTTCGGTATTTTATAACACCAACAATTTGATATTATTTATTAATTTTTTTAAATATTTATATCAGATATAGTAATATTTGAAATTTCTTTAATTTATCTGCAATAATTTTTAAAAATATGGTTTCTAGATTTTTCATTCAACACAATAAAAGATCTATAAGGTTTTGCAATGCATATTTTTTAATAAGGTTACTATTACTGTTTTCAATAATTTGTTTATATCTTGAATGAATAAATAAATTTTGCTTTTACATCTGCATATAAAACTTTTTCGTACGTGCACAAATGTCGTGGTGGACTCCAGAAAAAGCATTATTTGTTGTATAGGACTAAGAAACTAAATATGAGTGCTAGGTATATTCAGGTAAAAATTTGACAATAGTAAAAGCACCCTACAGCGTGGGGATAGTCTAAACCTTTTCACAACATTGTAAATAGCCGATATTATCTCATAAACAACTCAAGCCGCTTGCTAGTTTTGTGGGTTGCATACGACGAAAAACTTTAAAATCATTCGACGAAAGGAATTTTTTTTTAGTACACAGGACCCTTAACAGAGATATATTTTCCTTACAATTTTCCGTTGAGAGCTGGACGATTGTATGAAATGCAGCAGGGATATAGATAAATGAAAAAATGTAGATTTACATTTAAATGAGTGGAAAAATTTCAAAATCAACTAACGACCACTTAAAATTAAAATTAAGGGCTAAAAATGGGTGAGAATTTTTTTTTCAATGTTTAGAACAATATTTTGTCAATGAAGCGTAACAAAAATAAATCGTTTAAAAAAGAAGTAGATACCCTAATTTTACATGCTCAAATAAAAATCTAAAATTAATAGTAATGGGAAGTTTTAGTGTGAATATATCTATTAAATCCAATTCACTCCCTTTTATACTATTTTTTTTTGTTATTTAATTTTTTACTGATACGTTAAAATAGCGTTTCCAAACAATTCATATTAGGGTGTGGCATATTATATTCACAAAGTAGATAATACGGTAGACTAAAGAAAGAGCTTATTAAATGATTATATGTATATACAAAGACTAATTTATATTTTAGATAACAAGCTACATAGTACATACTGCTGTTTAACAAACTTAACAAACTAAAAATTGGACTACATATACCATTTATATATGGAGGTACAGCAGGACCCACAAAAGCGACCACCTGGTCAAGGTGACCATATTGCCGTGGTCCCTGTTAAAACACTATCAATTTATCTAATTTTTTCTTCATATATTGTTATCAGTAACCATTATTAACAAAATCGTCTCTCTAAACTAACCGCGTTTAAAAAATAGAAGCTCGTCTTAACATATCATTGACATCTACATTCAAAATTCTTGCTATGGCTAATTTCTTGTAAAAACATTAATCTATTTAGTCTCTTACTTTATTTTAAATTACATAACAACTTTGAAAAGTAAGTAGCTTATCCCAAAATTTAATTGACATCTGTATTTATGATTCTAGCTAAAAGTTTGAACAATTTCTTGTTATTTTGAACTTAAGGCTTTCGCGGTTATTAATAATAAAATTAAAACACTTACCAGAATCGATGATGGATCCTCTGGAGCTGGCACTAGCACTAACACTAACCCGATTACCGACACCAACACTAGTTACGGCTTCCGGATGGATGCCGCGTCTTATTGTAGCAAAATGCCGACGTTTCGCAAACGTTTCAGTTTGCATCTTCAGGGCTGGATGCTCTGATACTAAAGCACCCTTTGATCAGGGGGTCCTTATATACCCATGCTCATGTCATGGAACAATGCACACAGAGTTATTCAACCATAACCTCAAAATTATCAAAAAATTTTGGGGAGGGTAGTGCGCCAAATAGGATTAATTTGGAAACCTCGGTCTCTATTGAGATTGTTAGGATTTTTACCTATCTCAATGCCTTCACGATATTTCCTTGGAAAGTATCCTTTCACAGTTGCCAGTTTTTCGGCCTTGTCATATAGAATTGGATGTCCAGTTTCAGACCAATGTTCTGCCAAAGCAGATTGTGAAAAATTACGATATTTGACGCACCGTTGGTGTTCTTTAATTCTAGTGCTTATGTTCCTCCCGGTCTCTCCTATGTACACTTTTCCACACGAGCACGGAATTTTATAAATCCCGGATGTATCAAGAGTAGGTTTTTTGTCCTTAGGGTTCGGAAGAATCTGAGAGATTTTCTTCTGAGGTCTGAAAATAACCTTGATGTTGTGTTTCCTAAGGACTCTACTGATACGGTCGGAGGTACCCTGAAGATACGGAAGAAACACCGTCTTTGTCGTTTCGTTTACTGGCAACTCAGCGTTGCTTTGGTCCGAGCCTAGTTTGGTTTTGAAACGTTTTATGGATCGGTAGATGTCCTTTTTCCCATAGCCATTCTTCGACAAGGCATCAGTGATATGTTCTAATTCCTTATCTAAGGCTGTAGGTTCCGAAATTGTTAAAGCTCTATATAATTTCTTGTTAAATAATGAAAGCCTGTATCGAGATAATACATCATATGTATTTTCATGTAATAAATAATGGGAAGTACATTCAACTTCTAATTTATGTTATCAGTTATTTTTTTGATTTTAAAAATATATTTTTTTATAAACTAACCATCTGCCGAAAGTGATCATTTTCTACTAGTCCTTTGAGTGGTCACATTATACAGGTTCCACTGTATTTATGCAAAAATTATTTATTTAATTTTATTAACCTCTTACAATTAAATATTATAAGTACATACAGTTACCTATAAAACCTTTTTTGTCAATACTACAAAAAAAGAAAAACGTAGGGTTACTTAATCATTCCGTTCGAGTCATAACATACCTATTATTAAACATAAAATTTGAAAATAACTGCATAATTATTTAATATAGTACGTTTTCTAGCAAAATTCAAAATACTGTTATACCTCCCTAACTTCACACAAAATGTTCCGCGGAAAAATGTGCACTTAGGAAATATGTGAAGTTATGGGAAAAAGATTAAAATATTAAGATTTATTTGCAGATTTAAAAAAAATTGTAATACATGATTGTTTTCTAGACCTTACTACATACTTAATATTTTCTTTACACCAAAAAAAATTTAATAAATTTTTTTTCGAAAAAATTTTCCGATATGTTGTTTGCGGTAAAAATCTTAAAAAAGCTAAAAAAATGTTTTTCTATTGGAATCATAATTATGAAGTGTGTAGCGAGAATAAACCCAACCATTTTATTTTTTTCAAAAGTTTGATTGTTTGAAACAAAAGAACGGTTCGCTAGATTGAATTGTAACTTCACAGAGTTTTTATGAGTATAATCAGCTATAAAAATCACGCTTAACATTAGCCATTTCATGAATATTTGTAACTTAGCCGTCAATTTTTTAAAAAACGATAAATTACTTATTTTTTCATGTTTTTCAAATTCATGTTTACGATGGAAAAAAAATTCCTAAAAATTGTAGCCGTTTCTTGTAGGGTGTTTTGTTCAGTTTCCAAAACTACATTGCAATTTTTCGAACGATTATTGGTTACAGAGATATCAATAATTGATGACAAAAGTACTTTTTTTTATTTAACGGCCGGTATCTCGGTGAAGAATAATCGTACCAACCTTTAAAAAAAAAGAAACTTGAAGTTTAATAAACAAGCTATCCGTTTCATATAACGGTTTAGCTGAAAAAAATTTTACAAGTCCGTGAACACAAAAAAAAAATTTGCAATTTGTTTTATGCGCACTCTTGCTTATTATTGCGTTATAACAGTGGCTTCTAAATATTTTTGACTAAAAGATCTGAAAACTAGAATCTTGAAGCTTTAAGTTGCTTTTTTAAAATTTTAGATACGATCATTTTTCACTGAAATATAGCCTGTCAAAAATCCCAATAAAATTTAAGAAATTTTTTTTACCCTTTAATTTTTTCCTTTAGTGTACTATGAACGCAGGATAAAAGTTACCTATTCTTGAGGATTTAACTCCTCCTTAAGACAAATCAAGTCAAGAGTTTATCACATTAAAATATGGTAGGTTGGCCTTAAAATTATTAACAGTGTTTTATTATTAAAGTTTATTTTTCCGAAGTAATTGTAGAAATGTTTATTTATCAACCACTTAAGATATGAAAACAAAATACAACCAGCCCGTATGTTTACAGTATTAGGAGATTGTGAAAATATAGAATTAAATCAGATTGCTCTTTCATTCTACAATGACTAGAAACTGCTTATGTGGTATTTTTGCTCTTTATAGTATTTACAATTTTAGTTTCTCGATTAGGTATTGTTTTTGCACGATGTTATAAAGAATGAACGCTTGTAATTTCAAATTATCTAAGACGTGTCCGCTAAATAAAATAAAAATAAAATTCCGTCATCATGATAAGACCCCCTTGCTCTAAAGATTAAAGCAGTGGTCTAAAGAAAACGTATTTTCGGGTTCGAATCCCAATGACAGCCTCTTTTTTATACGCTGTTCTAAATAATTCGAGTTGAATATGATGTGTCTGCAGTTATCTAGATTAGTACGAAATATATTGTTTTCTCTGTTTTTGATAAATATCGTCTTAAAATATGCAACATTGAAAAATAAACTTATTCATAGGGTAAATGCGCCGGTTGACGGCCAGTTAACTAAAATTTGAAGTTTGAACTAAGCTAGAAAATTTAAAATTCTTCTAAATGTATTTTTTTTTTGTTCTGATAACTTAGTCTATTGTTATTTTAGATTCAGCTATAAAAAGTCTTTAAAAACTAGAATTAATTTAAGAAACTAGACTTCTTTTAAAAATGTCCAATATTACCATTGCTCGGCCTTCAAACACTATTTATCGACATTGTATAAGCTGGACCTCGGCCCGACAATGCGACGTTGAATTTTAGTTATTTTAACTAGCTAATCGCATATTTTATTATTTATTTTTAGTTATTTTAGCTAGCTAGTCACATTTTTTATTTATTAGCACGAAATGCAAACTTTATTAACCCTAGAAGGCTAGTCATCATAAATTTTACGACGACCGATTACAAATTACTTTATATTTTGTCTACAACATCGAGCTAAATTATGTTCAAATTGTCAATCTAAGCATAACAAACATCAATAACTATTCTTAAAATGTATTAATAAACAATGTCTGAAGTTGTACAAAATGTTTCCTTAACTTTAATTGATTTTATTCAACCACAAAAATCACAATTATAGTCCTCATTTGCAGCTTCCTCATATAAAAATCCCATAAATTTGGTGCATTTTAAGTGATACCATCGCGTACAAGAATCGCATCCAATATTTTTGTCGTTGTTCTCTTCTGTATTACTATTAACTTCACCATCACAGTTCGAGCAATGAATTTTCGTTAATAAATTTTCGTTAATAAAGGTGCAGGTCCTGGTTTTTTTAAAGTATCTTCCGCTCTGCCATGAATTCTACCCTGAATTGTTGTTCTAGGAACCCCATATCTTTTGCTCGCTTTACGAATGAATAGTCCATTTTCCCGAATTTTATAAAGGGCTCGTTTAAGACATTCTTCTGGATAAGAATATAATTTTCTTTTTATGGTTGAGCACCTTGTGTTTTGTGTTTTGTTTTTTGTTTTTTTTATTTATTCTTACACTTTTTAAAAGATGGCATCTACAAAATTCGAACCACAGATTTTAATGCTCCGTATACAAATGTGTCGACCCTTACTCCTAACAAAATGTGTGATTCACCTTACATGAGTTTGTCCTTTTGAATATAATGAATACATACTATGTAGTATTATTCTTATTGTTTTTAGAAGATATCAATAAGTCATACATTTTTACCACCTAGTTTCAACATTTATAATTAATGTTTGGATATTTAATTAATTTAGATTTTATCAAAATCAAATTTTAATATGTCTAAATAAGTGTAAAGAATTATTTGAAAAGCTGTATACATCCATAGATAAATATTTGGTAACTTTAAAATACACAATTGTATGACCTCATCATTATTTAATATGAAGCATGTAGTCGAGATTTTACTACGTTAAAATACTCTAAATCTGCGATGTAAGCAGTTCAGTTATGACATACGATCCGGCTTTATTTTATTTTCTTAAAATTTTAATTGGTAATAAAACGTGACTGATAAAGAAACACTGTATGATAATTGTAAGACCAACCCACCATATCTTATTATGATAAACACTCTGACTTGATTTGTCTTAAGGAGTTAAACCCTCAAGAATAGGTAACTTTTATCCTGTGCTAATAGTACATACAATAAATTAAAAAAAAATTTTTTCTGTGTAAACATGAAACATATTTTAAATAAGAAAAGCGAAGTTATCTGTCTTTCTTACTAAAATGATTTTTTATATTGTGAAGTTAACTCTCATTATACTTGTATAAAATTGCAACGCAAATCATGTCAACGTGAAGTTAGAGAATGTGAAGTTAACCCTAGGATAATTTGTATATCCCATTTTGGGACCTATGAAAACTGTGAAATTAGAGAAGATGTGAAGTTATGGAATGTGAAGTTAAAGGGGTATAACTGTAGTAAAAAATCTATTGACACAAAATTGAATTCACATTACAAAAATTTAAAAAAAAAACGAAAAAATTTTAATATTTTGTGGCAGCTTCGTTGGTATCCCTTATGTCTTGTAGGTGCCTTGGCATCAAAATTACTAATCTTAATAATAAGAATTTTTCCAAAAGAAAAGTGTGTGTGAAGTTCAAGCCCTACGGAAGTGAAACTTCTTGATTATTAAATAGGTACCTATAGATAAAACTTTTTAATAGGTAGTTTTTTTTATAGTGATATATTTCGGGATTAAACCTAATACGTAGCAAAATTCTATATGATAGTGATAGCAATAAAAAAAAAGAATTTAATTTAAATTCATCATGAAGTTGCTGCCCCATTCTTTCGTTCGTAGTCAATAATGTCTCTGATAAATGTAGAAACTCATCAATTCTATACTTACAAGGAGAGGTTCAGAACTCTGAATCACAGATTTTGTTTATATTAACAGTATTTGAAGATCATTACTTCAACATTCATTTCTAAAAAAAAATGGCTTTAAAGTTTTAAGCAGTGGTTTATATAACGTAAATTTTCATGATGATTTCAATAAACTCCCGTAGCTCACTTACTGCAGAACAACAAACCAAGTTAGAAATACTCGGATCAAGTCCCAGTCTGGGTGCATTTTTTTTCAATTTTAATATTTTTTTTAATTTACTTTTTATATGCTATATATAAGTATTTTACTATAATCAATATCTAAAATAAATTAAAAATTAAAAAATTAAACATTATTTCAATCCATGAAGGATATTTATCGAACAAACAGGGAATGCAGTAAAGTTTGCGACATCTTGCACAATATAAAAAAGATTTTTTTTTCAAACAAGATATTTTTTTTCCAGCGAAAACATATATATCCAAACCTACAGAGTTCGAACGCATTTCGCGCTAATTTAGTCTATTTCAAACGTTTTCCGTGTTATTTTGAATCATTTACAACACCCGCAGAAAAAAAATCATTCGCCTGCATGGAGACTCGATCGAAGGCCGCCTTACTTCATTTGTTATTATAAGCAACTACGCTATGAAGTTACTTGCAAAATGCTCTGAAGTTTACGTTATATATAGCTATACATCGCTATCTAAAACTTTAAAGCCATTTTTTTCCATTATTTCTGAATAGTGCGTCCTATTGCTTCCAGGAATTAATGATCTTCAAATACTGCAAACATAAACAAAATCTGTGATTCAGTGTTCTGAACATCTCCTTGTTAGAAACATGAATTAAATTTCCATATTTACACCCTTACGACCTGTAGTGCGTGCGCTGAAGTGGCACCACCCTTGATGCACTCTCCTCCTATACCGGTTCTCCCACCACGTACTTAACTGTTCCCCTCCTGCGATCGGAATTTACGTAACTCGAAAATTGTAGCCCCGTCGGCAAAAAAGCTTCACTTCTAAGCATAATTTTGTTTTTTTAGATCTACGTTATTAAACTGAAAATTTTATGGTGGTTAAGTTCTATCTACAAATATTCAATGGTGATGAGGTCTCGTGACTGGAGTTTTTTTTAAAATAATTTTGGTGTATTGTTTATTGTACCTACTACAGGGTGTTTCCGAAGATCTATCAGAGCCAAAAAGGGGTAGTTGTAGACAATTAATAGAAGGCGTTTTCAAAAAAGACACATTAAAATAATCTAATATAGAGAAATTAAAAAAATTCAATTTTTTTCCCAAAAACTGTTTGAGAACCGCTAGCTTTTTTCTATTTATAATACAACAGTAATTTATACTTATAAACGTACAAAGATCGCCCACGTTTATTTAATCTCGCAGGGATTATTTATTGTTCGATAAGCTTTTATTATAAAACAAACTAGCTCGACTCGGATATTTATCCTTGAACTTTATTATGACGTAGAATTTTGATTACAAATAAAAGACACACTGACCTACCCTATTGTTTTCCACTGCGGTTACATTTAAATAGTTATAATTCATCTGCAACAAAGGGCTAAAGAGAGTGGCGTCGCGCAAAGGTTTTATATGTGCAATGATGGGTTCGAACTCAAGCTAAAATCATCGTACAACTTTTACGCCTCTCCCGCTTATAAGGTAGTGGGCAACCAGCAAGGGTAAAACTGCATCAGGAAAATTTCCCCAATAACATCTTTTGTGTCTTTGAATACTCTAAGCCATATACGACAAAAGGCACAAGCGGCAAAATAGCCTACGCACGGCACTTTAAGGGAAGAAAGGGTTAAAATTCGTATATCAAAATATTAATTGAGTTTACGGAGTAAATATGAATGTTCAGAAAAGATCGTAAGATTTGCTGACTAAGAAATCGGGTGCAACCTATATCGTATTATGAATAACAGAAAATAATGCATACCTACATACATACATAGACGATAAATGCAAGTCTGCGAAATATTCTCCTAAGACGCCTTTTACTAATTTTGTCCTTGTCATGTAAATATAAAAACAGCGAACTCGAAGCCAATCTTTGTCGTTTCTAAAATGTTATCGTTCATAAAATTGCAATTTATTACACCCGAAATCGCTTATGTGTTTATGAATGTTAGTAATACAATACTTTTAATTATGTTGTTTTATCTCGGCGGAGTTTACTTTACCGTTTCGTTTATACTTTACAAGATTGTTTTTTATTCTTGAACTTGAAATTAAATTTATTTCTTATAATCATTTAATATTGACATAGGTCAAAAATTAACATTATATTTAGAATTTTAACACGTTAATATTTTTTAGTAAAGGATTCTTCGCAGAAACAAGAAGTACGTTTAAACCTTTTGTCATCAGAGCTTTCTTCTTCTTAAAGTGCCATGCCCGAATCCGGGCGTAGGCTATTTCCCCGCTTGTGCCTTTTGTTGTGTATGTTACATCCCGTAGCGTGATGTCAAAGACACAAGGGGTGTTATTGGGGAAATTTTCCTGGGGCAGTTTTACCCTTGCTGGTTGCCCAATGCCTTGCAAGGGCTTTTGTATTTAAAATTTTATTTTTTTGACGCTTTGGTTTTTATCCAAGTTTTAATTAACATAAAATGCTTTTAATCCACAGTAATTAGGTAAGTTATTTAATAATATTTAAAAACACTTTGGATATGATTTCTCTGCAGACTTACGCAAATTACCATCATAACTATTTTTTCCAATACGTTTAGATTTGTCAGATGTCCACTCGTACCAGACTGGGACGTCAAATAGCAATCAGAGCTTGTTCGTCGGTAGGCAAATAATTGACCTTCAAGGGTGGAAGCGAGCTACTTGTAATGAATGCCACCGCGATATAAGCTTAAAAATTCAACATCAGCGCTTCATAATCGCACCTTTCTTAGATCATCAGCCATTTATGTATTTATCGTTGTTTTTTTTGTTACTGTATTTATGTTAGGCAATATTTGTCCCCTATTATTCTTGAACTTAAAATTAATTGTTTTTACACCGACTTAATAAATGTTATTTCAAATTTAACACGTAAAAGAAACGGACACTTTATACTTACGAGAAAAATAAGTAGTACGTTTAGTTCTATTATTTATTCGTTGTTGTTGTTGGCGCCTTTTTATACCTGTATCAGGTTTATTCGTACAGTATAAATTCTTTTATGTGAAAAACATCTTTTTTGATGCGTTGTTTTTTATTCAAGTTTTCATTAAGAATTTTTTTTAAATGAATACACAAAATAAGGTAATTATGATAATAAAATTTAATACAGTTTGGAAAGTTGTCCCGTGACAAAAACCACCCCCAAATTGTCGGATTTTTATAATACTTACTTTCATAAGTCGTGTTTTACAATGATTAACAAAAGCATCGGAAGTCTCTTTTTAAAAAGGAAAGAAGTGTTAAAGCTGATAAAGAGTGAAACTCGATATTTTAACTCAAGCACGTTTGTTTTAAAAATAAAAATAATTTATGAGCAATTCATTTTATGTGTGGTATAATAACATGAATTGTTTTATCGTTTGAGGCCGTCGGATATGTTTCTTAATTAGCCAATTTAACGTTGTCATAGGTCAAAAAACCTGCGGTTCTCAAAATATGGTCTCAATTTTGATTTTGCTATAACTTTGTCAAATCAATGAATTTAGAAATATTACCAAGTAGAAAATCTTCCAAAAAATCCCCTCCACCACCCATTTCCGGCTCTGACAACTATTCGTAAACACCCTGTATAGATATTGTACAATAACTACACAAACCACTTACGTTGTATGTTTCGCGTCGTTATCGTGTTGGAAGTAAACTAAGAAGGATAACTTAAGTTTGCAAGCACAATTCTTCAAATTACTATTTAATATTTGTAAATATCGTAGCTTGTACAAAGAATAAATTCGACATTACCTCTCCCATTTGCAACCATGAACCCCCAAAAATGTAATTTTTTGTATTAATACATAATTTGTTATTTAAAGTGTCTGTACAATTCTCTAAATCATGTGGGGAGGTGACAAGAATCGAATTTTTTAAACGAGTTTGGAAATCGCTGCATTGAGGTGAATACTCAATTATGTGATTAACTGTATAAATCATCCTACGTATTAGATGCAAAAAACTTAATTTAAAAAGGCCATTTTTATGTTGTACATATTATATAAAAAACATTGATATTAATAACTACTACTTCCTCAATATGAAATTTCGTGCCTAAGAAATTTTTTGTATTATTTATAAAATCTGTAATATTTATCAAACATTTGACAATTTCTAGCATAATGTTTTCTTAAAAAATCATAATGTGGCAGTGTAACTGAACATGGTGCAAGTCATATTGCAACCAGAATTAATTAAAAAATTCTATCTAGAGTAATAATTACAAAAGTAAGAAACACATTAGGAATATAATATTTATATTCCTTGTATATAACAGACATCATTTAAGCCAAAATTGTATTATATTTTAAAACTTTTCTAGAAACTGTAAATTGAGGTTGTCATTTTGAAGTTATATATAACTAAAAATTTAAAATTTAACGAACAATAACTCACCAATGATCAAGATGGTAATTGTTAACGACAACCGCTCGCTTTTGTGGTTAGTTTGCTCGATCTTAGGAGCTATTCGACTGGCGGTTAATCTACTAACTAAAAGTGTAAGTTAAGTGAGACAGTGTTGTCAAGTCTCTTTCATACAGCCGAACCCTTGTAATGTCATCCGCGACAATAAAATACATATATCGCGCAAAATTAGAAAGTTAGAGCTTTGCCCTGGAGAAAAGCTTAAAGCTGGTGGACTCTTTAAGCAAAGCGAATATATTCAAATATTAGAACTAAGTATCCACACCTTATATATTTTTTACAATACTGTTTTAAATTAGATAATTTAAAGTTTTAATGCCTTAAACTACTAGTATACCTAAGGGGCCGTTCAAGTATTACGTAAGCAGATTTATTACAATTATTAACCCCCATTGCCAACAAAAGTAAGCAAAATCCCCGCCGCTTACGTAAACATTAGTTAGGAATCCCCGAATATGCGTTTCGTTTTCAAGCATAGACAATGTGTGGGTTGCCGTATGTGTAAAAAAGTAAATATCTACTGCTGACGTAATCACCATCTAGACCCCCCCCCACTCCCCAGGTCATCAAAAATAAGCAAAACAAAAACCCCCCCGCCTCCCTCTAGTGCTTACGTAATACTTGAACGGCCCCTAATTTGCCGAAACAGTCATTTAAAAAAGAACAAAATAAAATACTATAGATAACCATTTAAGCTTTTAATCAAATAATAAAGCCAGTACAATGTAAAGTCTAATCTGCATATTGAAAATAGGTCAATGTTAAGACTTTTTCAAAAAGTTTTTTTTTAAATGTTAAGATATTTTTGTAATTTTTTTTATTATTAAGATACTTCAGTCCTAAAATTGGACTGATTGAAATAGAACATGGTGCAGATAGTGACGATACATTTATACTAATGTTTAGGATATTTACATATAGGACATTACGGTTTACCCCAACTTTTTCTCTTATAAAATAAAATTTAATATTTACTAAGAATTTTAATTATTTTAAACTTTAAAATAATAAGGTTTGCAATACTCCACTGCTTAATGATGTTTTTTTTAAATATTTATCTTAACGCGTTCACGCTGGGTGGTAATCCTTAAAACTTATTTAAATGTTTTAAATTTACTTATATAGGTTAAAATTATACATTATAATTTCATTAAGAAAAGTTAAACAGTATGCTATACAATTGATTTTTATTTATAAATGAAGAGACAATAAAATGAAAAGTATGTCTTAAGTGCCCCCTTTTGAGTCACAAACGAAACATAATTGCTGGCAACGTTGCACAGCTGATTTCGGAAATCGCAATAGAAAATGGCGTAAATAAACTTCCAATCTTCAAATTTTAAAGTGAAATATTTTCAAAGGGGCAAAATTTCTCAAAAAAAGAAAGTGAGTGTCGTACTCCACATTCGTGCAGTTTTATATTCATACCAAATAGAAAAAGATTCGCGAGCAAGTATATGTCGTTAACATTTACCCTTCACAATAACGTACACAACTTCAAATAAAATCACTACCAACGTATTTTACAAATGAACATGATAACACGACATAGTACTAAAAAACTATTTTTTACATAATTATTTTTTGAACTATAAATCAAAACAAAAAAAGCTTGAATATAAAAAAATTATTTGTTATTCAAAAATGAACATTAAAATTTTTTTTTAAAATATGAGTTAGCATTTTTTTTCAAAAAAAAAACAATGTAGTTTATTTTCTGTCCGTTTTCCCATGTCTTCCTCAAACTAATAAAAACAAAGCAAATTTCACACTTTTATACTTTGTAATAAACAAATTTAACAATTAATTTTTATGATTTCGATAAAGAGGTAGACAACACAGCTACACAGATCTCAGGCTTGCAAACAGTTTTCTATTTAATCGATTTATTATAATTTAATAAATGGCAAGTATTGGTATAAGTAAATAAAATATATTCAAAAGTTCTATTTTAAAATCGTTATGCGTAAATACTGACACAGTAATCAATTATACAATTTTTTATTAACATTTCATATTCTACATTTAAAATAAAACTAAAACAACTAAGAGTGCAACAAATTATGTAACTTTTATAGAATTTCATGATGAATTTACTCCTTATATTTATTGGGATATTAAAATATACAATACCGAACAAGCACATATATTGCTTTCTTCGCCTGTCACAAAATTTAGTAACACTAATGGAATGTTTTCCCAATCAATAGCTACAATTCCATTGTAAAATGTGTTAATAACAAACTATTTAAATGAGTATGGACATGTAATATCATCGAACATTTACTTTACAATATTGTCCATACTACAATTTACAATTTGCATAGCATAAATCAAAATAACTCGTTACTTAAATAAAAATTACTCTATTAATAACCTTAAACAGAATAGGGTGAGTGTACCAGTCCCAAACCAGTTAAGGACAAATTTTGACTTTGAAATGCTCTGAACTGGTGTTATGTAGTTTTAACGTAGAAATGTATGTATAAAATTGTTTATTGTTTACTAACGCTGCAAATTATTTGAATCTAAATATTTAAGTTGTTTATAGATTTCGTGAACAATATCAAAAACGGTAATGCACCTAAGGTTGACCACTGCGCTCATAGCTCTTAAATAAACACTAAATTTTTAAAATGTTTGGACCGTTGTTAACATTCTAGGCCACGTAACAAAACAGTAAAATTCTTCAAAAAGGCCCGCCATTTCTTAATTTATTCAATTGAACATGCGAATGGTCAACTACTGGTACCTGGTTTGGGACTGGTACACCCAGCTTAATCATTAAGATTCGGAAAATTCTAAAATTCTATTTACAAAAAAAATAAAAGAAATGAATATTAAATTTTAACATATTTTGCAAACAAAATATTAAATACTCGTTGCCTTTGAGTAGTGTAGTAAAATTGCACAATTTGAATCATTTTGAGTTATACTCAATATTTTAATTGGTTTAAGCATTTAAACGAAAATATATAGCTATAATTATACGAGATAATGGAAATTTACACTTGACATTTATATAACAAACGTTGTTATTGTAAATACGCAAACAACAAACTGAATTTATTTAATGACGTGAATCTCGTGGATAAAACTCTGCCAATATGGAAGCGGGAATACGTTTCAACATTTCTTTTGGGAAGATACGTAGTAGTTGCCAGCCTATATCTAACGACTCAAACACTGTACGATTTTCGTAATTTCCTTGAGAGATAAAGTTTTTCTCAAATTTGCTAAGAAACTCTAAATACAACAGATCATCAGGGGTTAGAGCTTCTTCGCCAACTACAGCTTTCATTGCTTGTACATCCTTTCCAATAGCATAGCAGGCATACTATAACAAATTTAAAGTAGATAAAATAATGTATAAATAAAAATTTAACAAATTAACACTTGTATGTTAAACAATAAGAAAACATTGAAGTTATTCCAAATATTTCACAAGAATAATGCAATCATTAAATTTCTATACACAAATTAATAATTTTGTCTGTTTTTTTATATAAAATGAAAATCAATAAAACTCACCAATTGATTAGAAACGTCTGAGTGATCTTTTCTGGTCATACCTTCACCAATAGCAGATTTCATTAAACGTGAAAGAGATGGCAACACATTAATAGGAGGGTAAATTTGTCTGTTATGAAGTTGGCGATCAACATAAATTTGTCCCTCAGTAATATATCCAGTTAAATCAGGAATTGGATGAGTAATATCGTCATTAGGCATAGTAAGAATGGGTATTTGTGTAATGGAACCATTTCTACCTTCAACACGACCAGCTCTCTCATATATGGTAGCCAAATCAGTGTACATGTAGCCAGGAAAACCACGACGACCAGGTACTTCTTCACGAGCAGCTGATACCTCACGCAATGCTTCAGCATAAGATGACATATCAGTTAAAATAACTAAAACGTGTTTTTCACATTGATATGCCATAAATTCAGCAGCTGTAAGAGCTAATCTTGGAGTAATAATTCTTTCAATGGTTGGATCATTGGCCAAATTTAAGAATAAACACACATTTTCCATGGAACCGTTCTCTTCAAAATCTTGTTTAAAGAATCTTGCAGTTTCCATATTTACACCCATAGCAGCAAAGACAATAGCAAAATTATCTTCATGATCATCTAAAACAGATTTTCCTGGAATTTTAACAAGACCTGCTTGTCTACAAATTTGTGCAGCAATTTCATTATGGGGCAGACCAGCTGCTGAGAAAATTGGAATTTTTTGGCCTCTAGCAATAGAATTCATCACATCAATTGCACTGATACCAGTTTGAATCATTTCTTCTGGATAAATACGAGACCAAGGATTGATTGGTTGTCCTTGAATATCCAAAAAGTCTTCAGCCAAAATTGGAGGACCTATAAAATAATTAAATATAATACAACATACAACATAAAAAATAATCACACCTTTATCAATGGGTTTTCCAGACCCGTTAAAGACACGACCCAACATATCTTCCGAAACTGGTGTTCTCAGAATATCCCCAGTAAATTCACAAAGAGTATTTTTGGCATCAATACCAGAGGTTCCTTCAAATACTTGCACGACTGCTTTTGTTCCACTAACTTCCAAAACTTGTCCAGAACGTAAAGTTCCATCGGCCAAACGAAGCTGTACAATTTCTGCATACTTAGGAAATTTAACGTTATCTAATATTACTAACGGACCATTTACTCCAGAGACTGTTTTATATACTGAAATAAATTTTAAATTGTGATAAGCTTAGAGAAATAATAAAAGGAGTGGTTGTCATAAGACTGTCATGTGATTTACTCAACAGCTGATCTTTAAAATACATTAATTTATAACCTAGATTTAAGTTATTTTAATAAACATTTAGAAATACATTGTACGTTCTGTTTTCAAAAACCTATAAACCTGGTTTATAGTTTTTCATGTAAGAAATAAACTTGCGAAAAGTAAATCATACGACCTAGTGGAGCACGGTCCATTTAGAAATATCGACCCGCCCACTTCATTAATAATTTTGGTTTAAAAAAGCGCAATGAAATACCAAAATGTTACTTACCAAGTCTAGGTTGAGATATAAAATCTCTGGAAACCGCCAGCACATGTTCTCTTGCGGCTGCTGCAGAATTTAACGTAGCTGGATAAGACATCTTTGCCAGCGTAAGTTTACCAACCCTCTGATGAAGTGTAGGTACAAATCGGTTCACGTGCAACCACGTGATGTAGTATTATCATATCATCGCTAGATGGTAGTATTAAAGTTTTAAATGTAAGAATCCTTTTACCTAAATTAAAAGTTAATTTTAAATAAATTACACTAGTTTCTCAAAAATATATGCCGTCCAGAAATAACCTTTAAGATAACATCTAATACTTATATGTATATATCAACTAGTTAACTATGCAATTCAAGTAAAATTTTATTCCAGGAAATATAAGTTAGTTGAATTTAAATATTAAAGTAGAAATACTCAAGGTATAATTATATAACACAGATAAAGAATTAAACAATATAAATTAATAGAATTCTAATACTATTTTTATTAAATACATCTTCTGCAATTACAGTTTACCTTTTAAACCAAACCGATGACCAAACCCAGATTATAGTATATCGGAGTGTATGTAAGATGGCAGAAAGAGTCTGTATATGGGGTTCTGTATGACAAAGATAAATAGTAATTTCAAAGGTTAAAAAGAGATAAAACTTAATCAAAATCGGAAAATAATAAAGGACATAATCAGTGTTCAGTTTGTTTGTGTTGTTGCTCTTTGGTTCTGTACATTTTATTACGTGATTATAGAAATATAAAAATATACTTCGAGTTTAACCTCTTGTAATTAATACAACTTATATATCATTGTAAACTGTAAATTAAAAATGGCAAGTGTAGCAACTCGTATGCCAAATAAAGTTGGAACGTTTTTATCAATCCTCAAGAAAATTACACCCAGAACTTACTATACTTATTCTCCAGAACCAGCACAACCCATTAAAGGAAAACAGCCAGAATGGATAAACCCAGAACACGCTGAAACGGCTTTCAAATGTCTAAAATCTGGTAATATTTTTTAAAAACAGGTTATAGTTCGCCAATTACTAACAAACAAATGCGTTTATGTAACAATTGTTTTTCTCCAGAAAACAATTTTGATAAAATTATAGATTGTAACCAAAGATTATATGCAAATTAACATGTTTGACATTTTCATCCTATTTATTTAAAAATATTTATAATATGTAAGTACATGAGTACAACAATGAAAATCAACAACTGTAATTAAATGCAGTGGCGTTTCCAGAAATTTGTTATTGCGGGGATTGGATGAAATTTATGAAAACAAACATGTAGGTATTAATGCAGTGGTTTCCAACCTTTTTGTACCTGCGCCCCCCTTTAAAAAAAAAATTATTGCGCCCCCTTAATTTTTCTAACAATCTAATTTCATAAATACCTACTCAACTGATATTATAATTTATTTAATGGGCTACAAAATAATATACAATATTATGTAAAAATATACATAAAAAATTTTTGATACCTATTCGACTTTTTTGGTTTGTATTCGAAAATTATATTTTGGAAACAGCTGCATGCCTCCCTTGCAACAGTCTCGCGCCCCGGGGGGCGCGCCCCTCAGGTTGGAAACCACTGTATTAATGTTTGATAATAATAATAATTTTTTTAATTGCATTTAGTTAGCAAGAGGAAGCGTGGCGCAAGTAGTTTAGTGTTTGGGCTGCTGCGCTAGCGAGGTGGATTCGAAGCGGTTCGAATCCCCGCGCTGAACATCGAAAAAATTTCACGCTCCTCTTCTCTGCGCAAGGCTGAGCACCTGGCAAGAGTAAAACTGCTCGAAAAATTTCCCTAGAAATTGCCGTGGTTCGGAACCCACGTAAAACTGTAGGTCCCTTGAATCTTTGAAACACGACAACATTCACAACAAAGTTTCAAGCGGGGAAATCGCCTACACCTGGACACAGTTATAAAAAAGGCCAGATATATATATTTAGTTAGCAAGCCTTGATTTGGTTGGTGTAATTTAAAAAGTATTATGATCTAATATGTTCTACATTCGCAAGGGTGGATGGGCTGGAATCCTTGTATCCACCCCTTTGGGAACGCCTCTGATTAAATTATAGTTATGGCATTGATACAAGTAGGACATTAAAATAAGGAAATATGATTATTATAGTTTCCCATTTGACACTGGGACAAATTCTGCCACTGAATAGGCAAAGTAAAATACTTACAATGGCATTTTTGGTGATTAAAAGTTGGTTTGAAAATCTAAATGACAATTATTTCTACAAGTATTTACGATAGTTTAAATTGTTTTTTAAGAAAAAGACGGGTAAAGTGCCAGGTGGTGCTTTATAAATTTTTTGAAGTTCAAGGCGTTCTATGAAAATAATATGTTAATTTACCATGGGTAATTTTTTTGACGAAAGCCAATTTTATTCAAATATTTTTAAGTGTTTCTTTAATATTCAACCTAACTTTTAGGTACTAAAGCCGTCTTGGCCAATATTGTACTTTGATTATTCAACGGCAGAAGTTGTCCGAATTCAAAGGCCGGGGACTGTACAAAAAGTAAAAATGTATAGAATTTTGGTACTTGTGCCTTGCAATGATTCATGAAACGCGCATTCGCGCGCTTCTCAATTTCTCGTTTCGGCAACTCCTACTAACAGTTGACCAATAAAGTAGTCAACGATTCTATTTGATTACAAATAATACGCGTTAGATGATGCTGTATTGTAAAATTTTGTGAGTATATGCTACCCAAAATACGCCTCAATAGAAGTAGTTACATATATTCTATTTTCTTAATGCCACCTCTTTTATTATAAGCGCGCAATTCAATTTTCAATGATTTGAGCTATGCACTTTTAACAACTCTAAATTCATAATTATATTTTGTTGAAATAAGTATATAAATGTTCTTAGTCGTCATAGACTCCCCATCTATATTCTTTGTGGCCTGCCTTTCTGCCTTCATACTTTTGCTATTATTATTTCTTGGCTATTTCAATCTAGTCTTTGATTTGTAAATACCTTCTTGGTCCATCCTTTTTAATCCAAAAAGATATTCCTGCAATATACTTGTCATATATTATTGTGGTTTTTAAAATATACATATATACTTAAATTTCATCATAATTAGTGTAACGTTTTACCTGTAGTTTTCTTTAATTAATAGGATGCAGATTTTTCTACTACAACTTGTTTAATTAGTAATATTCTTCCACGATCTGATTCAGATGAATGATACATAAAAATTGCCAGAATTATTGTAGGAGTTTATAACTTGGAAGTATCGCTGTTTATCTAAAATTAACGTAACATAATATTAGTAAATTTTATTTAAAATTGATCTCTTCAATATTAATACGTGTGAAGATAAAGTAATTCTTTAATAAAACAAAATAGTACATACCTTATACTTTCAAAATCAACTTTTTAGGTTAAACTCAAAATACAGCTGTATTTCACTGAGTTACAATATCCGAGGCATAAAATCGATAAAACTTACGTTGACGCGCATAAATTCAAAATTGTTTCATTCCAAGGCACAAGTACCAGAATTTTTTAATATTGTTGATTCTTTAAGTCATACAACTCGTAATTATTTAAAACTATCACAAAAAAAAATGAAAGAATAGGTCAACATAGTTTTTCTTAAAATATATAAATATCTGTGGCATGATAATAATTTGGAAAAATAGTTTAAACTTGAACCTTAATTATCAGTTTGCGTCTGATAATAGTTATTATAATGAGTTTAATGGGTATTTTTAAAATTTAAAGTACTTTTTAATACAAAATTGAACTGTTTTAAAAATTAAATGCATTATTATCAGTTAAATTAAACTATGTAAATATTAATAAAGAATTGTTGAAATAGTAAGATTTACTTGTTTGCATAGATAAATAATTGGTACAAAGTTCACAATGTTAACACAGTATGTTTGATCATATATCAAAGGTTTCCTTATTAAATATTATAATAAGGATTATTTGCGATTAATAATTTTTCACATTCCTCTTATACGTTTTCTATCTGAATATACGCATTAAATAAATGACTACATAAGGTTAAAATTTATTAATGGGTTCATATTTACTATGCATATTTTCAGTTTTAAAATTATTTTTTGAACTACATATAGGTATACTTTCAAATTTCTTTTAAACAATTTTAGTTGTATTTTTTCTGCAAAAACGTTAGGTTAAAATTTTTAAATTAAATTATATTAGTAGTTTTAATTATTTTCGAAAATAATTTATACATTTGATTAAGAAAGTGGCCTATATTTAGTAGTGTTTGGGAATCTCTTTTGACGTCAAGAAATAATCGTTTCGCATTTAAACAAAATGAACCATGCCAAAAAGTAAAAATAAAAGTTAGTTTATGCACTAACCTTGTATTTCATCAATAAAATTAAATTTTGGATTAGAATGTACGTTTTTAAAATTTTAAATATCTTTTTTTTTATATTCTACCTATATTGAAAACTTATAAGAAGTCTAATTCAGATTCAATAAGTAAAATTGCAGAAACTACTTAAGTAAGACAATTAAAATAATTTGCTTGAGAATAGCTCTTAATTCTAAAATAACGAAGCCTGTATCCATGGTAGTTACATATATACTAGATATGCAGTTGCAAATACATGAAAACAACATTTAGGTCAAGCAAATATAAATATACACATGTACATGCAACTATGGTTAATCATTCGTTGCCTAGCAATAAGTTTACATTGTTTCATAGTCAGATACTATGTAATTCAAAATTACAGATAGGAATATAAGTATCGAAAACTAATTCTATATATGTATCTTAACTGCCAAATAGGTATCCAGTTAATTAACGATAACTAAAAAAATTATTTTAAATGTTATCGTTGTAATAATTAAATAAGATATATCAAATTGTGTACGATTGGGAGACCTCAATTAGTAGGTAGCATAAAAGATAATAATATAATTAAAACGTTTGACCTTGGGTTGTATAATTAAACATCGTACATACAGATTTTTAAATTTATTTTCGCATTGTTAGAGATCAAAAAACATATCTATAATTACAATATATTTTTTATGATTTAATATAGGTACTAATATTTTATAAGGTTTAATGAATTTTAAATGTGTAGCTGTTAATATGTGGAAAAATATTAAAGAAAAAATTTTTAGGTTTTTTAAAAATATATCTTAAAGGTTAAACAGTGTAATGAAATTATTTTTTAAATTTTAATTGATATATAATTCTATTAAATTTATTTCGCTAATTTTAAAATAATTTCTTATAATATAAAATCTCCTTTGTTTATAGGCAATACAGTCTTTATTCAAGGCGCAGCTGCAACCCCAATTTATTTAATTAAAGCTATGACTGATTTTGGAAAAAACAATTCTTTAAAAGAGGTTAAAGTATGTCATATGCATACGGAAGGGGATGCACCATATACCGACATTTCTTGTGAGGGTATCTTTCGGTATAAAGAATTAAAAATCTTATATCTGATTTTATTATTAATTCTTAACTATTGTAGTTCTTGTTCAATGTTTATGGGCGGCAATGTTCGTAAAGCAGTTGCCGATGGTAGAGGCGATGCAATTCCAATATTTCTTTCTGAAATTCCACTTCTATTTTATAAAAAGGTTCTACAACCTGATGTAGCTATTATTCAGGTAATATAAAAAACTAAACAATGTTCATTTAAAAAAAAATCTATTTCACTCATTAAAATACGAATATTATTTCAATGTTGTAGGTGTCACCTCCTGATGAACATGGCTATTGTAGCTTAGGGACAAGTGTTGATTGTGTTCGAGCAGCATTAGTAAACTCTAAAATAATTATTGGTATAAAAAAAGTACTTTTGATAAATGTTAAATACTATGGATATTTTTATTACAGCTCAAGTAAATAAGCAAATGCCTAGAACATTCGGTGACGCTATAATTCATATTAGTCATGTAGATTATGCAGTTAGTACTGATATACAATTACCTCAACATGGGGGACGTAAACCAACTGATGTTGAATCTAAAATTGGTAAATTAATTGCGGAAAATTTAGTTGAAAACGGAGCTACATTACAAATGGGTAAGATAATTTATGTTACAAAATTACAATATTTATTTTAAAATACATGTATAACTATCATTAAACTTAAAACTCATATTAGATTTTAATAAAAAATATTTGAAGGGGTGAGAGCAAAAAATTCCTAAGTGATACGAATTAGCACAAAAATTTGTTTCTAAAGGGTGATAAAACTTGTAAAAAATAATATTTCAGTACTATGAAAATGTCGCTTAGGCATATCTTGTTCTTACTCCTTTTATTTTTCTAATATTAATGATTAAAATTTTTTCAAATTATGAACTACGGACATTTTATAGGCATTGGCAATATCCCTGATGCGGTACTAGATGCATTAAAAGATCATCAGGATCTTGGCGTTCATTCCGAAATGTTTTCTGGTGGTGTAGTTGATTTAGTAAATTTGGGTTGTATAACTAACAATCGTAAAAGAAAGCACAAAGGACGTATAGTCGGATCGTTTTTAATTGGTACACAAAAATTATATGATTTCGTCGATAATAATCCTTTTATTGAAATGCTAAGCATCGATTATGTTAATAATACTGGTAAGTAAATATTGAATACTGAAAAAATATAATAACTAGTTATTTATTAAACTAGGTGTTATTGCGCAACAGCCTCTTATGACTGCTATTAATTCATGTATAGAAGTAGATCTTACTGGTCAAATTTGTTCTGATTCTATTGGTACAAGAATGTACTCTGGTTTTGGAGGACAAGTTGATTTCATTAGAGGTGCAGCAGAATCACTAGATGGTAAAGGCAAACCTATCATAGCATTACCATCTGTAACAAACAAAGGTGAAAGCAAAATTTCACCATTTCTCAAACAAGGTATGTTTTTTGTCATTGTTAATACATCAAAAATATTTATTGCCATAATAATTTAAATAGGTGCTGGTGTTGTAACGACACGTGCCCATGTACATTATGTCGTTACCGAACATGGAATAGCTTACTTATTTGGAAAAAGTTTAAGACAAAGGGCACATGCGTTAATCAATATCGCACATCCCAATCATCGTGAGATGCTAGAAAAGGCTGCTTTCGAACGTCTAAAATGTATGCCTTCAGCAAATTGAAAGACTAAGTAAGGTATACATTATGTACTACGTTGATTGATGCTGCTTTTGCAAAAATGAAAAGTTCAAAATCATTATATTAAAATACCTCATTCAAGTAGTTTTTTTTATAAAACACTAGTGGTTATTAAATTTTAGAAGCATGTCTCATGTGGCTTTATATTTTACAATTTTATTTTTATTTTTTATATGAATGTTTCCTTAATCATGATATAAAACGCATTTAAAGTATAAATGGAAGGCCTTAGACAGTTTACTTGATGTACTGCCAAATTTGTATATTTTACATAGAAGAAATAAACCAGTTAATCAACATTAGTTACTTACTTTAAGCACATCATCCCCAAAATCAAATAAAAAAATTAAAATTCATAAAGCCTATAAATAATAAACCAGTATTATTAACATACCTATTAAACTAATCCATATTAAAGACTCGCAATTAATCTATTAAAATCCAGTTTTCATATTCTTTAACAGTTTTTCTGCTGAATACTTCCTATAAGTGTAATTGAGCAACAATTTACTATGCTTCCGTTATTATTAATGGCAGATGCATATTGGGTTAAAAGCCTAATTTCACAATCTTTAGATAAATATACAATCGTTAAAATAAGTAAAAATCACACAAAATTTAATATAAAGCTACCTATAATTTTAAATTGTCAAAAATTCTAAAGTAAAAAAACACTACAATGAAGATCACCACTAACATAAAAATTGCCTTTAATTAAATTACCAACTTTTTTTTGTAATTTACGCAATTATACCACATTTCTCTTTAATTTTTTTTTTGATGAGCTTAAGATAGCAAATCTGGTAGAAAATAATATATACATATGTATATGTTCATTTCTTTGTCTGATAATTAATTGAAAAAATGCAGTTCTATGATCACGTTCATAAAATTTAAATAATGTCAAACATTATAAAAATTTGCTAAGTTTAAAAATCTAGTAGATCGGGTAAAGTACCATTTTGTTTTGCAATTTCAAAGTTTTTGTAGTAGTCAGAAAAATCAACATATGCATCAATTTTTTGGTCTGGTCCCACACCGGAATCACTAATACTGCGAACATCTGAACTACTTGACGTATCGTTAGTTGTTATTATACTGTTGTAACAATTATTTGATGATGTTACCAAAGTTGTACTTCCCGAATTTGTTGAAGCAGTATTGGAAGTACTGCCAAATGTAACTGATGGATTAGTTGGTGATGTAATTGCATTAGGCATAGGAAAGTTAAAATTTCGTACAACTAAAGTAATATCTTCTCGTTTAGTTGATCCTGGCATGTTCGTCATATACCAATCATGATGCAATCTCACAGCACGATCAACTACTGCTTGGGCTACACCTGTTAGTGTGCCTTGTTCACGAAACTTTAACATTGTATTGAGTAGATTGTTGAATTTAAAAACAAATAATCTCACCTGTTCCACAACTAACTGAGCAATAAACTTATTAACTTGATCAGTTTTTGTAGCCTCTTCTATAGAACGATATAAACCAGCAGACATAAGCAACAAAAATTGACATGATTCATCTAATGGTATACCACCAATTATGTCTGGCTCAGCAATCACTGGTTCCTGAGTTGCTACTTTTAAATCGTCAAACTCTTTATAACCTCCTTTAATTAAATAATTTCCAAGACATCTAGTATTTTCTTGATTCCCAAGATGTGAACCTTAAATTTAATATTAAAATTAATTGATTATTTTTTCCCGTTTTAACAATAAATTAAAATTCTACTAATACTTTTGATTTAAAATAAGTAATGGAAGAATGACTGAAAATATGTGTAATTACTTACTTTTTCTTAAATGATCAATGCTTAAACCAATTTGGGAAAGTCTTAGTAATTCATCTTCATTATGCAAATCATGATCAATACTCAACTGTACAACTTTTAAAACATTATTTAAATCAGTTTGACAAAGTAAAACTCTACTGTTTCCCACATTTGCAACATATAGTTTATTATTATAAATTAAAGCTATTGCAGCTGTAGTACCAGATGAAAGTTCAATATTTATTCTTTTAATTTTTTCTACAACCTCGGGAACCTCAGAATATGCTTCATATAAATTTAATCCAGTTGGGATATAATCAAATTGAATTTCACGTTCAGCTAAACGATCATATATTGATTCCATGTAACCCTTTTCTACAGATATAAAAGCTTCCCTAACATTAAAAATGATAACAAAATAAGGTATATATAATAATTCATAAAATTTTGTTACCTTAATACTTCTTTAGTTTCTTCATCATTTTTTTGCTTATCCCATTGCTCCAATAATATTTCAGCTGCAAAACGCTGAAAGCAAAAATCTGCAGCTCTTATGCTGTCATGGCCATCAAATATACCATATAAATATAAATTATCATCAAATTTACAATGGCAACTTCTATCTTCAAACGAATGTTCTTGTTGTCTGTGATCGTCTTCCCGATAAATCTGATTAGTGTTAAATCCGACTCCAGATTGTTTACAAACTGGTAAATCATCGGTCCAACTCTTATCAGTTTGGTATGACAATTGTGTTGGTCGTAATGATCGCATTACTAAAACTTTAAATTTCCAAAATCACAATTATTAATTCTAACTCATACTATATTATGATTATCTTATCAGGTATAGAGGTTATAATGATGTACGGCACATGAAAACAGTACCATGCGCACGCAACTATATATTCCTAGTTACATGGAACTCTAATATTCATGCACACTATATATTTTCCATTTTTGAAATTTGTCCTGTTTTCTTTTCATCATTTTTGTTCTATTTTTGTTCGAAAAGTCCCACTTCCGAGTATCTGATGTCATAATAAAAGGTGACTCCCCGTTCAAACAATAGCCTAGGCCAGTGGTTTCCAACATTATTGTACCTGCGCCCCCCCTTAAAAAAAAAAATTGTTGCGCCCCCTTAATTTTTCTAACAATCTAATTTCATAAATACTCAACTGATATTATAATTTATTTAATGGGCTACAAAATAATATACAATATTATGTAAAAATATACAAAACATTTTTTGATACCTATTCGACTTTTTTGGTTTGTATTCGAAAATGATATTTTGGAAACAGCTGCATGCCCCCTTGCAACAGTCTCGCGCCCCGGGGGGCGCGCCCCACAGGTTGGAAACCACTGGCCTAGGCTAAGGGTGGCGAGCTTTTTATACGTACGTGCCAAAAATATGTCAATTATTTTTTTGGAAACCTCTGGCGTGCCGGCAAGTAAAATAATAAAAAGGACTCCGCTAAAAACTTAGTATTTTGAATACGTGATGAGAAATTGTGGAATTAAAAATAATCTAATTGTGTACATCTTCTTCTCCTCCTGCAGCATATTTTATTCATTCCAATATTGGATGTACACTGTTAGAAATTTCCATAGTAATTTTACTAAACTTGTGTAGGAAGTTTTTACGCACCACCCTTTTGTAATTATGGAACTCAGTCTTGTAATTTTACTACACAACTGTTTCAAATTATTACAAATCATCAGTCGCAAAATTACTAATCATTTATTGGAACTATGCATAGTAATATTACTATACATTATTCGTAATTTTACTAACAAGGGGAGTGCAAATAGTGACCGTGGAGTTGGAAAGCGAAAACTTGGTGAGAATATCTTCAAAGGACGTGGAACCCGATGCAAAAGACTAGAACTGCGGAATAGTAACCGTTTTCGAGTTATTCAAGTTTATTGTCATCGAATTTTCAATAGGAAATGATCACTTCCCATAGATCTGTGTCCTTCCACTATGAGTTTCCGCGGCAGATCTTGACCAACAGTCTTTGTAGTGTATTGGTAAAGTGCGGGATGCTAACCGGCAATGATGCTGGTTCGAATCCTGCTTTTTGCAAATTTTTTTTGCTGTTGTTTACAACTTGTAGGCATTAACAAAAATCGTTTATTGATCAACGATATGTATAAATGTATCAAATAAATGTAGTAATTTTACAAAAATGTATTGTAATTTTACAAAAATTTATTGTAATTTTACAAACTTGTATACTCGAAATTATGATTGAGAATTGTAAAAACAGATAGCGTTCATGGCTAGATTGAAATATTGTAAAAATCCAAACAAAAAATAATGATTTGTAATTGCAAATATTGGTTAGTTTAGCGGGCGTAGGGTCGATCCGAAGTCGAGTGAACGTCTTCTGACCGTGGCAGCGCTGGCTACTTAATCCGTATCATAGATTAAACAGAGTAAGATGTTCAGATCAACGTTAAAAAAAGGGAAACAAAATTCGACTACCACGCCGCAATTGGCAGTGCAAGAGAACTACATATAATCAGCGGCAGATTCAAATTTATTATTTGATATTCTCATTGAAAAACATATACATAAAAGATGTAAATAAAACAAACTTATTATTTTTAACATACAAGGATATTTTATAAACCATTTGTTATGCTTTTTTGTCATCATTAAGCCTAAAAGAAAAGTTTGAATCCAAAATCGAAATGTAAACAATTGTGTACTAGAATTTACGAAGATTTTGAAATAAAACTAACCTTATGGTAGTAATTAATAACAATATACATAAAAATGGCTTACAAAATAACCCTATTAATTCTATATTATTAGAAAAATTTAATATGTATTACAACTAGAACTTACAATTTAATTCACAACAATCAAATAAATAGGTTAAAGATTAAAAATTATGAATTTTTTAGACATAAAAAATAAATTAAATTATAACAATGAGTAAATATATGAAAAAAAATTCAACTTTGTGAATCATTAAAAATTATTTACCTAAATTAAATGACAAAATAAATACTTAAATAATTAAGAACATTCTAAATAAAATAACTAAATAATAAGAAATGTATATAAAATATGAATATACTAAAAATCATCCTCTTTCTGTCAAACTAGCAACAGTTTCCTCGATCTAAACATTTAAAACTAATTCTAATTTCTCCTAAAAAATTCATTTTCGTATTTTAATGGTTGCTTGTACCTATTATGTGCCTTTATATTAAGGGTCCAGTCTACCAAATTTCACCCACTAATCCTAATAAATCACTTAACACTTAAACACCACCGTTATTACTGTTAACCTCAAACAATAATAAACACAAATTTTAAATTTGCACGCCCTTGGCAGTGCAAAGAACTACATAAATAAAGATTTTGTTTGTTTGGTGTTGAACTTTACTGAGTAATTCAGCTGCACTGCCGGTCGCGTCGCGTCGTTTGCTGTTTCCAGTTTCCCTGTCCAATTAGAACATCTTAACTTCATTTATCTATGATCCGTATGTTCGTTGTCCCTGGTCCTGAAGAGGACCGTTGTTTTGTTGTAAAAAGCTCAGGTCAACTCTTCGAAGGTGCACATGTACTCGTAGAACGTTGGGTTTACGATTGCATGCACAGAACAGATGTATAGAGAAGTGCAATCTCCATATAAATCGTTGGAAACATGGCCCTCTGGCAGCCAAATGGAAGAACTAAAATTAATATCGGCGAATTTAAAAAAAAAACCGTTAGGCATGGGCATTCCTTTTGCCGCTTCACGGATAGTTTTATTCAATAATTATTAATATTAAATAAATTAAACACAATTAGTTTTTTTTCGCATTTATTACTTAATATATCAAGTACAAATAGGAAACAGCATATAATACTTTAAAATCAATTACAAATATCAGTTCAGAAGTATAACTTAAATTAAATATTTTTAAATTAATAAAAAAATAAATTGTACACACAGTGTAAAACATTTACAAATAGGACTCATTACGAATTGTAATACATTACAATGAATAAGTTCGACTTGTTATTCATATAATTTTAGCAAAAAAACTTCAATAATCATGAATATTAAATAAATTAAACTCAATTAGTTTTTTTTTCTCATTTATTACTATATGATATCAAGTACAAATAGAAAACAGCTTAAAAAACCTTAAAATCAATTACAAATATCAATTCAGAAGTAAAACGCAAATTTAACATTTTTAAATTAATAAAAAAATAAATTGTACACACAATACAAAAAATTTACAAATAGGACTCATTACTAATTGTAATACATTACAATTAATAAATTCGACTTGCTATTCATATTATTTTAGCAAAAAAGCTTAATTTTTACTACAATACTAAGTTTAATAGTTTAACTATTCTACGATTTTTACAAATTTCAAGTTCTGAAAAATAATGAATTCATAAAATTGTCATTATACAACTCTTATTTAGAAAATAATCGTGTGAATGTAAGCCCTAAATTCCTTAACAAAAAATTCCACGATGATGTACTAATAAGTTTTTTTAATCATAAATAATGTGAAAAATAAGATTTTGAAGTTGTTATACTATTGAACTGCGCTATCAATACCAGGTGTGCAACCTTAAAACGGCCGTTTTCTAATAGATGGCAGTACGCGCGCATTAGGCATCAGCCAACCTTGCCTGCCATTTTTTCTCATTGCTTTGATCTTTGCCATTAGTAGACAAAAACAAAGTCAGCAATTTCGAACAATAACGTGTCCTTTGATCACGATAAACATGTCGAATTTTGTGCCAGATAAAGAGCATTTGCGGGGAGCACTGCTATTCCTCTTCAATTGGAAGAAATCTGCCGCCGAAGCGCATAGAATTCTTGTGGAGGTCTATGGCGACAGTGCTCTTAGTGAAACTCGGTGCAGAGCGTGGTTTTGGCAATTCAGAGACGGAATTTTTAACGTCATCGAAAAGAAGCGCGAAAATCGACCAAAAGTTTTTGGGGACACCGAATTGCAAGGTTTATTGGACGAAGACGATACCCAATCGCAGAAACAATTTGCTGCGAAGTTGAATGTTAGCCACCAAGCAATTTCGAAACGCCTTTTTGCTATGGGAAAGATCCAAAAAATTGGGAAGTGGGTTCCACATCAATTGAACGATTGACAGATGGAACGACGCCAGACCGCGTGCGAAATCTTGCTTGATCGGCACAACAGAAAATCATTTTCGCATCGAATCGTCACTGGCGATGAAAAATGGATCTTTTTTGAAAACCCTAAGCGCAAAAAATCGTGGGTGGACCCCGGAGAACCCTCAACATCGTCTGCTAGGCCAAATCGATTCGGGAAAAAGACAATGCTGTGTGTTTGGTGGGACCAGAAGGGGGTGGTTTACTACGAACTGTTGAAACCTGGTGAAACGATCAATACTCAACGCTACCAACAACAAATCATCGAATTGGATCGTGAATTGTGCAAAAAAAGACCCGAACACGCGGATCGGCATGAGGGTATCATTTTCCAGCACGACAACGCACCATCACACACAGCAAGATTGGTCCGGGATACATTGGATGCACTTGGCTGGGAATTGCTACCACACCCGCCCTACTCTCCTGATCTGGCCCCTTCAGATTACCATTTGTTTGCGTCGATGGGACACGCGCTTGCTGAGCAGCATTTCAATTCTTATGTAGATGTTAAAAAATGGCTCGATGGGTGGTTCTTATCCAAAGGGGATGAATTCTTTTGGGGTGGAATCCACAATCTTCCTCAAAGATGGGAAAAATGTATAGCCAGCGAGGGCAATTACTTCAAATAAAATATTTTTCACTTTTCTGCGTTAATTATTGTGTTTTCCTAAATAAAAAACAGCCGTTTTAAGGTTGCACACTGGGACAATATAAAATACAAAATTACAACTAACAAATTCATAACATTTTGCAACAAATGTTTACAAATTCAAATCAAACATTGTTCCATTCTGAATGTTTAGAAAGAAATCAAATATATCGACATAGGTCAAAATTAAATCCTTGCTCTTACAGATATTTATTAACTTGATGTTTTCAGAAATTCGTTTAAACACTATTACAAAACATCAAAAATAGCACACCAATGTCAAGAAACTAAAGCTAACGAATTTATTTGAGTTAACAAATTATCTTCGATGCATTAAGTGCATTTTCTTTCGACATGGCTTTGCAATAATAAATATCTGTGTGCCAGTTCTAAGTAGTTGTAGTAGGTAACTGATGATTTCAGAAACTCGTTTAAACACTATTCAAGAAGCACTAGAGAATTGATCTTAACAATGTCTAAATGAAACAATGCTCTAACAACTTTTTTGTGGTTAACAAAATCTTTTGAGCATTGTATTCGAATTTCTGTACCCCTCGTCATGGTTTAAATGAAAATTTTAGTGGTTTCTGATTTGTGCCTTCCTAGGACTACTGTAGGCAAGATATTTATATCATTTTCTGAATGAATTGACTGAGTAAGTAATTTATTTAATGTATAAATTTAGATCTAATGCTTGAACTAGATTTGTTTATAGAAATTAATTCGTTATTTTGTTTTAACTTGTTGAAGACATGTTGTTTGATTTTGTAAAAGTTTATTTAAGATTTCTGAAAAATCAGTTAATAAACTATCTGTAAGCAGATATTTATTATTGCTTTTCATTAAATTGAAATTGTTATATATTTATCCAGTTCAATATCAACAATTAAAAACTTATCACTTATTTATGATTAATAACTTTATTATGTAATGTACCTATTATATGTAAACATATTTGTTGCCAATGTGAATGTTTGATTTGTTTTATTGTAAAATATTTTGCATTTAATTTTGTACTTGTTAGGTATATTTGTTCTACATTTGAATGTTTGATTATTTTTATTGTAAAATATGATTTTTAGTTTAATTATTGTACTTGTTATATATTTATAGCGCAGTTCAATACTATAACAACTTAAAAAACTTATTTTTCACATTATTTATGATTAAAAAAACTTATAGTACATCATCGTGGAATTTTTGTGTAAAGGAATTTAGGGATTACATTTACACCATTATTTTCTAAATAAGAGTTGTATAATGGCAATTTTATGAATTCATTATTTTCAGAACTTGAAATTTGTAAAATCGTAGAATAGTTAAACTATTAAACTTAGTATTGTAGTAAAAAATTAAGCTTTTTTGCTAAAATAATATGAATAGCAAGTCGAATTTAGTAATTGTAATGTATTACAATTAGTAATGAGTCTTATTTGTAAATTTTTTGTATTGTGTGTACAATTTATTTTTTTATTAATTTAAAAATGTTAAATTTGCGTTATACTTGTGAATTGATATTTGTAATTGATTTTAAGGTTTTTTAAGCTGTTTTCTATTTGTACTTGATATAATATAGTAATAAATGAGAAAAAAAAACTAATTGCGTTTAATTTATTTAATATTCATGATTATTGAATAAAACTATCCGTGAAGCGGCAAAAGGAATGCCCATGCCTAACGGTTTTTTTTTAAATTCGCCGATATTAATTTTAGTTCTTCCATTTGGCTGCCAGAGGGCCATGTTTCCAACGATTTATATGGAGATTGCACTTCTCTATATATGTGTTCTGTGCCCTCCCCTGATTGCTTGTTTACCTCCGCGACAGCCCTTTAAATAGTATGCGGGTGTAGTGTCGTTTTGTGACGATTTGATGGTGCGCCCTCTAGTAGTGGTGTTACGTATTAGGGTGGGGGCGTGTTGTGCGTAGGGGGATGGTTTAGTAGAGCGCGTGTTACATTAGTAATTTTACAAAACATTAGATTTAATCCTACAACTTAGAATTTTAAAATTACAATAAGTATCTCACGAATACAAAAATTATGTTAAATTGCAACCTACTTAGTACTCTAGCTATTACAAAATGTAATATTACAACAAATGCGTGTTAAAATTCCAATACAATACAAGAGTTTGTAATTTTACTATGCAATTGCTTATTAAAAATGTAGTAAATTTACAAACATTTTTAACAGTGTATGCTTTCTCAATACTTTTCCATTTTTCTCTTAGTTGTACTCTTCCAACCCATTGTCGACCGACTGTTTTTGTGATATCGTCTTTCCACCTTGCTCTTGGTCGTCCTCTGTCCTTTCATCCTGTTCGTGGTCAACGTATTGTTATTTTTGGGTGGATATTCGATTACCGGCTTCCTTTACCTTGGTTCTTGTTCGTATATAAGTGTTTGCTTTATTCTCAGCTAATCTAATGCCTAACATTGATCTTTCCATTTTTCGCTGGATTATTTTTATTATATTGATTTTATCTTTTGTAAACACCCATGTCTCGGATGCATACGTCAGTACAAAGAGGATGCACTGATCAAAAACTTTAGTTTTTAGATATTGCTGAAAGGAACTTTAAACACGTTTCTTAGTCTTCCGTATGCCGCCCAGGCAAGTTGAATTCGTCTGGTTATCTGATTTGTCTGTGTTGATTCGTGTATTGTGAATTTTTGGCCCAGATATATATATTCGGTAACAGTTTCTATTTGTTTTTCATCCATTTGTATTTGTCTACCGGCTTCTTGATTTGTCATTAACTTGGTCTTAGAAAAGTTAAGGCTGCGGTTTGACAAACACAAATCGCAATATCTGGTAGGTGGCAGGTAAGTCGGCAAATTTGTATTTTTAACCCCAGTGCGAACCAAAGTAGAAATACAGATTGGTATAGAATGAATAGACTACTCACCACCAGGAAACCGGTTGCAAAGTTGAGATTCTTATTTTTAAAATAAACTGTTGCAATGTACTTTCTTTGTTTACAATTTTGACGTATATATTACTTATTTTATATAAAAAATATTTGTATAATTATAAATATGCTTTCCTTTTACCTTTTACAATATTATACATTCTTTATGATCGGCCGTATTCGTAACATGCGTTTTGCATCTTTATTGTGTTTACGAGAATATAATTATAAAAGTTCTAAACAATTAATAATAATTTATATTATTAAACTATTAACACGCTTCCGCTTTGTTAACAAGTTTTAACTTCTTTAAAATAAATATAAAATACCTATAATATACATCATATATAATCATATATATGTATGTATTTATAATTTATAATTGCACCCATTAAAAAGTCGTTGCTTTATTAAAAGCGACATTGGCTATATTATAAAGTGTGCTTATAAAAGAGATAAAATGTATTGAATTACTTCAGTGGTTATTATTTTAGCCCACTCACACCTAAAAATACAAAAAGGCTGTAAAATTTGTAGTTATCGTTCAGAATCAGAGTCCATTGCTTTTGTAGTGGATGCAGATTTGTATTTGTAGTGTATAATTTTTTTTTGTCATTTAAGTTAAATATTTTTATTTTACGAAAATGCCAAAAACGCGGATTGCATTGAGTCAGAAGCGTAAATTAAGCAACCATAAAATTCTTCGTTTGCCAAAAGGCAAGCACTTAATCGAAGTAAAGTACTAACCAACGTCCAACGGTTTGTTTATAAGAGTATTTATTTTCTTATAATTTATAGTTGTTTTTTTAAATAGTGTTGGTGTAAATCAAAATGGAATTACGACTATAGACACTAATGTGCCTAGTTTGAATTCCAATTCTCCCACAACTTTAAATGAATTTTCTTTCATATCGGAAGAAAGTTACAACAGGTAAGTTAATTTTCTAATATTATTTATATATTTTATTTATCAACAGATCAGTTTAACTGAATTATTAGCAATCTTTTAAAATTAATTTTGTTAAAGATTATTTCCATCTGTTTCGTTTCTTTTAAAAAATTATACCTACGGTCAAACCTCCTTATTCACGTCCGTTATTTGCGTTATCGGTATTGCGACCACTTGCTGTCTTTGCGGCTGATAATTTCTTTATTTTTGAATCCGAACCTTACACGTGCCGCTATGGCCTTTGATAAAAGCCGTTTCCGCCACGATGCCGATTTTTGTTTTATTACTTCAACTTATCATTTCATCTCCAAATCAGTGCAATTTATAATACCGAGAGAAATTAAAGGAAAATAGAACTTTTAAATAAAAGATTCTTTAAATTGTTTAAAAATCGCTTATTAAATTGCTTTTATTATAATTTTGTTTTAATTTTCTAACCTGGGAACGCATTCCTTATAATCCCACACAAATTATTATACCGTATTCGCGACATAATTACGGAACGTATCACCCGCGAATAAGGAGCTTTGTACCTACATACGTAAACACATACATATGTATCTTATGGTTTAATAGTTTTCTTTAAAGAAACCATATAACAAAATGTTTCGTCCCAATTACTGTTTAATCGATTGACATTTTGATTAACAAGTTTGAATTAATTAAAAATAAATTAAACAGCAATTTAAAGAATATTCTGTATTTCTAATTTAGAAACAAAAATAGTTATTCTCGTTTCCATTACTTTCAGTCGCTCTTTTAATACCATTGAATGCTTTTATTCCATGCCGTTTTATGTTTTTTTCAGTTGCTTTTTAAATTAAGTAGAAATTAGATGAGGAACTATTGACCGAATGTTAGTAAAGATTAAAATTTTTAAAGCCTAAAAGAATTTGTGACATTATTCACAAATTTTATAAATAACTAGCTAACTCCACTTCTACGAAAATACAACAATACCTCGCCTCCTGTAATCTTACAACCCTGCAAGTTTATGATTCTCGGAAGTACAAATCTAAGCAGCAAAACTGTATTTCGAACGAACTTTAGAAACCTTGTTATTTTTAAAATGCCTACTGGTAAAGGTTTAAAATAATAACGGTTATCGTACGTAGTAAAATAAACTAAAATTATTTTGTTTTTCATATTTGAAAAAAGAAATGCAAATAATTATATAAAATAAAAAATATAATCAATAAAAATTAATAAATTGAATTATATAATACAAATATATTGATCAAATTAGGGTAGTACGACCATTGTGGTCATTTGCCTTCTTATACACATTTTGTTTCAAACATAAATGGCACCCGGTCATCCGGTAAATTAGTTTTTTATTTTGTCAATTATTTAAAATATTTCATTTGATGTTGATTTCATTGAAAATATTTGTAATAGAAATAAAAAATTATTTTGGAACTGTTCAACGGGGTCTCACAAATGTGACTACGTGTGACGATGGAGGGGCAGAAAATCATGAAATTAGTGTGACGTAATTTATGGATGGTCCCTTTTTGGACTCGCTTAGTGTGTTTTTTTTTTAGATTCTACTCTAATTGCAAATTTATATACAGTATTGGAAATTATTTTTTGCGGTACTTTACATACAATGAAGGCCTACCTTGTTCTGATCCAGAATACATTCTACAGGCTATTCAGAAAAAGAATGAAAAAAAATTAATAGTAAGTTAATGTACTTACTTAGATTTTATTTTGTATAGGTATCCATTTTCTTATGTATATGCATTGTTTTAGATAAAAGAATAGTCAATTTCTAATGCCTTGGTATTCTTAGTACAAAAGAATATTATTGAAAATTTCTTTTGAAAACATCAAGATCAGTTTACCGAGTATAGGCGATATAACCTTAGCAAAATGTGTGAGAGGAAATGCTTACATACGTACACAAAGACTATGGTGAAATTTCGCACATCATATGCAAGAGAAAGAAAAACTACCGCATCGAATAATTTTTATCCCAAGTAATAGCAACAACTTTTACAAACCACTCTACAGAAGAAAATTGAGAAGAAGAAAAAAGATAATTTAAATTATTCCTACTAATATTTTTGAAATAAATTTTTATAAATCATCAAGATTATTTTACGAAGCTTTTGGATTAACAATATACCGCCCACGTTTTGGAAATTGTTTTCATCAAGAACTAATTTGTATTATTTTGCATTTGAATACGTCTAGGTATGTTTAGATCTGATCAGGTTTTATCATATAAAACAATTTTTTTATGAAATATAGTGATTTACGTCTGTGATGGTTTTGCCAGAAGATCAACAAAACAAGAATGAATATTCCAATTGCAAATACCATCTGTATTGCAAGTTCAGACGTATAGCATTCCCTTTCATCTTAAAAGAAGAGCTGTATTGCCGTATTTAGGTAAACTTTTTTAAAATCAAATCTGTTTTAGGTTGTCGTATCCTATGTGCTCCAACTGCTTTGAATTGCTCCGTAGATCATCGCATCATCTCTGACAAATAGGTATAATGCGAATATTATAACATTTTTAATTTTAGCAGAACCTTCATCATTTTCATTTTAAAATCTTTAAAATCACAAAGAAAGGAGCAGCCTAGGATTATAAATAATTTTGCATTGCATTTTTTATTTTTAGCAGGATTTGTAAATATTATAAGTTTGTTAATTTTTTATTTAAACAATTTGTATCTTTTATTATATTTAAACATTAATTGTTAAAACTTGTTTCCAAACAAAACTGTAAATTTTGTATTAAAATTATTATACGTTTGTAATAAAATGTTATTCATTTATAAAGTTTATATTTTGTTCTTATTAATAAAAATTGTAGCTTCGGTGTTACTACAGTATACTCTAACAAGTGCTTTGTGATGTGTATTTTTCTAAAAAGTGATGGAAAAGTGATGGATTTAGGCCTAGGCCCGTGAGGCCCGGGCCTAGGGCGGCATAATTTGAAGGCCGGCTAAATTTTGAAATGTCAAAATTTTAGAGGCGAATAAAAATATTTGGATCAAAATTAATGAAATTCATCTTTTAAAAGGGCGGCAGCAAGCCTAAATCCGTCACTGCTTGCATAACTGTTATATTTACTTTTAACCTACAACCTAACAACCTCAAATCCTATACAATTTTGTTCTTTGTTAACAACCGAAATAATAAAATTAAAATTGTCCAAATCGACAAAAATTCTGTGATTGAAAAGGGGCTATTTATGTTTTATTTCTATATACTATGTAATTGAATTCTGTTTTCAAGAATTTTATTGTTGTAAAATTAAATTTATTTTTTACGATTAAGTTTGTAATCAAAACTGGCCGAGTGCACTACGAACGGTACGACTGCATAATGTCTGAGAATAAATCCCTATATATTTTGTGTCACTCATCCCCATTTAAAACACAAAATAAGATAATTATAATTGGCGCCTATTTTCCATTAAATGTGAATTAGGTTACCATTATTATTTTAAGTATATTTTATATATACCTAATATGCCTACTGTAAATTTTTTTTCAAACAATGTTGAAAAGCATTAATTGTAAGAAGTTTAAAATTGAATCAATCAAACTTCCTGTATTTAGAACTCGTCGTCTATTGCAATGTATATATAGGTATATTATTTTAAAAGTATTTAACCACTTCCCGCACAATTATTTTCAAAAGAAGGGCAAAAAAAAATATTTATATGGAAATATTTTTAATATTATACATATGTATATATAGTACATAAAAGAACTCTTGTTTATCACAGTGTTTGTGTTCGTTTTAAATTTCCGTAAATGTTTTGCCAAAAAATATATAGTAACATTAAAATTGATGTCGCCCGATTTACCCCGGGCATGTGCATTTTTGTCAGTTTCGCATACCCGACATAACTCGAGCGTATGCGGGTAGTGGTTAAAAGAATTTCAGTAAATATCAATTACAACGTGATAGCAAAATCGTGAAATAATAATGAACGATTTAGAAAATATATAATGAATATTGGACATTAGATTTTTAACAGCTTTGTTGATTATTACACATTTTCAAGTTAAACAAGTAGTTAATTTAATTTAAAAATATCTCATACAAGCGTTTCAAGTAGTTTACCGTGAACTGCCATCTACCAGGTACTAGCTCGACTAAAATCAATGCAGATGCATGAAATATGCTTGAAATTATTCGAAAATTAACTTGGGGACTTTAGAGAAGATTAACAAATATTTTCCAAAAATTTTAATGGAATATTAAATTGTTTAAGAATTTCTATGACTCTCGGTCGTTTTTTTACCGATTCGACAACTTTGATATTTTTTTACAGTTTTCCTGTTTTTATAAAAAAATAAAAACATTTTTCAATTTTTTTTTCTCGAGAGGCATAGAAAATTATCTTAAATTTGTTGTCCTAAAAATTCAACCTTTTACGTGGCTTAGATTTTCTTGAAATCCCCAAGTTGTAGCATAGGGAAAATGCATGGCGGTTTCCAGCCTTAAGCTTGATTCCTACTTTTAGTGATGCATTTTTTAAATCGTCAATTATTGTCTCTATCTCATACATAGTGCTAGAGAAGAGCACAACATCATCGACGAACCTTAGGTTTGTTAGTTTTTCGCCGTTCACATTTATACCTTTCTCCGTCCAGTGTAGCTTGAATACGTCTTCTAATACGTTGATGAACAATTAAGGAGAAAGAGGGTTGGCTTGTCTTACACCCCGTTCATTTTCTATTGCGCTTGTGTCATCGAATAGTTTTACAGTGATGGTAATAACAGACATGCACCAGAACGTCACTATCATCGTGAAACTAATTGTGTACATACTATTTGTTATTTACATGTTTATACATTGGGAATATCCAAGGCCAAATGCAAAGTATGCAAAGTAGTAAATAATAAAAACGACTGTTACGTGATTTATTTTTTATTTTGTAACATTTGGTGGTTTTCGCGCGTTACTTCTGACATTCTACCGGTTCTGCTAATGACCAACAATAGATAATTTCGGCTGGGAAATAAGAACTGTAGTATAACTCATTGCAATGTAATAATTTTGAGGTATATCAAAGTTGGATAATATCTAACAAAAAATTGAAATAAAAAAAATTGTGAGTAGAAATTATTTATTAAAAAATACAATCGGCTTAAATTGTTACATAAAGATTACATATAATTTGAAAAACATTTTAACTTATCCAGAAAGAAAGTCATAAAATCATTTTTTTGCTGTCCAAGGATTATTACAAGAACACAGATTAAAATTGGACACATCTATGTCTTCATTATTTCAATTTGGATTGCAATTATCTCTTTCAATATTTCCGATATATGAGTCAATACAATGTAATCGTTTAAGTTCTTCTTGAATTTTATTTATTTGTTCTTTACGAAAGCCTTTTAAAAAGTC
The DNA here is from genome assembly GCA_036325965.1 of Sinopyrophorus schimmeli. Classification (NCBI taxonomy): domain Eukaryota; kingdom Metazoa; phylum Arthropoda; class Insecta; order Coleoptera; family Elateridae; genus Sinopyrophorus; species Sinopyrophorus schimmeli. The sequence continues at coordinate 305,636 of JARFIZ010000412.1, forward strand.
GACCATATTGTCTTTGGAAGCTTCTAAAACGAAAAATATTAATAACAAGTATACTATACATAGATCTTTATGGCAAATATTATACAAATCTTATAAAAGTAGAAGAGTTAAATATAAATAAATTAAACACTAACGAAATCAAAATATAAAAATGCATCCATAATATTTTCCGTATTGAATTCTAAAAACCTCATAATAGTTAATTATGTAAAAAGAGAAATAACTGTACTTTAAAACTAACATACGTAAAAGTAAAACATACCCTTGTCTTTATCGTCATCCATATCAGTGTTTTCCAGAATACATACAACTTTCTTGCTATATTTGCTTTTACATTTTATCATTTCGATATAATTCATTGAAAAAGGACCACTTTGTTTAACTATATAGCCTTTGTCTGTCTCTGATAGAGATTTCTGAACATGTGATGATTCACCTAACATCGAATCTTGTTTTTTTATAAAATCAGGATGTACTACGACCGAATTAGCCATATTCGCGTATTGTTCTATTAATGCATCCTCCATTGCTTCAATACATAAAGAAATATCTTTAGGATATTCACCTTGTTGATTACGAATTTCTTTTACAAAATTCAATGCCCACTGTATTTGAACTACTCCTAGAATCGTTTAATTATTATCGTATTAAGTATTTTAGTGCTGTTTAATAATTTATTCAATTTCTTATTTACCTAATGGTTTATCAGTTGCATCTTTTGAAAATAAAGTCCATACTACAGCTAAAGCATGATCTAATTGTACGTAAAAGGGAGGACATCCAGCAATAACTGTATTTTTTTTAGTAATAGATACATTATTTGGAAATCTAAACGTATATGGTATTGGAATATATTTTTCCGGTTTTCTATTAATCGTCGGTAAATCCATGAATACTCAATAAACTTCTGCTCTTTATGATTAAAGCATCAGCCAATTATGATTAGTGCAAAGGACTTCATAGTAATTTAATCCACAAGTTGGTAGCTTCCAAGAAATTTTACATATAGTTTTCAAAAACAATTTATATTCTAACAAAATACGTTAAAGCTAATTTATTTTAAAATAACATATTTAAACTGACAACTGACATTTTATACTTTAAAGTTACTAGGATTTGTATATTTAGATTTTTATGTTTGGGTTTCGCTGTCTGGTACATACTCGGAGCATTTACATTCTCCAGTTGGTGATCGTGGTTTACCAGGACGTAGAAATTCAATGTGATTTAGAATACCTTGCACATTGGTAGGGTAATTACCTCCTTCATCTTTAATGCAAGATAAATAATTTTCCGCCCATATAAAATATTCTTCGCTTATCTCGTCAGATGCTGAAGCCATAAGCATAACACAACTAAAAGTAATAGCTAGCATATCATCGCAAGTCAAGTCACTTTCATCTAGTCCTGTAGTCGATGTTCCACAACCCCATTCTTCATCGTCCAATGCTGCATCGATTCGGTCTTCCCTCGAATGTGCCAAACTCATCGAAGGTTTGCTAAGAGTTTGCTAAATATAATAATTTATTAAAAAAACAACCACAGTTCTCTTTTACCTGCCACTTGCAGAAACCGATCTTTTTAGCCCTTTTATGTATCCGCCAGGTCTAGCATGCATGTAAATTGGTATTTTAGACATGTTTTTGTAATTATTATACTGGAAATTTAATTTTTTTATTGAAAAAATGTATTCCTGTTAAATGTCAAACACTTTTATTTAAGTATCTATCACATTTGAAAGTACATTACAAATAATATTGACAAAATATTTAACTTAATTTTTTTGATGTTAATAGTGAACCAGATACATCTCCGCTTCCTTTTTTATTGTTTTGAGTTCGAGGTTTTTTAGTTTTATTTTGTATCATACTAAATTTTGGTAAATTCACTTTTGTGCTATTTTTATTGCGATTAAATAAATTGTCTCCCATAGCATATTTAGACTTGCAAAGCGATTTATTTCTCCGATAATCTTTAATATAGGTTAAAATTGCTGTTATGTTTGGGGGATGTGTCTTTTTTTCATTTTTAATGCATTCAAGGTAACTTTGAGCACATATTAAGTATTCTTCTGGTATTTTAGACGATCGTGTAGCCATTAACATCATACAACTGATCGTTGTAGCTAACATATCTGTAACTAAATATTTCGAATCTTTTTTTGAAATAATTATTTTAGGCTCATTTTGGAAATGTAGTTGGCGACGTGAATTTGATACAGTTTTAGCCATAATAATCACACAATAATTTTAAAAATAGTATCTATCACATAGAAGTTCAAAATTTTCATTTTCTGCTAAAAATAAATAGAAAAAAAGTAGGTACAAATATTTTTATAGTAGGCTTAATAATTAAGCAGCTAATTCACGTCATACCAATTTTTAAAAACATAAATTACTGTTATGTTATTATTTAAAATTACAATATTAAATACAGTAATCCCCCCTATAATGCGGCACTCTTATAACGCGTTTTCATATTACGCGATTTCAGGTTCCTCGTATAACACGTGTTTTCTCCTATATAACGCGGGGATTTGACACGTTATTGTTGATATTTTGTTTAGTTTTTGTGTTATTGTTATTTGAGTGCAACGTGCTTAAGTATGTATTCACTTACAGTTTGCTTGCAGTCCAGGACTGCAGATCAATCAAGGTCAATAACATATATATACAGGCTATTGATAGATACGAACCTTCAGTTGAAGTAAGTGTTGCAATACACTCATGTATTGATATCCTGTATATTTAATGAATTTTGATGAAGTGCAGTTCTGGACTGCAGGCGAACTGGGTACCTTTGCAGGCAATTTATGAAATGTGCGATTTTTGGAGCAACGATACAACGTAAAATTTTACGTAAAAAGTTTTACAATAACGTTTCAACTTTTGAAACAATTCGCAAAAAGAAACTAGAGTTGTGACAAGACAACTTATGGTTCTTGCACCACGACAATACGCCCGCACTCAAAGCTTTATCAATTCGTCAGTTTTGGGCGTAAAATCAGATGACTGTCCCACCGCAGTTTCTTTACTCACCAGATCTTGCGATTTTTTCTTATTTCCAAAATATAATCAGTACTGAAAAAACCGTTTTCAGAATATTGATGACATCAATGCAAATTTTTCACAAACTTTAAAAGTCATTTCAAATGAAGCTATCCAGAACTGTTTTGCAAAATGGGAACACCGCTGGAAAAAATGTGTCAATAGGAGACGGGAGTACTTCGAAGGGGACAAATATCAATAATCTGTAAATTTAATAATATTTCAAAAAATAAAGTATGGTTATTTTCTGAGCAGATCTTGTATAAGCTCTTTTACTGGGGCTGTGATTACTTCTATTTATGAGAATTAAGGTATCGCTAAGTAGGTATTGTTGTGTGACGTCAGTTATCTCAATTTTACGCCACACTTAAATGTGCCTTTATGGAACAGTATCTTATATTAGATGAATTGGATTATGTGTGTAATTTTGAAATTTGGGAATGTGTTTTTAGTATAATGGTGATTTCCCACGTCAAAAATCTGACCCCCACTGTTGTTTGAGTTAAGAGAGGATTGTATATTTAAAGATGGTAGATTCTAGTTATAAGCTCTTCGCTACTATAAAAACCTGGAAAACAATAAATCCTAGAAGTAATGCGCGGAACCTAGGATTTATTAATTTGATATGATAGTTGTACAAAACAATGCATTCATAATATACATTATACATTTTTAATTACACGGAGAAAAAATATCCTTAATATAACTATCTAACGTATACCCAATTGTCGTATTGTTCTGACAAGGATTCGAATGTCTAATTTAACGATATTTATAAGTCAATTTGACAATTCATAGTATGATCAAAACCGCTCTACATAGTATACTTATAATAAAGATTCATTTATTTGATTCAAGCGTTCAAACGAAAAGCTCTCGTGAACGTGTGCAGTATCCGTCGTGTAGGTAACTGGATAGTTAATTTGAGGATTTGAATAGTTATAATAGGGATACGTATGGTTATTATAACGATATTTTGTTCTCCGTGCATATCCGTTAAATCACTATGACAAGAATCTTTTGAATGTCTAAAACAGTAATACGGATCGTTACTATAACGATCCGCAATAAGGAAACTCTGGATAGCTAAATTAGCTATACGGCGTATCCCTGTGAAAGATAACTATCCAACGGATAGCTATAATAGGGATACGTATGGTTATTATAACGATATTTTTTTCTCCGTGTAGACATATTCTAATTTCAGATTTCTAGTACATTATAACGCTAAATAAACGTATTATGCTTGTTACTTATTATGCTTTTAATCATTTTTTAATTTGTATTAAATAGTTTTATACTAGAAAATAAAATAATGTTTAATTTAATATAAAAAATATAGGTTTTGATTGAACTTAGGGCAATTTTATTATGCTAACTTGGCAAGAGCCTTTTGATTTCTAGTTACAAACTATATTATAATTTAAAAGGAAATATGTCATAATAAAAATAATTAAAAAATTGTAAGTAAATATCTAAAAAAATATAAAATTCTAAATATAAATAAAAAACTTTGAAAACGGAACATTTAGAAGGTTGTTGTCCAAATCCGTGTTATAAACATAGTTTTTGTTCAGGATTCTACTATACAAAAATTTAAATTGAAGATTTGAATGAAGCTGTTATTAGTAGCACTAATACAATGAACTCTACATATAAAAAATCATGTCCGACGAGAAATACAAAATTTGGAGAAAACTGCCCAAAGAAATCGGGGCAGTGTAAACCTGGAACATGTGTATCGATGAAAAGTAAAGGAGGTTTATATCAACTTGGAAGGTGTTGTTATAAGCTTTGATTATATATAACATAGATTGTCAATCCCATGTTAATTTTGTGCAGCGCTTTTAGGAGACGATCTGGAGGCCGCAAGCCCTTAGTACTGGAGGCGGCGGCTATTCCAATTGTGCGCTGCTGTTGTTTTCGATAAATTTATGAACCCCATTGATAGATGGCAAAGATAATTATTCGAAATTTGAAAAAGGTTTAGTTCTTCGCTATTTGTAAATGTGGAGGTGGAATTTATGAATCTAAATATAGAATTTATGAGTTTATATATTTCTCAAGCAGAGATTTTAAAGCGCTTAAATACAGAATTATTGACTACGAGCAATAAATTAATCGGGCAGCAATTTCAGAATGAATTTGTATTAAATTCTTATTCTTTGACTGCTATTACTATCTTTTACAATTTTACTACATACTAGGCTCTAATCTCGAAATATTTCACCATATAGAAACTACCCATTTTTTTATCTTTTCGATCTTTCAATCTTTTCAAAATACTAAATTGATTTTAAGTACTGACTACGCTATATTATTTGAATTATTTTGCCAAAACATTTAATATTTTTTAAAAATTTGTTAAATTTGTGTACACTAAGGTAGAAGTACCGGTTTTGGACACTGTACCAGTTGTGGACATTTTCCACTTTATTTTGACAAATCTCAAATATAAGAATTATCGCTACTTGCTATAAGTGTAATTAATGTATGTTTAACTACGATAGAAACATCAATTATGTTTTTCGTATTTTTAAAGTATTTTATCAAAATTACTCAAGTGTCTAAAACTGGGCCTAACGTGTCCAAAACCGGTACTTTTACCTTATGTGGATTGAGAATATGAAAATACCCTGACGTAATGAAATAAAATTAATTTTGTTGTGAAAATTACATTTTTATAACGTAAAAGACTAAAAATACGAAATACATTTTAATAAACTAAATACAGTTAAAAAACAAAAATAATACAAATGCCACTATAAAGTTTTTTTTAAATGGTTATACAAGTTCCATTCAAACATAAACTATAATAAAATAAACAACTTATTACAATAGCGAAAATTGTTACGTTCTTGCTGACGCGCGCAGTCTGTTACACGACGTTTAATTTTTTAATTCGCATTATTTTAGTTACCTTCGGCCAAAATGGCTCTTACTTAGGTATTATACTTGTCAGAAATACACTGAACGTAATGAAATAAAAACAATTTTGTTGTAAAAATTACAGTTTTATAAGACAAAAGGCAAAAAAATACGATAAACATTTTAACAAACTTAGTAGGTACTTTTAAAAAACAAATATATAATGCAAATGTTGCTATAAAGGGTGTTTTATATGGTTATATTCCATTAAACAAATCAAAATGAACAAAATCCCAAAAAAAAAACAACTTATTACAATATAGAAATATACGTAGGTACGATCAACCGACAAACATACTTTTTGAAATTCACTTCTAGATCCGATTTATGAGTCTGATATTGGATATGGTTGAGACCCGTCTTCACACGATTTGTACTCTTTTTACAAAGAGGGCCCCAATTTTTTCTTTTAATGGCGTTTTTCTAATTGCTATTTTTTAGTTTAGAATTATTTAAAATAATGTCTATTGTTATATTTCAAATTAGTGTAGCCGGCCATAGTAGAAAAATGCCTATAATAAACCATAACGGTACTTTCTGCACAATTGCCCAATGAACATAAAAGTTTGAAATTGAAATATAAATACTTTTACCTAGTATCAACTTTATCTTTAAAATTTTACAAGCTTGGCGGCAAGCGTTTAATTCTTTATGTGTCTACAATATATCTTTATATCTTATTTACGGTTAAATTATTATTATTTATTATTAAGAATTGATTTTATTGAGAATTTTAATGTCTTAAAAACAAATGTATATTAAATATGTATTCATTCTTTAGTTTTCATTAATATATACAATTTGTCAATGTTTCTTATTGTTCTTATTATTTCAATACTTTATGAAATGTAAAAGAAGTGATATATAATTTTCGCCGATTCAAGCAGTCTCTCTAATCCCTCCCATCCTAACCGTTATTCTCAATCATAACTTACCTACTTAGTTAAGCTCTAAAAATAGTCATTTACGACGTTCTGTAACAAAACTAAAATCTGTAAAAAAAATAGTACTTCTTCCTACTGAACGTTAAAGGGAGCCACATTACGAACCACTTTTAACGTGACCTCGGAGCTGCAAATCCGCCTATAACATTAGCAATCTAGGTATATATAATCAAAGTTATAAGGCATCTCAAACGGATGATACAATAACAGAATTAAGTATTGGGGCTGCCAAAACAAGCGGTCAAGAGAATTGTTGCACTTATGTTAAATCTAAAGATTTTAACGGTGTTTTAGAAGAAAACTCAAACTTTTGCACATCTACCGATAATATTGAAACTACTACTTCAAGACCAAATCAGTGTATGCCTCAAACGTGTTCATCTTTAAACGCAAATAAAGGTTGCAACAAAACTACGTGTACCACTTCACCTTTTAGTGAAATAGATGCGGATGTTGAAGAAGGCGACGTAGAAATTGATGAAAGAGCTTTGAGATGTATGACTCCATGTAGAGGTAAAAAATGTAGACCTCCTGGTGAACAAAGCGAACCTGATGATGACCAGTATGGATGTACAGCATCATGTCCTGGAGCGGGCTACTGTCTAGGTGTTAATTTAGATGGTTTTCCTTTACAAAAAAAATAATGATTCGCAAAATAAATATATATATTCATTATCAATGTTGGTATGATTTTTTAATTTTTAACGTTAAAATTAAAAGTCTGAAAAAACGTCAAATAAAAATAATAAAATTTCGAAATTCCAATACAAAATAAATCTTTAGTCACATTAATATGAGCGAAGATATTCTATCAACATCAGAAAATGAAACCGATATTCAAGAAGGTACATCGAATACTTTTAAAACATCTACACCGTGTACGTCTAATACTTGTAATAGTACCCAAGAAGGTAGTTTAACGATGCGTTCCAAACAAACAAATAAATCAAGTTCTACGCGAAGTCATTCAAAACCATGCCGAGTAAATACATGTCCTTCCATGTTATCAGAAACAAGTCAACAAACAGAGAGTTTAAGTTCGGAACAATCCGCGAAAATAGATTCTACAGTCCCATATCCTACCTCAAATCCATGTCAAGACACATCGTATAAAGAAGACACGCAAGATTCAGAAAAACAATTAATAGGTTGCAGTAATCAGACTTGTGCGATTCTATCCGATAGCAAAATTAGTAATTTAGGTACTTTAAAATCGAGTGAAATGAATACAGACGAACCAGCTTTAGAAAATGAATTTAACCAAACGAAGTATGAATTTTTAACCGACGACAGTTGTTCAGAAATTTTGAAATCTGAAGATATAAATTCTATACAACCAATCCAGATAAATAAATCATATAAGACGGAAATTTTACCCAATAATATAATGTTATCAACATCATGCAGCAACAGATCATGTCAATCAGTTCAAACTAACGATTTAGACGGAACTCGCTCTATTTTATCCGGTCGTTATACAGCTGATCAATGTACCAGTACAGGTATATTAAAATCACAACCAATGCATACATCTACACCATATTCTAATTATGATCGGTATTTGGAACACAGTTTCGGTATTTTAAGACCTGAACAGGTGTATGGTGCTTTTCCGTCGAGATCTTTACCAAATAATAGTTTGCGATATGGGCAATATGCAAGTCCTTCGTTTGCGTATAGAGGAAATCCTACTCTGGGCATATTAAATTCTCGACAAATGAACAATTCGTTTGGTAGAAGTCAGCAAGATTATTCTAGATTCGGCGTCATGAACTCTAACCAAATGTATTATCAAAAACCTTCAAATTATCCTAATTTTGGAATAACGAATTCTAGTTTTCAAAATACTAGTTCAGGAGTATTACCTCGTGCATATGTAAATTCAAGTAATGCTTTCAATCGCTCTAGCTTAGAGGCTTTACGTGCTAGTCAGATGAACGGTAACTTTGGAAAAAAGTCTTTAAATTATTCTAACGTAGTAACGCCTAATACACATCAAATGACTAGTAGTTTTGGTGGAACTAACAAAAATAGAGCTGCTAATGCTATTCACTTAAATTCGTCCAAAGGCGCAAGCACCCATCTATTAAATTGTGCTTGTGGAAGTACAACCCAAAACGAAAGCTTAAGTTCGTTAAAATCAGAACTTATCGATACTGGGTGCCAAACGGCGCCAGATGAAAATTTGGCACCATTATATTTCGATTCAGGCCAAGGATTAATCCCCACAAATAGCTCTGAAGGTGGTTATGGAAACCGTGTATTAATGAAAACACAAAGAAAGACAACAACAGTTAGAATGTTAACGCCAAATCCATCGCAACATAATTAACTATTTATTTTTCTCAAACGATGACTATATTAAAAATCAAGTACACTTGTTTCACTTTGTAAATTTTTATCTAACATTTTAATTAGAATGTTCCAAAACGAGTTTTGAAAATTTCTGTACTATCTATTTAAAAACAAGATGCCACTTAACAGTAGAGGTGAAAAAAGACGTAGTTCTAAAAATGTACCACCTCAGAAAGTTATCATACCAAAAGGCATGATTAATCCAGATGAAACAACAGTAATAGAAATTCCAGCACGACTTCACAAACAACCAATAGTTGTTGCTAAACACAAAAATACAGAAATAGGACAAGGTTTATTTTGTGGATCAGTAAAAAACGCACAACGTCCAGATTCAGCAAATTATTCTAATAACCCAAAAAATGGAAATCACGTTTTTGATCAACATCTGGTAAAATTTATTGTAGCGCTAAGGCTAATTATTCGTAATATACGCTTTTAGGTATCTGGTAATTATCCGCAACTTAAACCTAGTCTTAAAAGTGCTCAAAAATCAACAAAGTAAGTTTATATTTTTTATCACTATATGAATAAAATTTAAATAATTTATCAATATATGAAAAACATGTTTCAATCAATGAAGATAACGAGTTATTTCTATCTACACAATTACTTTGCAGAAACACTTCAGTAAATAATTCTTCTGAAATCAAATATTTCGTATAATTCAAATACAATTCAAATACTTCCTATAACACGGTAGATAGGTTCCTAGAAAATGCCGTGTTGTATGAAACCGTGTTATATGAGACCCAGAGTCAGCACAAAAAAGCGAGTTACGTTCCGAAAACGTATTAAAAACAAACATAAATGAGTTTTTAATTTATTTATATATTTTCATGTAAAGGCAATATAGTTCTTTCTTCCTTTACGTAATTATTTTAAGGTAATTTAGTTTTCAAATAAGTTAAACAAAAATCATATTCAGTGCTGCAGTAGTATAGCGTTTTACAAAGATTTTTGCAATTTTCTTATCGTGTTAGAGCCAAACCGTGATGTAGGATGGCTGTAGGCTGGCACTGAAAAAGGACTTGTCCCAGTTTGGATAAAACTCTTCAGATTTAATTTAAATTTTGTAAACTGCTAAATTTATTTATTCTTAAACATAATTTGAGGGAAAAAAATTAATAAGTATGTATCGTTAAAAAGTATATCAATTCTCACATTTTGCAATTTGTTCAACAAATCTTCAGTGTTCACTTTTCTTAAACAGTTTTTATTAACTTTATTAAGATTTATTTGGCAACAGCAACATTTTTTCAAACTCAAATAAGACATTTTTAAGTTAAGAAAAAATTCAATTTTGAAAATCGATGTATTATACTCGGGTAACCAAAACTTTTAAAATTTTATTAATTTAAGAATTTAAATGTCTATAAATTGTGTCAATAAAATTAATGGTTACTCTGGTATAACGTTATCAAATTTTTAAATCAATATTTGAAATAAAGTTTTTTGTTTGTAAAACTCATATTTAAAAAATTTAATATAATTTTTTAGATGCTTTCATTAACTATAAATAGCAATTTGAAAAAAAAATTCAATTATCTCTGTTAATAAAAAAGTTATGATAACTTTTCATTTTTAATTCGATATGCTCTTGCTCATTTCCCTTTTAATCAATAAACAATTTTTTTGTGTTATTCATCATGATATTTAGTCCTCATTTGATGATTCAAATTTCAATAAGATCAAAGAAAATTATTTCAAACTGGGACAACTCCTTTCTTATTCATATTGTAAGTAATGGTTATATTAAAAGTATGAGACAGTTTAGAATTCTTTACAAAGCGAATATGATTAACACAAAAAAATTGACATACATATTTAAAATAAATCTTATTTACTAAATACCATCTTCAGATATTTGCAATGTAATGAACATAATAAAAACTAAATTTAAATAATCACTTATAAGTATTATTAAAGAACATTATTCTAATGTAGGGTAAGTTGAATTCGTCATTCATTAAAATTTAATTATCTCGTTTGATTACAAACCTGTTTGTTATTCTTCAGGATCGTTCCTAGTGTTAAGTAATTTGTTAACTGCCTCTAAATACCATTTAAAAAACGCAAATCTCGCGAGTTTATTTATAATAAATTTTTGTATATATGTATCTATAAGAAATATAATGGGTAAAATTACTAAATTTCCTTTTTTCTGTTTTTTATTATTTTAGATTGCGTATAATTGGTTTGAATACAAATTATAAAAAGTGATTAAATCAGAGCGATTTAAATAAATGACTAGAAATTAGGATTTTATTTTACGGTCTCCAAAGATTACGATCAGAGTTACCTATAAGAATTTGTTTAGGACTGGTAAAGATTGGGATAATGTGCCAACACTGACGGTATTGGCAGGGCCGGCCCGTGAGTTTAAGGGTCCCTGGGCTATTATTACTTAGGGGCCCACCTGAACGTAGACTTTAATTAAATAAATTGAATAGGTTTGATTAATCGCAGAATTTGCAGGTGTGCAAACCTTACGATCTGTTTAATTTAATAAAATTATGGATTTTTTCGCATTATCGTCTATTTTTGACTTTGACTTGACTTAGCTGGGGGCTTCTTGAATCCACGGGGCCCTGGGCCGAAGCCCAAAAAGCCATATGGTAGATCCGGCTCTGGGTATTGGTATTGACCGATGGATCAGACATTTTTTCAAACACACAGAACATGACCGATAAATATCGTAACAGTGATTCAATAACATCAATGCATTCATTAACAAATATATTTTGTGAAAATATATATCAATCCCTGTGAAGCAGTAAATGGATTATGATCTACTTTAAATTTTAAGGCGCCAGTATTAGATTGGAACTTTTCAAAATTAAAAATCAGAATATAAAGATGCATTGTCACCATCTTTGTTTTCTGCCAGTATATTTAAATAAGAATTTAAATTACACTGTCAAAAAAGAAATACTTTCGTATTCTTTTTATTATGAGGTGGTGCCATTACCACTGTCTTGTCTACTATTTAGGTTTTAAATAGCTATAAGAGCCGATTTAATAGAAGTAAAACGTTTTTATAAGAAATCAGGTTGATTCAAAACGTTCTTATTATTATATCTTAAAAAAAATCACAGATTATTCATCATTCAGAGTACACATGTTTTTAATTGTCATTAATTTTCTCAAATTTTTCTTTTGTAATATATTTACAAAATTTGATGATTCTGATGCCCGACAATTATGTTTTAGTCGTAACTTACTACAAACTGAAGAACAAGAAAGGGCTGCTTTACAACGAGATTTAGAAGTGTTTCAAAAAGCACGTAGAAGATTACTTGATAGTGCTTCAAAGTTAGCATCACAAGATCCATCGAAAAGCGTCGCTGGTCATTTGTATAATAAAAGTAGTGATAATACAGTATACGACTAAAAATTGTCATAATTTTTTAATCATCATACGCCAACATAAAATTTTAAGTACTTATATTTAGTAAATTAATAATCGCATCTAACAAATTAACATCAGCAAATTATAATATATATATATATATATATATATATATATATATATATATATATATATATATATATATATGTAGATATATAAATATGTATATTTAATTTTTAACATTAACAGAATGTAAAATTGAAAAACAAAACTATGTATTTTCAATAATTATAATTATAAATATCTGTTTATTGTGTGGAATTAATTCAAAACTAAAAAAATCATGTTGATTTACTAGCTTTTGCTTTACAGCAACAAGTTACATTAGAATTTGAATAATCATCTTGACCATTAAAATTACGATTTAATTGTCCTCTAATGATGTCGGTCTTACGAGCAGATACAGCAGGCTGATAATTTCCAAGATTGGGTGGTGGTTTTACTTTTCCCCATACTGTTTTTGTCATTTCTTGGGTTCTCAGTGATAGAGATTTATCAGCTGTTGAACCTTCCACGATACATATATCTTCTTCGGCATAATCGCACGTACAGCATTCACAGTTTTTAAATTCAGATGGTGTAGGAGGATCAGCAGCAGTAACTTTAGAACTCATAATTTTAAATTTAGCGCCAAATTTATATCATTCTTGGTGTATTTATTTACGTTTTTAAATGGTTAACTGTCAAAACAAACGGTTATTCTGATAATTGTAATTACTCGTTTTCTTTTTGATAAAGTTTTATTGACAATAATTTTAACTGTTTCTCTATAAATAATTGTAAGTACACCTAAAATTTTATGTCATTTTTATATTGTTTAGTTGTTTTTGTTTAAGGTTATAGTCACTTTTTTTTGATTTGACAAATTTTTGTGAATGTGTTATTACCTATTTTATGTAGTTAATAAAAATTGAATAATTTCAATGTATGTTAAATTTTAGTAACAATGTATTCATATTAACTGCATTCAATGGAAGGTGAACAAAATGATAATAAACAGTCAGATGGAGAACTTAATGCTAAAGGTGAACCACTATCTTCTCAAGTGCTAGAGTATTATCAAAAATATTCACAAAACCGTCATCTTCCAAAATATTTTTCTGGACCGGCTGTTCCATTACAAATTGGTGATTGGCATAGTACACCCAAAACAGTGATCAATTATAACAGTTCAAATCTACCTTCTACAAGTACAAATGAAGACGTAATTGAACTATCAGCTTCTCAAACATGGACAGACTTATTGGCCATAAATACAACTTGTACTAGTGAACCATTTAAAGAATCTAATGTCCTTATTCAAGCAACTTCACCATCCAGTAGTATAACCTCTAATCGAAAACTAGAATGGGATAACGGAGCAGATATAGGGTACAGTAATGTAACAACTAAAACTTTACAGAAAAGTATATCACTACCTGTTTTATGTGATACTGAATATGAAAAATTACAAAAAAGTTTATTTGCTTTACACGACACAAGAGAGACTGATATTGTAAATAATCCACTTAAATCTGAAAAAAATAACCAAAATTCTTTAGAATTATGTGGGGATGATATTTCTTGTGCAAGTATTCAAATTGAAGAACCTTGTTCTTTAACAAAAAGTAGTTCTTTGTCAGGGGAATCTAAACAAAAAGAAAAACATTCTTTAAGTGATTCGGAATTAAGTAAAAATTACATTCAATTTTTTAACCCAAAAATAAGTTTACCAGTGGCAGAATCAACTCGTAATCAATTAATTGATTATTCCGAAACTCTTACTGAAGCTACATCTTTCATAAAATCAAGCAGCAGTAGCCAAAATTCTTTATCCATAAAATTGAAAGACCATTCTGAAAACCAAAATTCAATTAATTTAAATATGATAGATCAAGTAAGTTATTATAAAAATTTAAAGGTTCTTAAATTGACTACTGCAAAGCCGATTATAGTGGATTGCATTAATACTTCTGTAAAAATACGTGGAAAAAACGAATTTGTACAAACTTCTTTGCCAAAAAATGCCTCTATTGCTATACAAACCGATTTTTCTTTTAAGAACGACACTGATATATTAAAACCTGTAAAAAAATATACATCGGAAAAACAAAACGTAGTTTATATAGTACATTCGGATTCTGACAAAGAAACAAATACACAAACTTCTTCAACTCAAACTAGCTCAGCTGTTTTATCTTGTTGTGAAAGTTTTGAATATGTAAGAGCAGCCGCTATAGATAAGGATAAAACAAATTTAGAAGTAGTATCTAAAAATGAAGAAAATCTTTCACCAGATGTATTTTCAAATTTAAAGCGGTGTCCGCCCAAATCTGATTTAAGACAATTTTCTTCAAACAGTGATAAACCAGTTAAAGGTTCACAAAGTTCTGAGATTACTTCTAACGAGAGTCCTTTAGGTCATTTATTATCATACAAACAACAAGGACAGCTTATACCAGATTTGGAAAAGAAAATAGAATTATTACAAAAAGTAATACAATCCAAGAAGTATAATAATGTTACAAAAAAGTTCTATTTAAAAAAAATTGTGAAGAAATTGATTGATAATAAATACAGCAGCGACAGCACTCATGATTACGACACTTATGTAGAAAACAGTGAAAAATCTGAGAATAAAGTGAGTGCAGGATCTTTGAAGAGTGACAAAGAACCCTCACGGACCACTTCAAATTTTGATCTACAACAAAATAGACCATGGAAACCAATTCAGGATATTGAAAATATTAGTACAGTACCAGAAATGAGACGACCACTTGCTAGGAAATTGGAGGCTCAAACCTTTATTAATGAAATTCTTCCTAATATAAAGGATAATATAAAAGAAAAACTTGAATTGACACCTACTTGTTCTAATTTTGTACCTATTCAGAACTTTTTAAATAGAAAAGATACGCGATTACAGCGAAATCGATTTCTCACATTAAAAAGATTAGAGTCGGTGCCTGCAGAAACTGTTGCATCGGGTGAGAACAAAAGCGAACAACAGCAGTCTAGTAATTCAACAGAAAATGAATTGTATAACATTCTTTCAGCCGAACATATTCTAACAGATAACGATACTAAATCAAAATCAAGAACTTCTGACGAAATTACGGATATAGAAATACAGAGTTGGAGAGAGAATAAAACGCGTTCTGAACATTTATTAGATCAGAAAAATGAAAATTCCTCTTTAGAAAATAAAGATCATTTAGTTTCGTTTGCTAAGAAAGAACGTCAACATCAATTATATTGGATTAATAACGAAATTTCTCATTTAAGTAAATTGAAAGAGTTATTAGAACAACGAAATGATCAAAAAATTAAAACAGAAACCAATGATTTACATACTTTTTTACAAAAACCTCATGTTGAAGATATGCAAGGTGTAACCAAATCTACCACTGTCTACGTTCTTACAACTGAAAAACGAAATCGACCAAAAACTGCTACTTTATCTTCGACTCATCAAAGTCCATTAACGAACAATATAAAAAATAGCAAGAATTCTAAAAATTCTCAATACTCATGTCGTAAATGTGAAAATTTACTAAGTGAAAAAACTGAAGCATCTTCTCTAATAAAAAATAACACGTTAGTTGAAGTTGGAAACGAAAAAATTAATTTTAAAAATGCTCGTTTAGTTTCCAGTGAACAATTTACAACGAATCAGTCTGGAACTGAACGTAAAACCATAATTCATCGATACACTTTTGAAATACCAATAGAATTAAATTCATCTCTATTAGACGATCAACCACAAACATTTACAAAATCTAAGGATACTTGTAATTGTAAACCAAAATCTCCACCAGAGAAAGTTTTTCATATACAAGAAGTAAACGAACAACCAATATATGATCAGAAAACTCATACTCAAACAGCGACTCGTCGTTTAACACACGAATTAACTATTAATAAAAATAATTTAGATAAAAAACAAATTTCTAAAGAAGCGACTACTGCTACTTCACCATGTTGCAAATGTGATAAAAATACACAATGTTCTCCTACTTGTAATAAAACCACTTCATCTTCAGAAAGTTTAACAGAAGTTGAATTATCGCCCGACAGTTCTTCTACAAGTCTCTGTCGTTGCTGCAAAAAACAATCAGTAGTTATGCCTGAGAAATCCACAGCACAAATTGTTACAGAAAAATATTATTTATGTTATCCTTGCTATAACTATAATCAAGTGGTAAATTGTTCAGGTACTCCTTATTATACTTATCCAGGTCATGTATGCAAATGTCACGAATTTACTAGATCCAGTACTATACAGGAAATTAAGAATACTGTGCAAGAATTGGAGAAAATTGAAAAGAAAGATGCATTTTGTAATTGTAATAATCAGAAAGCTGATTCAAATTCCAAATATTGCTCACGTTGTAAATGTAAAATCGAATCGAAACATAAGAAAAAAAAAGGGGGTATGGCATATATTTTAACTTTGGAACCGGATGATGATGTTCCAAGAAAATATAAAAAAGTAAAGGAAAATGCTATGCAAGAGATTAAAATTAAAGTACCAACAGACAAATCTAGATTAAAGGATAAAAAACAATGTTACGGTTGTTGCGGCAATTGTAACAGTAGCAATGAAGAATCAGGTAAAGAAAATATGTCTTCCGGATATCAAGATTGTTCAAAACGCGACAAACATGATAAACCTAAGACAAAATCTAAAAGACCTACATTACAAGTAAGTAGGTGAATGTGTGTAACATATTAGCTTTTTAACCTAATACAATTTTGATATTCAGGATTATTTATGTACAAATAGACCTAAATTTGTAGCTTCGGCCGAGGAAAGACGAAAATGTTTGATTAATTTAGCTTATATGAGGGAAAAACGTTGTGACAAGTACAAGCAACTGTTAGCTACTACAAATACACTTCCACTGCAGAATAAAATTAGAAATAAAAGTAAGTATTGCATTTTTTTCAAATCAAAAGTACTATTTTTAGTCATTTTTAGAAAAACAAATATTTTCTTCTGAAGAAATGAAACAAATAACAGCAAAGAATTATAAAAAGTTACCCGAAGTTCAACAAAAATTGGAAGACATACGTGACCGACAAATTAAGAAAGCAAATAGGCTGTTAGCTGATGTTTTTAATCAGGTATTGATTTGTAATTATTCGCAAAAATGTATTATTGTTTACACAAATCGTTTCCTTATTCTAGAAATTGAGGCAACAAGCTTTACGAGGTAAATTAACAATACCAACCGACACCACTATTATTAATTTAGGATAAAGTTACCATGTAAGCAAGAGTTTATATTTTATAATTTTCATATTTATAAATTACATATTTTATTAATCATATTGTTTTACTTTTTAATGAAAACTATTTAGAGTACATTAAATCAAACTTATGAAATGGTTCTCAAATTTAGAAAAAGAATAAAAAAAACACATCTTGATAATTATAAGTATCTACAATAATTAAAATACAAATTACATAATAAATTATAAATTTAAACTAACTTTCATTTTGCTACTTATTCTAAAGATCATTTTTATATTATGATTTACATTGCTTTTCTAAATATTATGTACAATTAACAACATTATTGTATTATGACTTAGAATTTTTCATATTATTTTAAAATTAGTCGGTGTTATCTGTTCCCATTGATAAGCACTTGAGCAGCAGGAGGTCTACAGTACTCCTGCGGCACTAGTATAGTAACAGGACAGCGCAAATTATGAGATTTCTTCCATATATCCAGAAATATCATTGCTCGTTTTCAGTGGCGGAATATCTGAAATTGAAAAATATATGTTAATATACGATGAACAAAATTTATATCGATATAAAACGCTGCTTAATTTTAAATCTACAATTTGTGTATATTGAAGTTTAATATTTTTTATACCGTAAAAAGTTTAACAATAAGTAATTCTACAATTACAACATTCATATTAAAGTAATCAAGTACCTTTAACGTTATGTACGTTTCTATTTTTGTAACGTACTTCATTAATGCAAAGATATATTTTAATAAATAAATTTTAGAAAATAAAGAGGATTAATAAGTTGAACATTACAAATATAAATTAATAAATAGAATTCTTGTTAGTATAATATAACTGATAAATCGTACCTAAGATTATTTACTTTAGCAGTGACTGCCCCCTCACATTTTTCATTCATTTGCAGCGCGGGTACGTTTGTTATGGGTTAAGTGATTCGACCCTTTGTAAATTAACTGTCTGACGGTTATAATTGACTTTCTAGTAGCATATGAGTAACGCCTCACTTTTGTACAAAGTTTTAAAATATTCAAAGGTATTTGGATAGAAAATGATGTTCAATAAAAAATTAAGCTTGAAGTTTATATAATTTAAACTCTCACATTAAATAATACATACATGCATATAGATGATTAAAATTTTGGTTTATTTATCATGAAAATATGGAAAAAACTAAATAAGGTACATTTTTTCAATAGGTATTCGATAATTTTGTATCGTAACAATTAAGGTGATGAAATAATCACATAAAATTTCAATTATGTATTTGATTTAGAAAATTTAGTAGAAGTAGGTAGTAGTTTTATTAAAATATAAAATTAAGACGTCATATTATTTTTAGTTTGTGGGTTTCCAATATTTTTACTAAATTAATTATTTATTCAGTGGAATTTTTTTTTAAATTTTATTACTCTTTGTATCATATTCTAATATTTTTTGAAAGTGTAGCTTATGATTAAGTCTTGATTTGCACAATGGAAAATTTTAAAACACAATTGCCTTTTTGTTACGAATAAAATATTTTTGAATTTCTAATTCGTCCAATTACATAGTGGATTAATTTAAATAGTAGGTATTTGTACATAGTGTACCTACAGTACAATGTATACGCTATATAACAGGAAATCGGTGTTTTTATCAACCACAACTTTTAAAAAGAAGATTTATTTTATCGTATCTTAAAAGTTGTACACGTGCGATTAATATGAATACATTTTTGAAGAGCCCACCATATTCTTATATCTACCAAATTTCTCTTAAATTAGATGTCTACTAAATAAATTTTATAAATTGGTAATTAGAGGGTTAGTCCTAACCGGCAGACCGCAAATTGGAAACCACCAAGCAAAAGATGAAAATCAGTTATAAAATGGAACTACGATCATTGATTAATGATTTTTATTAATGAATGATTTAAAGTATTTATGTTAGCTTGTAGTATGCATGCAATTAAAAAGTCACAAAATTACATACTAGTGCAGATATAGGTAGGCCTTGTAATTTGAGATACACTTGCTATATTATCATACTATGTTTAACAGTATTAATTGTACAATCGAATTCTTAATGTATGAACACTGGTGGTGAAATAAACATTGTTACGAAAGTAGGGGATCTAGAATAATGATGATAAAAATAATATCTGGCAATTTATTTTAAAAATTTTTGCTTTAATTAGAAAAAGTTGCATGCTCAATGATTTTTTTTTAAATATCTTAGACAATACGGTGAATATTCTAATATACTATGTTTAGTTCAATTCCATTTAAAAGTAGTAATAATCTTTAATAATTTAAATTAAAATTAATTAGTCACTTTTTGGAATTGAATTCATAATAACCCGTAATTAGGAGGTTACAAATAAGCGTGACTCAATTTACTGTGAAATTATTGTAATACAAAGTTGGGGTTAAACATAATTTCATGACTAAAAGTTGTACTGAAAAGCCGGTAGATTACCACTCACTGTCTTAGGGTTAGTTTAAAACTACAGCACTGGTAATTTAATATTAATACTCCAAAAAATTACCTTCTTAGTAACTCAACTTGTTGATTGACCAAGAACTGCTTGTTTGAAGTAGATATGTCTTAGGGTCATCATAATCGTAGGGGTTAAAGGTTGCAGATAAAGAATGAATTCATAATTCTGACAAAAGTTATATTTAAAATAAAACGTTTTTCTACATTCTCCGTTTATTTATTTTTGATCATCTAAAGATAGATTCAAAAATATGGAAAATTCTTAACACTTACCATTATAATTTTCAAATATAAATTTCCGTTTGTACTTAAATGTATATCTTTAAATACGTACTTATGGAAAACATATAAACCAAAGAATGTATAAATGAATAAACTACGAACGCACTATAGAAGTTAAAGGCACAAACTGTCCTCTTTAATGAATTTCAATTGAGTTTATATGTGGAGCCCACATCCTAGCGTTAATTTAAGTTAAATTAAGAGATTATTTCCTCTGTACACGTTATTATTCTATTGTGACCACCATTGCTACCGTTATTTCATTTTACATATGCTATTTTAGTTCTTGTGTCTACAATAAAAAAGTCAAACATTATTTTTGCTACGGGATTAATTTGAAAAGAAGTGTTACTCTTTGCTATATTTTAAAATTTATAAAGATTACATGTGAATCTATATTTTAGCTTTCCTACATGTGGAATTTTAAGTATCATTCAAGGTTTATTTAATAGAAATTTCAAAATTTTGTCGAATATTTGCCTTTCGAAAATCGGGACTATTATCAACATATTGAGTGTCTGAAAAATGCTTGGGTTGTAAACTAATCCAGAATTTTTCTATATAATTTATTTACAGATACTTACATTTAACATAAAATAATTTCAATTTATTAATATTTTTTGAAGTGTAATAAAATACATACGTACATTGGTGTATTTTAGACTAATAGATCACAAACGAGCTTTTAATAGAATTTAAAATATTTCCGAAATTTATTCTAAAGAAACAGAAGTAAAACTAAGATTAATAAATATTATTTATTTATATGAAATTTATATCTGGTTGATTATAAACTCGCCCGTGCGCTATTAGCCTCACAGTGCAATTTTCTTATTAGAGAATTGCTGAACCGTTTGGAGTACTCTTTATATAAATATATAAAAATCATAACAATATTAAATAACGGTTTTACCCATATTAACACTAATTTTTTTTTAGTTAAGATAGTATTAAATGTCTTTTAAAAAATTGCTTAATTAAGAAGAATTCACTAAAAGTCTCACATTTTATTTGAAACTTTGAAAATACGGTGCACTTTTTACAACGTTTCAAGGTGATAAAATTAGATCATTCTTAATATTCATTACCTATAAATTGATAAATAAGTAAAATATAAACACGTGCAAAATTGTTTTTGCTTGATTAAAAATAACTCTCAGTTAGTAAATAGCATCATTATTATCATTATTCTATCTACACAAGTAGAAATGATGATGAGAGCTCAAGTACCTTCATGTCATGAACTATTTATTTCATTGATACGTGACACAGCTCGGTCAATTGATAAATTAAATTACAGGATCACCATTCATAAATCTGTAAGAAAAAGAACAACGCCACAAAAATGCGGGACAGTTTATGATGAATAAGATCGACAGGAAACGCCTTAAATAGGAAACAGCATTTAAAAAATTAAATCTGACGCCTGATGTGGATTATTTCTAATGTGTTACATTAATATAATCTGGGACAAAACCAAATTATTTATTCTCAGACTTACTAAAAAAATAGTCCAACTTCAAAACATTTACATACCTTTGTTCAATATGTTAGTATCTACAAAATTTAAAAAATTTATAATCCATCAGTATACGTACCTAAGTTTCTTACGAATTATATTATTTTACTATAAAGAATTGACTTGTGACTTTTAAAAAACTATATATTCGGTGCTTATTATTTTCCACATGTTAAGCAGTCGAACCGATGTGAATTGGTAACTTATCACCTTCGGCACTACTACTTAATATATGAAAAATTTAATTTCAGAAATGAATTCAAGTTAGTACCAAGGGTACTTATAAATAGTCAAAAGTGGGAATTATTTATAAAATGCAGATAGTAGAGTAAATATATATCCTATATCTTATTTAAATTAAATTATCCTTGTTGACATACACGTACATTTCAAAATTATTGGTAAATTGAATTTGGAATTATAAAAGTATTTCAGATTATACAAATTACAAATAATAGATGGATATTAATATTTATTAATAAATCATTACATGAATTTAATAACAATAAATAATAAATATGATATAAATGCGTTATTCTGATTATTATTGTTATACGAAATGTTATATGCATAGTAAAATAAAATTATCCTCTATCACAAATTATTTCAACAACACTGGGTTCCATGAGTACAGGTTCCAGACATCTATGCACAGCAGATCCCAGAATTTCATCCAAGAGAAAATGTATAAGGCTAAAAATATGAACAGTACAAACTATGAATCACATACTATTTAAAATTAACATTACTTCTCATCAGCAACAAATCTCCATAAGCATAGTTGTAGGTAATGTGTATCTACCTGAATTTGTTGTAAACCATATTTACTAAATGTTTTTAAACGAACACATTCCATAAAAGTCTAAAGATAAAAATCGTTAATAAACATAATAAATAATTGTTTATAATTTTAGAAATTTATCTTAAGCAATTATTTAACAAACCTTTAAACTTATTTTAATTATTCCTGTTAAAATTGAAACCTTGTTAAATTCCACTGTAGAAAATATTTCTATTCTTTCACTAAACAGCTTATGCATATTTGATACTAATGTAGAATCTAGTTGATTAGGAGTATAACTTGACCAATTTGAGCGATATTGATGTCTTGATACTGATATGCTATAAATTTTAATTTAACTTATTCATCGTCATCCAAGTATTAAATGAAATCAATACCTGTGTGTTTTCCTACTAGAGTCACTGCTATGCTCAGTAGTTGTTCCTAGATCTTCATATAATTGAGCAACAGTTGTATCAATCAATGCCATATCTTCTACAACTCTTTTCATAACAGCCCTCACCGTGCGAGGTTCTATTGTATGTAGCCAATCTCTAGTTTCAACACTTTTTCGCAACATCTAAAATACACATTTGTAACTTTAAACTTTAAAAACAGAACAGATACTTGTTTTTGATATACATTACTTGAGAAATATTTAATCCTTGTATTCTGACATAATAATTTAATAATTCTTGAGCTGACTCTTGCATTGTTGTATTTATCTCATTTTCAGTAGTTAGAGCAGAAAATTCTTTTAGTTTAATATTAAACAATTCATCTGTTTGTGAGAGCTAGAAAATCAACTTATTTAAATTTATCATTTTAAAATTCTATTTAAAAAATTACCAAATAATGGACATGTCCATTTTGAAAATCAATACAAAATTTCGAAAGCAACAATAATAAAATTGGTGGTAGTTTTGGATCAGATATGTTTTTAGAACATAAACCTCTAGCCGAAGCCGTAAGATGATGCATAAAACATACAATTAATCCTTCTCTAACATTATCAACGCAAAAGCTGTCCCTGAATAAAACAATTTGGGCAAAGCTTACATCAGGTTGTATAAATACCTAAAATAATAAAAAAGCAGTGGTATTTAATGTAATCATTTTAGAATTCTCACCACTAAATCCTGAAGAACTCCTTTTACTTTTTCAACAACTGTTAATACTAACGACATCAACATTTCATTTAAATTTACGTTAGAATCATCTTGAGTTATAAGTTTTGGTGTAGTTAAGGTTTGACGCATTTTTGAAAGAGAATCAGCAAAATGCATCTTTAAAACTTGTAGGTGGGTTTTTGCTTGTTTACGTCCTGCATTTATTACGATCTCAATTCCAGTTCTAAAAAATATTTATATTGCTCCATTGAGTTCAAATGATATGATAGGTATTCAATTACATACTTGGCAAAATCAGTGTCTTTACAAAGAGTGTTCATGGCTTGCAATCTACGATAAAATCTGTCTAACGCTTGTACTAAAACATCTGTATCAGCAATATCTTGCTCCATATCTACCTTATTTTGTACAAGATCAAAGTATTTTTGCATTTTATTTAGAACAAATGAACTCAATTCAATTGCTGCAAAATTTTCAAAAATTTCGCTGAAAAATTAAAATTTTAAATAAAAATATAGGATCAAATTATATTCCTAATAACAATATACCTATTTTCAATATTATCCATATTCATTCTATTAATAAACATATCATAAAATGATGCCACAACTAAACACAGGTCACTTAAAAATCCAGAACAACCTAAATCAACAAATTCTGTAATGTCTCTTTGCTCGCTTTGATCTCGCAGCATAACTAGTTGTTCATTAAGCCTTTTTTCTGCACAAATTAAAAATTCTAAACATAGTTCTTTGGCTGGTTCATCTAATTTCAGCAACAGATCAACAGATTCAGCTAATTGTTTTGCTGTAGCATTTGAATTGTTAAATTGACTTCGTAATTTACTTTTTAATTCTTTAACTATTACTTCACAGTCAGCCTTTATGCCTTGAAAAGAAGGCATGTTACCATAATGCTGTAATACTTTTTGGGCATGAAGATAATCTTGTACTGCCTAGGACACTAAAGCTATACTTAATACACAAAATAAAAAATACACATATACTTGAGCATAGTTTTCCTCTTCTATTCTCAAATTAAGTGTTGAAGGCAATTTAAATAAAAACTGTAATCTCTTTAGAAGACTGTGAACTCCAGAAAGTTTACTAATTTGTTCCCGCGTATCTTGCAATGTTGATGAAATTTGTTGTGAAAACGATGTTATTGATTCCATATTTTGTGCCAAAAGATCCATTTCAGTTTCCATCATTTTAAAATCAGATTTCATCTATAAGTGCATACTTGAATTATCCCTATAGATTAGCTTATAAGTTTATACCTTTTTAACAGTATCTGTCGCAGTAATAAATTTATTATAATTTTCATAAACAAGAGTTTGCATATCAGAATGTAGGGTTTGGGTATCTTTCACAACTTCACTTTCATGATCCATTATTTGTTTTAAAGAGTTTTCCTAAAAATTACTTTTGTTTATCAACAATTAAGGTTAGACTTCTAATTTTTACTTTAAAAAGTCTTTCCAAATATAAATTTGGATTAAAATGTTGTCCATTAATATCTAATTCATCTCTAGACTTTCCTGCCATTTTACTGATTTATGTATTGCTAAAAATATTTTATTAAATTGATGTACACTCACACCATTTAGTAATGTCCCTTGGTTTGGAGCGGACGGATCGTTCGTGTCCGACGTGGAGAATAATAAAGAAAACGCTAGTTTCAACTTCAACTCTCCGTTATTATTTTACAATCCTACACATGATGGTGGTATTCACTTTTTACAGATTAACAATACACTTTTTATCTTTCACCCATAAGAAAAAAAATATTTTAATATAAATGAAAGTTAATACAAGATAATTTTATCATTACAAAATAATGTAATTATTCTTTTCTACGCATATACCTTGTGTTAAAAATCCATGTCTTTCTTTTAAATTCCATATAAGTTAGTTTGTGTATATATTAAGAATATTTAACATAACTGAAAATAGAACTATGCGAATTTTGATTTCAGGAATTAATTAGTGAAGTTTTCTATAAAAGATTTTCTTTTCCATTTCTAAGCAAATATATCCTATCGAAAATTATTATTATAACTCTTCACATAAGAGTTAATATTTAAATACTAAAATTAACTGAATTGTAAATTTGTTAACAATTTTCGGATACTCTAACGATTGGCAGCTCATTTCGCTGTTAAAATTCTTATAACTGCATTGCCAGCATTTTAAAATAGAACAAATTCAGATTAATTTTAAATTGTTAATATTGTTGTTGTTGGCGCCTTTTATACCTGTATCAGGTTTAGGCGTTTTCCCGCTTGAAACTTTGTTGTGAATGTTGTAGTGTTTCAAAGATTCAAGGCACCTACTGTTTTACGTGGATTGCGAACCACGGCAATTTCTAAGGAAATTTTGAGCAGTTTTACTCTTGCCAGGTGCTCAGCCTTGCGAAGAGAAGAGGAGCGTGAAATTTTCGATGGTCGGCGCGGGATTCGAACCACTTCGAATCCACCTCGCTAGCAAAGCAGCCCAAACACTAAACCACTTGCACCACGCTTCCTCTTAAATTGTTAATATTACCCTTATTAATGTTTTTCTAAAGCATTGTTTGATATGTCTATCTGCAGTTGGGACATAAATACCATAACTATTCATTTGAAAATTATTAGAATCTAGTTTGTTTTTTTTATTATGGACCCATAATTTTTACATTAATTGATTTTATTTGAATTATTACGAGTATGTATTAAACCTCATTTGAATAGAAGTCACCATTGAATTAAATTATCGATATTCGAGTTACATTATTGCCAGAGAATGGTGGATGGAATGCAGGGAAGACTTTTACAATGTATAGCTGCAAATGGGTACTACACAAACTACTAAACGCAATTTATTTTATTAATTTGTTAATAAGTTTTATTTTAGTTCTATTTATTACCTAATTATGTTATGTAAATAAATTTTATTCAGAATACGTATTTTGCAAAAACGTGTGTTTGATTTCCTAAAAAATATACAAACAGGGTCATTCCATATGAAATCAACAAATGGGGTGTGCCGCATGATTTTTAATTTTAATATAAAAAATTGTAGACGATCTTTGTGGTGCCAAAAATGTTAAACCACCATCATTTATTTTTTATTGTATAACTTCTGATCAGTACGCATCCGAATTCAAAATTGAGTCAATTTCATACTTGTACATAATGGGCTCTAGTTTTATTTAGAACTGGTTGTTACTTTATTTGAAAGGGTTATAAATGTGCATTTTATATAATACAAAAAATTGAATTAAAACAATTAGGAACAAGATGGTGACCATCCGAAATTTTCACAATTTTTCTCATTTTAGAATATTTGATTGAACGCTGTGTCAACCCTTTTGCATATTAAGGGTTGATTTTATTTTACAATAAAGTACTAACTCTTGTGATGTCGTGACATAATTATCATTGTCCTAGAATAAAATCTACGAAAATAAAATTGTGAAAATTGATAATTTTGAAAAAAGCTCAACTTTGACCTCAAAAAAATCCATGTGGAGGAAAAAATAAAAATCTGAAATTTTCAGAATATGTAGTCCATATCTTTGTTAATGAGGTCCAATTAGTGCCATTCTGTTATTTTTACATCTTTAGGAAATATGATTTT
This sequence comes from Sinopyrophorus schimmeli, assembly GCA_036325965.1. Classification (NCBI taxonomy): domain Eukaryota; kingdom Metazoa; phylum Arthropoda; class Insecta; order Coleoptera; family Elateridae; genus Sinopyrophorus; species Sinopyrophorus schimmeli. Next base: position 333,379 of record JARFIZ010000412.1, read on the forward strand.
TTTTTAAAGTGCTACTTTTACAAATAAATATGAAAATAATCTCGGACTTTGATAATTTGTAGATGTTTTAAAATCTATTTAAACTATTAGTATTATGTCAATTTATGATAAAAATAATCAAATAAAAGTCAAAATTTTTTAAACTCTAGTATTTATCAAAAATATATATATATGCAGAAATTGTTTATTTTTCATTGCAAACTTTTACTATCTTGAGATTTTCTGAGCTAGAATATCGTCACACTTTTAATTTATTATTTGAGATGGGGATAAAACAATGATAGGATCGTGTGTTTTTTATTGTTATTATATTATTTTTAATAAATAACAGAATTTGAAAATTTTGATTTTTATTTGATTATTTTTATCATAAATTGACATAATTCTAATAGTTTAAATAAGTTAGAAAACTTTTATAAATTATCAAACTTCCAGATTATTTTCATATTTATGTGTAAAAGTAGCACTTTAAAAAAAAAATTTCTAAAGAGGTGAAAATAACAGAATGGCACTAATTAGACTTTATTAACGAAGATATGAACTACATATTCTGAAAATTTCAGATTTTTATTTTTTCCTCCACATGGATTTTTTTGAGGTCAAAGCTGAGCTTTTTACAAAATTATCAATTTTACAATTTTATTTTTCGTAGATTTTATTCTAGGACAATGATAATTATGTCACGACATCACAAGATTTAGTACTTTATTGTAAAAAAAATCAACTTTTAAAATCCAAAAGGGTTGACACAGCGTTCAATCAAATAACCTAAAAATGAGAAAAAATTGTGAAAATTTCGGATGGTCACCATCTTGTTCCTAATTGTTTTAATTCAATTTTCTTGTATTATATAAAATGCACATTTATGACCCTTTCAACTAAAGTAACAACCATTTCAATACCTGTTCTAAATAAAAGCTAGAGCTCATTATGTACAAGTATGAAAATGACCCAATTTTTGAATTCGGATGGGTACTGATCGGAAGTTATACAATAAAAAATAAATGTGCCACCACAAAGATCAACTACAATTTTTTATTAAAATTAAAATCATACGGCACACTTTTTAATTCAAATTTGTTGATTTCATATGGAATGACCCAACATTATTTTATTCCACTTTATTCATTATTTTAAAATACACCCATACCTCACTTTGCGTCGGAGTTACGTTCCAAAAAAACACGACGCAAATTAAAAAGACGCAATGTGAATTAAGAAAAAAATTGAAAAAAAGTGGAGCCGTCTGTTAAAAAACAAGAAAAAAATTAAAGACTCGAACCCAAAACAACGCAACCTCGAAAACCTAACGACGCACGGTGAAAATTAGTACTAATTAAGTAGCGATGCAACTTCGAAAAAACGCAAAAAGAAACGACGCAAAGCGAGGTACGGGTGTATATCTTTATCTTATCATTACAATTTTTTTAAATGCGGGTTGTGAATAAATTGTAAATTGCGTTGCACCGTAATTTATAAAGTGTCGTTCAATAGGCACCTAATAATTGTAATGAAATAGTTAATATATACATTACGTAACAATTTTTAGTGTTTGGGCTGCTGCGCTAGCGAGGTGGATTCGAAGTGGTTCGAATCCCCGCGCCGACCGTCGAAAATTTCGCGCTCCTCTTCTCTTCGCAAGGCTGAGCACCTGGCAAGAGTAAAACTGCTCGAAAATTTCCCTAGAAATTGCCGTGGTTCGCAACCCACGTAAAACTGTAGGGACCTTGAATCTTTGAAACACTACAACATTCACAACAAAGTTTCAAGCGGGGAAAACGCCTAAACCTGATACAGGTATAAAAAGGCGCCAACAACAACAACGTAACATAATGATCAATCAATTATTCTTATCGTTGGATTTATCCCAAAACTCCTTCGATTCAATGACCTTAAAAGTGTCCATAATAAAAAAAAAGTTCTATTTTAATTATTTTTAAATGAACAATTATAGTACTTTTATCCCAACTACGCATAGGTATATTAACCAATGCATTATCCAAAATATAAATAGGGGTAATTAAAATTGAAGTTGATCTGCATATGTTAAATTTAAAAAAATATGTATGAAGTTATAAGAATTTCAATAGTTACTTTGTTAGGGCTATTCTAAAAGTGTTAACAAATTTACGAGTCAGTTAATTTGCATCGTTTAAATATTAACAATTATGTGAATATAGTTTTAATAACCATTTTTAATGGCGTAAATTTTCTTTCAAATTGAAAAGAAAATCGTTTTCTGTTCCGTTTAATATTTTTGTTATATTATTATATTGTAAAAAGTGAACACCATCATTTGCAGCGTTTTAAAATAATAATGGAAAGTTTAAGCTAAAGCTATATCGCTTTCTTTATTATGCTCCACGTCAGACCCGAACGATACGCTGGCTCTAAACTGAGGGACATTACTAAATGGTGTGAGTGTACTCAGAGAAAAGGTATTGTAGAGAAATGCAATCTCCGTATAAATTGTTGGCAACCCAAACCTCTTGCGGTCAATGGCCGGTACTAAAATTCATATCGGCGAATTTAAAAAAACCGTTAAGCATGAGGATTTTTTCCCGCTTTACTGCCAGTTTTATTCAAGAATTATTAATTTTAAATTAATTAAACGCAAATAGTTTCTTTTTCACATTTATTACTTAATATATCTAACACAAATATAAAATAGCATACAATACTTCAAAATAAACATACAAATTAACAACAAATATATATCAGTAATCTCATATTTTTAAAATAAAAATAACTTATCTTTATACATGCAATGTAAAATAATAGCAAATAGAACTTATTAATTGTAATTCAATATAATTAATAAGTTGGACTTTTATTCTTATATTAGCAAAAATTCTTAATTTTAAGTACAAAATTAGATCTAATATCTTATTTTTACAATAAAATGAATCAAACATTCAAATTAATGACAAATATGTATATATATAATAGGTACAAAACTTAAATCAAATAGTACATTCTCAAGTTCAAGAATCTATGTATCCTGCGTTTATTTAATATTGATTATATAATATATCCTTAGATGATTATGTACCATCTTCTTTTGACCATACAGTGCAATAATCGATATGCTTATTTACAAAATGACTTTTAATTTTACTATAATACCACTTATTGCATTCTGGGTACTTACAAAGGTATTTCTTTTTTCCAATTCTTTCCATTTTTTAATCACGATTTATGCAAATGCTTGATAGACCAGAATCTACAAAATGGATCCCTTGCAGCTTTAACTAAAAACAAAACTAATTCATTAAGTGTATTTAATCTGTTTACGTACCTATTCTTAACTTCTAATTTTATTTTGTGCAATCCATTCACTTTAATTAATCAAAAATTGTCACTTTACATTCATAAAAAAAAATGCAATTTTAATGAATTGAACAACGCAAAGCAAATGAATTTTTAGGTTAACAAAATGCTAAATTCAGAGCATAGTATAATGGGCATTTCCCCTCACCCCCCAAACCACAGAAGTTCCATGGCCGCAAATTTCCGTGTTGCTAAGTTCTGCATGTAAGTTGCACCCCCCTGGATGTACTCTTAAATTATTTTAAACTGGTACCACTGATATTCAGTCAAATCACAGAATACTCATATAATGGGTATTCTGTGGTCAAATTGCATACAAAATGAATCAGTATTTTACGCTGATACACGCATCTGCAAACCATACCAGTTCCACCTTAGGGCTTGATTAGATATGTAATCCCAAAAGTAAAATTAAGTCAAAACGGCATTGATTGATAGCGTACTTATGTATCTACTAAATTGCTATTTTTTATTTCAAATAAAACTTAATGAAATGTAATTTAAAATAAGTGATCATACAACAAATATTAAATATGCATTTATTTGTTTTATATTCCATAAACATTCATTCATCCTAATCTTAAAATATAATCGCATCTTATAATGATAATTATCATAATAAATATAATAATAAAAATTTCACACTACCATTAATCTTGGCGCAATATTCATACTCATTAATTCTTGGAATAGTAGTTTTGCTGCATATGGTAATCGTATTTGAGAAATTTGTGTTTTATTTTTACAGCCTTTGCACTCAAAAGTGTTGTTTCTTAAATTAGCAATGGCTATTAAACCGCAAAAGTTGCAAACGTGTATTCTGTATGGATCAGATACTTCAAATAATCTTTCTCTTAAAAACTGTGCAGCACCATGAGAGATTTGACAATCCCGTTCCATTTCACCAAAACGTAGTCCACCATCTCTTGCACGACCTTCCATAGGTTGCCTTACTAAAATCTGAACAGGTCCTCTAGCTCTGGAATGAATTTTATCATCCACCATATGTTTTAATCTTTGATAATAAGTTGGCCCTAAGAAGATTTGGGCATTTATTTTTCGACCTGTATGCCCATTATACATGACTTCGTTTCCTCTCAAATGATAACCATATTCTTGCAATAGAGTAGAAATTTTTTGTACATTTACAGCATCATTGAAAGGTGTTGCATCGCCAATTTCACCTTTATTAGCAGATACTTTTCCTTGAATGCATTCAATCAAGTGACCAATTGTCATACGTGATGGAATAGCGTGTGGATTAATTATTATATCTGGTGTAATACCCTCACAAGTAAAAGGCATATCCTGATTTAAAATAAATGCATTCATTAGTAAATATTATTACTACTTGAAATATTACCTCTTGTCGATATTGAATACCACACGTTCCCTTTTGTCCATGCCTAGAAGCAAATTTATCGCCTATTTGAGGAATTCGGACGGAACGCACTCTAATTTTACAGAATTTATAACCCTCTGCATTTAGTGTTAACATAACTTGATCAACAACTCCCGTTTCACTGTTTCGTAAAAAGGTTGAGGCATCCCGTTTTGTAAAACGTTTAGTTGTACCATCAAGCTAAAAATTTATATGTTTTAAATCACTTACTTAAATATCATAAGTTATTTACTTCATCATCATTTTCCGGTAGTGTAATAGTTTTACCAATAACAACATCATCCCCCGAGACACGAATACCAGGTGAAATAATACCATCTTCATCTAATTTATCATATAATGCGTTTCTCATGCCTTGACAAGATTGTCTAGTTGGTTTTTCAAATTGTTCCTCCTGATCACCTATACGTTTACATTCAGAATCTTTATAAGATCTATAAAATACAGATCTGAAAAATCCTCTCTCCACTGCTGATGCATTTAAAATAACTGAATCTTCTTGATTATATCCGGTATAACAAGCAATAGCTACTATACTATTAATACCAGCTGGCAGTTCTCTAAACCGTAAATATTCCATAGAACGAGTTGTAACAAGTGGTTTATGAGGATAATATAAAACGTGTGCTAATGTATCCATTCGAACGTGGAAATTTGTGATGTACACCCCCATAGCTTGTTTACCCATAGCGCTCTGCAAACATTTTTGTATTATAATTTATAATACATAATTATATTAGTGTTTCTACTAAACTTACTTGATAAGTATTTCTGGGACTTTGATTGTGATCTGGAAATGGAATAATAGAAGCACATACACCCAAAATCATAGCTGGATGAATTTCACAATGTGTATATGTTGTACAATAAGCATATTCTTTTTCTTGTCTCAAATCGTCTGGTGACATCGCAATCATTACAGTTTCTTCTTCTAAAGTGTCAATGTACTCCACAACTCCTAAAGATAATAAAATTGAATCAATCATTAGAATACATAGGGGTAAACAGTACAGTGATTGGCCCTTTTATTAAACAACATAGTTATTGGCCATATAAATATAGTAATTGACTAGTGAATTTACAGTGATCGGCCAATATTTTCTAATTAAAATAAGATATAGTAAATTAACAAAAAAAACGAACCATTTATTAGAAATTATATATTAGGAAATATAGATTTATTATTAAATAATTTTTTAAATATGGCCATTGTCCACTGGCCAACAACTGTACTGTTTACCCCTAATATGCATATCCTGGGGCCCAACTATAACTATAGTAACTCAATAACTGTAGTTACCCATAAATAGTCATTAAATATTTTCTTATTTGGAACTACTAATTGTAAGAATCGACTTATACATTCTAGTGAAAGTTTTTGAGTGTCTATATTTGGTCAACAATAAATATGTTTAGGATATAAATTTTTTATATATTAACAAAGATAGATTTAGATAGATAGCAAAAATAGAATATTATGAATTACAATCGTTTTCATTAGGCATATGTATTTTACTATTCACCTTGAGCAACCAAAACTTGCCATCCATAGTTATTATATTCGCGTTCTTTCAACATATCAATATGACGTTTTTTAAGTAATAATTGTCCATTTTCAACAATTAAAAGTGGTCGACAAATTCTACCAGCATCAGTATAAATTCGAATTTCACGATCTCGAATATCACGAATCATTGACACTTCAGACACAATAATATCCATTTGACGCCTCAGCTTTCTTAAAGTAGACATTAACTGTTCTGGATCACGATGAATACCAACCTATAATTGCATTAAAAATAATAAATCGTGTACAAAAACCAATGCTACTTACCCAACAACCGTTAACAAATATTTTTGTGGCATCTGCAATTGCAGAAGGTGCAATTTCTTCTAAATTTTCCATCGACCATTCTTCCAAGAATTCCAAAATTGGAGATGGTTGGGAACCGACGGAGATGTAAGCCATTAAAGCCAAATTTTTAACTAAGCCTACGGCTGCTCCTTCAGGTGTTTCTGCTGGACATATCATTCCCCATAAGGTATTATGTAACTGTCGCGGTTTAGCTAATTTTCCATCTCTGCCAATTGGAGAATTGACGCGTCGTAAATGTGAAAGAGTAGAAGCAAATGTAAGTCGATTTAATACTTGGGACACTCCAGCTCTTGCTTGATGAGCTTTCTTTTGGTCACCCCAATTTCCAGTAGCTAATGAATAACGTAATCCGTCTGTTATTAATTTCGTTTTAATTGCTAAATCCAAATTAAAATCTTTTCCACGATCAATAAATTTCTGAGCATACATTCTGACTTCTTTCATTAAATTTTTAAATAACCTACAATTAAGCATAAACAATTTTTATAAATCGTTAATTGCAAAATAACATACCCTCTGAATAAAAATGCTAACAATGGTCCGGCCAAGTCTAATCTTTTATTGCCGTAGTGATCACGGTCATCTAGTTCTCTTCGACCTAATGCTGCTAATAGTAACCGATGTACCATATACCTATTAACATTATAATAAACATAAATTCAAAGAATTTTTAATTATAATAATAAAATATACCCTAAGAAATACGCCTTTTTTGTTTCACAAAAATCAGAAACTCCTACATGTGGTAACATTTCCTTTTGTAAAATTTCTCTGGCATATTTAATACGCTTTTCTTTCGTTACACCAGGCCTAGCTCCTCTAGCGCCAATAAAATTCAAAGCTACGTTTTGTTCTTGTATGACAAACGCCTCATCTAAAGAAGGTTTAACCATTTCCATCATTTCAGGATCTTCAAAATCGTAAATAATATGCTCTAATATATCTCGATCAGCAACAAAACCTAGAGCTCGAAATACAATCATAACAGGTATTTCTTGTTTAATATATGGTAATATTGCAATTATGCGTTGACCAATTGCTGCCTTTTTGATAGCCTGACCTCCTCTGGCCATCATATTTACCCACAAAGTAGATGTAGGTCGAGAACTATGTTCAAGACATGAACGTATTTCAGATTTAAAAGCATATTTTCCGTCTTTCATAGCAAATACATAAACTGTATTTGTTGCCATTTTTTCTTGAGCAATCAAAACTTTTTCAGAACCGTTTATAATAAAATATCCACCTGGATCTAAAGGACACTCGTTTAATTCTGTTAAATCACGATCTGTTAATCCACTTAACAAGCAATATGTGGAACGTAACATAATAGGAATTTTACCTAAAATTTGTAAATTGAGTAAAAATGTATTTCTTAATTTTAAGAAATTACCAATAAATGTTTTTGATGTTGTGTTTCAATTGGCTCTTCACCTTCTTTAATAATTGTTTTGTAATATCTACATATAATGGTGCAGAATATGTCAAGTTACGTAATCGTGCTTCGTTAGGCATCATAGGTGATGGAGCTCCATCTTTTTCCCAATGAGTTGGTTTGGATAAATAAATTTGTTCAAATTTTAATAAATATCTGGGCTACAAACTCTTGTTCTTTACCATAATTCCATATTAAAAACAACTTACTTACAGGATTCTCTACTTCACCACTAGTATGTTGTGCTTCAGCTTGTAAATCTATTTGAGGTGAATCTTCAACAATTCTTTGAACAGACATTTGTATAAATTCATCAAAGCTATCAAGCTGTTGACGAACAAGACCTTTCTCATCAAAATATGCGTTAATAACAATCCAACAGGCTTCTTGCCATAATTCAGAACTAATTTCTTCAGCATCTTCGTCTTCAAACTGATCTGTTTTACAAGTAATTTTAGGTTATATTTCAAACCATCGCAAAAACTTAACAAAATAATTAAAAATTACAATAAACTCACCATCATCTTGTTCATACATTTTTATGCAATATTCTTGTTATAAGTATTTTTTAAATAAGATTGTAATAATTAATTTATATTATTCGTTTATGAGAACACAACTTCACGATATAGTATTGTTTGCTCAGAGAAAACTTTGATTATATATACCTAGATTGCTAATGTTATAGGCGGATTTGCAGCTCCGAGGTCACGTTAAAAGTGGTTCGTAATGTGGCTCCCTTTAACGTTCAGTAGGAAGAAGTGCTATTTTTTTTACAGATTTTAGTTTTGTTACAGAACGTCGTAAATGACTATTTAGAGCTTAACTAAGTAGGTAAGTTATGATTGAGAATAACGGTTAGGATGAGAGGGATTAGAGAGACTGCTTGAATCGGCGAAAATTATATATCACTTCTTTTAGATTTCATAAAGTATTGAAATAATAAGAACAATAAGAAACATTGACAAATTGTATAATTTTTAATGAAAACTAAAGAATGAATACATATTTAATATACATTTGTTTTTAAGACATTAAAAATTCTCAATAAAATCAATTCTTAATAATAAATAATAATAATTTAACCGTAAATAAGATATAAAGATATATTATTGTAGACACATAAAGAATTAAACGCTTGCCGCCAAGCTTGTAAAATTTTAAAGATAAAGTTGATACTAGGTAAAAGTATTTATATTTCAATTTCAAACTTTTATGTTCATTGGGCAATTGTGCAGAAAGTACCGTTATGGTTTATTATAGGCATTTTTCTACTATGGCCGCTGCTACACTAATTTGAAATATAACAATAGACATTATTTTAAATAATTCTAAACTAAAAAATAGCAATTAGAAAAACGCCATTAAAAGAAAAAATTGGGGCCCTCTTTGTAAAAAGAGTACAAATCGTGTGAAGACGGGTCTCAACCATATCCAATATCAGACTCATAAATCGGATCTAGAAGTGAATTTCAAAAGTATGTTTGTCGGTTGATCGTACCTACTATATTTCTATATTGTAATAAGTTGTTTTTTTGGGATTTTGTTCATTTTGATTTGTTTAATGGAATATAACCATATAAAACACCCTTTATAGCAACATTTGCATTATATATATTTGTTTTTAAAAGCACCTACTAAGTTTGTTAAAATGTTTATCGTATTTTTTGCCTTTTGTCTTATAAAACTGTAATTTTACAACAAAATTGTTTTTATTTCATTACGTTCAGTGTATTTCTGACAAGTATAATACCTAAGTAAGAGCCATTTTGGCCGAAGGTAACTAAAATAATGCGAATTAAAAATTAAACGTCGTGTAACAGACTGCGCGCGTCAGCAAGAACGTAACAATTTTCGCTATTGTAATAAGTTGTTTATTTTATTATAGTTTATGTTTGAATGGAACTTGTATAACCATTTAAAAAAACTTTATAGTGGCATTTGTATTATTTTTGTTTTTAACTGTATTTAGTTTATTAAAATGTATTTCGTATTTTTAGTCTTTTACGTTATAAAAATGTAATTTTCACAACAAAATTAATTTTATTTCATTACGTCAGGGTATTTTCATATTCTCAATCCACATAAGGTAAAAGTACCGGTTTTGGACACGTTAGGCCCAGTTTTAGACACTTGAGTAATTTTGATAAAATACTTTAAAAATACGTAAAAACATAATTGATGTTTCTATCGTAGTTAAACATACATTAATTACACTTATAGCAAGTAGCGATAATTCTTATATTTGACATTTGTCAAAATAAAGTGGAAAATGTCCACAACTGGTACAGTGTCCAAAACCGGTACTTCTACCTTAGTGTACACAAATTTAACAAATTTTTAAAAAAATATTAAATGTTTTGGCAAAATAATTCAAATAATATAGCGTAGTCAGTACTTAAAATCAATTTAGTATTTTGAAAAGATTGAAAGATCGAAAAGATAAAAAAATGGGTAGTTTCTATATAGTGAAATATTTCGAGATTAGAGCCTAGTATGTAGTAAAATTGTAAAAGATAGTAATAGCAGTCAAAGAATAAAAAATTTAATACAAATTCATTCTGAAATTGCTGCCCGATTAATTTATTGCTCGTAGTCAATAATTCTGTATTTAAGCGCTTTAAAATCTCTGCTTGAGAAATATATAAACTCATAAATTCTATATTTAGATTCATAAATTCCACCTCCACATTTACAAATAGCGAAGAACTAAACCTTTTTCAAATTTCGAATAATTATCTTTGCCATCTATCAATGGGGTTCATAAATTTATCGAAAACAACAGCAGCGCACAATTGGAATAGCCGCCGCCTCCAGTACTAAGGGCTTGCGGCCTCCAGATCGTCTCCTAAAAGCGCTGCACAAAATTAACATGGGATTGACAATCTATGTTATATATAATCAAAGCCACTAGCCAGGCTTCTTAATATATAAAAAATATCTTTTTATTCTTAATCAATTTAAAAAATTAAAAACATGGTCTCCGCTTAGAACGACATATCATCCTAAAGCACCACGAAATAATCAAATTACCAATTTTGATTATATGGATATGTATCTTTCAATTTCAATAAATATATGTATTCAGTCAAATTCAAGGCCCTACGTTGTCTAAATGTTCTGACAAGCGTGAGACCACCTAGAAACAAAGATAAGTTTATCTTATTTCTTGACCGATTAACTTAGCTAAACCCACTGTAGTAATTCATATTTCACCGCATCATGTTAAAATCGCTAATGTTTTGGATCTTAAGGCTGCGCGCCGACAAACAAAAATTGTAACAAGATCCAGGTGGCGATACATCGCGATATTGGAATTTTTATCAATGTTACGGACCCACACTGAATAAACTACTCACCGCTAGGCGATCGGTGGTTGAAACCACGATTCACGTTTAAAACGCTTTGCTTTGAATACGATACATTTCATATGCATTATGGACATGATTTAATTATTATTATTTGAACTTTATTTTTAAAACAACTAATTAATATAGATACTATGATTATTTTAATTTGTTACTTTAATCTCATTCTTGACTATTACTACACAAGTGCATCAAACATTTTCTTGTTTGAAAAGTGTAATAAAAATAATTTAGTATAGATATTTACAAAATCATATTACATAAATATGATTAAAAGACCTTTATTATACTTAAATGGTTTTGCGCTTTTTATTTGAATATTCGCTGCACACTATGATTTAACGAAATTAACGAAAAAACTTTCGAAACGGTATCGCTGTAAATGTTTTACATGAATTACATTCACCTTAAGAACCCACATATCCGCTGGTGATATTTCAACCTCTTAGGAATTGCTTGGTTTCGTCTTAGGCATATCCGCTCAAAAAGGTCGACGTTAATAGTTTTTACCTATTTAAGTTCAATTTTAAGTTTAGTTAGGCAGTCAGCTAAAGTTATCCATTAAGTCACATAAGAATATTTATTAAGTTAGTGATTAAGTATCTGTAATACCAGACAAATAAATAAGTATATTTCACGAAGACTCTTCATTAAGTGAAAATAAAATAAAGTGTAAAAGCACGAGAAATATAATTGGCGCAGTCGAGTAGGATACTGTCGGGAGTTTTGCGTATCGAACGTGGACTTTTTTGTTTTAACAATTAACCGGCAATACCTGAAAACAAAGGTGATTCGTGTGCAAGAAATTCGAGTGGCGGTTCCTTAAACTTCAGGAAACCCGAGTCTATCGAAGACACATTTGCAATTTTCACGCCAACGGACCATCGGAATCTAAAACAACATAGTTTAGATTCGCGAAGACAGCAAACACCAGGAAGGACAAAATCGCCGACCTGACAAGCTTCTTCATATTTAAGAAACAAGAAAAATAATGCTAAAGATTGCCACAATACTTATGTGAGTACAATTTATGGAATTTTTGTTAGAAAAATTTGAAAATTTAAATATTGAAAAGCCTTTAACTGAACTCAACAATCCATCTATTCCCAAAATGACCCAACAATTTAAACCTGAATATTTAAATTGCATCCCCGAGTTTGACGGAAATCCTAATGAACTAAGCAGATACCTATCAACAAGTGAATCACTAATACAAACTTTTTACGACACTCAAAATCCAAATAATTTTCAAAACACGTATTTGTTAAATTCAATAATTTCAAAATTAAAAGGAAATGCAAAAGTAATTGCAAACATTCAAACAATTATATCTTGGCAACAATTAAAAGATGTTTTAACACGAAATTTTGCCGACCAACGGACGAGTCTTGTCTCAACAGAGATTTAATAATGTTGAGACAAGAACAAAATGAAAACCGCAAAAATTTTTGACAGATGCTTAAATGTGTTAAACCTTCTATGCAGTTATGTAGATGTTCATGAAAACACTGTAGAGGCAAAACCTTAAAAAAAAATCTATATCAAGACTTAACATTAAGAACGTTTCTGTCTGGTTTAAAAGAACCATTAGGAACAACAATTCGGTGCATGAAACCCACAAATTTGAGTGAAGCATTGCAATATGTTATAAGAGAAGATAATATACACTATTTCCAAAATTACACAAATAAAAATTTAGTAAGACCACAAATTCAAACTAATCAATTTCGACCACAACATAAACCATTTGTGAGACAAAATTTTCACCAAAATTCACATTTTAATACTAATTCTAAACCTAACTACCAAGACAATCGACATGGACAAAATTCATTTCCATCGCAACCTATAAATATTAGACCCAATCAAAATTTTCAACAACCACGATTTTATACAAATGCTCAAGTATTTAAACAACCACAAAATAAAAACGTTTTTCGACGAAATCCCAATCAAACCTTTCCTAGGCCAACACCCATGAGCACATCGACAAGAAACACAAATTTTAATAGACAAAACGAAACACCAATGAGCATTTCGACGAGTAACACAAATCAAAATTTCAACAATACCCAACTTTACAATACGGAAATCACTGAAGACGAAAACCCTCAAAATTACAACGAGGAAGTTTTCGAATATGACGACCAACCTTGTGAATTTCATAATTCAAATTTAGAAAATTTACAAGACGAACTGAACGAAGAAAATTTTTTAGAGTTGCCTCAAACATACCTAAACAGTTAACAGCACCTGAAATTATATCTCTAAACACCAATAATTCAAATGAGTTGTCTTATATTGAATTCCCAGAATACAATATAAAACTTCTTATAGATTCCGGATCAACAAGATCATTTTTAGACCCCGATGTAGCATTTAAACGTTTTCCCAATTTAATCAAGGACGAACCATTTATTGTAACAACAGTTTTTCAAAAATCATCCCATAAATTTAGTATTTCTATTCCAACACCAAAAATTTTTAATTTACCAAATTCAGAAAATCTAAAATTTTATCTTTTTTAAATTTCATGAAACATTTAATGGACTTATTGGACTAGACAATTTAAAATTTTTACAAGCTAAATTAGACTATAGTACTGGATGTTTAATAACACCACATACAAAAATTAAACTTTTATTTCATAAAACAAGTAACCAAATTAATTTAATAAAAATCTTACCAAGAACCCAACAAGTTATTAAAATTAAAACCTCCATACCTTCGGGCGAAATAATTATTCCACATCAAAAAAATTCATAATTGCGAAATACCTGAAAGTTTAACTATTGCCAAAAATGGTGAAGCTTTAACAACAATATTAAATAACAGCACAAATTTAGTAACTTTGAATTTTTTACAACCAATAATTGTAGAAAATTTCGAAAGACAAGAGATAGAAAACATAGATTTAAATTATATTGACAAAATTGAACAAAATTTAAAATTAAATTTGAATAAAATTAGAACCAACCATTTAAATAATGAGGAAAAACATACAATTTTGAATTTATGCAAAGAATTCTCGGATATTTTTTATCAAGAAAATATGCCGTTGACATTCACAAATGCAATTAAACACCAAATTAAAACTACTGATGACATCCCTTCATACACTAAGTCTTACAGATATCCCTTTATTTATAAAGAAGAGGTACAAAAACAAATAAGACAAATGTTAGATTTTAAAATCATTAGACCCAGTAATTCGCCATGGTCCTCACCTATATGGGTGGTACCAAAGAAAATAGATGCAACAGGCAAACGTAAATGGCGCGTAGTCATTGATTATCGACAACTAAATTCAAAAACAGTAGACGACAAATACCCTTTACCAAACATAACGGACTTACTTGACAAATTAGGCAGGTGTCAGTATTTTACGACCCTAGATTTGGCAAGCGGGTTTCACCAAATCGAAATGGATGAACATGACATACAAAAAAACTGCTTTTACCACCGAAAATGGACATTGGGAATTTCTTCGGATGCCCTTTGGTCTAAAAGGAGCACCAGCGACATTCCAGAGAGTGATGGATAACATCCTCCGCGGTATTCAAAATGAGCAATGTTTAGTTTATCTAGACGACATAATCATATTTTCGACATCCTTACAAGAACACATTGACAGACTTAAAAATGTTTTTCAGAGGCTCAGAGACTCGAACTTTAAGATCCAACTAGACAAATCCGAATTTTTACGGAAGGAAGTAGCTTATCTAGGTCATTTAGTGACTCCAGAAGGCGTTAAACCAAACCCGGACAAAATAAAAGCAATCAAAAACTTCCCCATACCTAAAACAACAAAACAAATAAAAAGCTTTTTAGGTTTACTCGGTTATTACCGCAGGTTCATCAATAACTTTGCCAAAATTACCAAACCTTTAACAAAATGCTTAAAAAAAGGCGCTAAGATTGTTCATGATCAAGAATTTATAACTTCGTTTGAAAATTGTAAAACCTTGTTAATTAATGACCCTATTTTACAATACACAGATTTTATAAAACCATTTAATTTAACTACGGATGCGAGTAATGTTGCCTTAGGAGCAGTGTTATCTCAAGGTACAATTGGACAAGACTTACCAATAGCTTTTGCATCTAGAACGCTAAGCGACTCGGAACAAAATTATTCAGTAATAGAAAAAGAACTTTTAGCAATAGTATGGGCCACAAAATATTTCAGACCCTACTTGTACGGAAGAAGATTTAATATTCTCACAGATCATAGACCTTTAAAATGGTTATTTTCTTTGAAGGACGAAAATTCAAAATTTACACGTTGGAAATTAAAATTAGCGGAATACACATATGACATTATTTATAAAAAAGGAAAATCTAATACTAACGCTGACGCATTATCCAGAATCGAAATTCATACTAAAGACACAGCACCAGATAACGACAATATTTCAACACAAGTACAACCCGATCTTGAACCACACCAAGACGAACTTATTGAAACCCGAAATAATGACGATGACCAGACTATACATTCAAACGCAGAGCAAAATCCTGTTTGTGATATACCAATTATTGATACAGCCGTTAATTACGGACAACACCAAATTTTTATAAATTCAGTATTACACTCTCCATCTAAACCGAAAACTAAAATTTTGTTTGAGAAAAAGATACGTATATATATACAATTATCACAAAACAATTTTGAAAACGATGTAATAAGTTTTATTAAAAATTATATTAACCCAAATATTCAATATTATTTATACTTTGAAAATCCAGAATTATACGAACCATTTTCGATAGTTGTTCAAAATTATTTTAAAAATTCATTCTTAAAATTTAAAAAATGTTCAAGGAAATTAATCGATATTACTATTAAAGATGATATTAAAGAAACCATAAAAAATTATCACGAAGGTAAAACCAATCATCGAGGAATTGACGAAACTTTACTTCGAATTAAAGAAAAATATTATTGGCCATTTATGAAAAATTCAATTCAAACTTTTATTAATGATTGTGATATATGCCAACAAAGTAAATACGAACGACACCCTGTAAAAATGAAAATGAATACAACACCAACAGCAACTAAACCATTTGAAATTATACACGCCGATACATTTACCTTTGAACAAACAAAATTTTTAACTATTATAGATAGTTTTTCTAAATATGCGCAAGCCTACCAGTTATCATCTCTTTCAGGAACAGAAGTTGCAGACAATTTGCTTAAATTCTTTTCTCATCACGGAATTCCATTACAAATAATAGTTGATAATGGTACGGAATTCAAAAATTCTGTAATTACTGAATTATTAAACCTTCACAAAATAAAGTTACATTTTTGTTCACCTAACCACCCTCAGTCTAATGGTACAATAGAAAGATTCCATTCTACTTTATGCGAACATTTAAGATTACTTAACACTAGAGGTTTCCAAAAAACACCAGTAAAAAGTAAAATCATTTACGCGATATTAGCGTATAACTATACCATACATTCTGTCACTAAACGAAAACCAATTGATATTATAAACGGTCATGTTGGCTCAGATGATCCCTTTGATATTAATATTGACCAAATTCTTATCAATGACTATATTAATGATCACAAGGAGCGAACAAAGCTACTGTATAAAGAAATCAATTCAAAATTAACAACAAATAAACAAAAAACTATCGAAAATCGTAACAAAAATCGCGATAACCCCGAAATATTTAGGCCACAACAAAGTATATTCGTAAAAAAGCATGTACGGCAAAAGAATGCAAACGAAGCTGAAAAATCTTCAAAATTAAAAACAGTTAATACGGCAATGAAAACCGTTTCAACTGAACGACATAATAAAGTACATATGGACAACCTAAGACGTCCTTTAAAAACCAATATTGATCCAAAAAATTAAACAATATCTTCTTTCGTTCTAGGTTTCCTATCATACTAGGATTACATGATGACATTACTTTTCAAAACTTAAGTGATAACCCTGGATTAGTACCGCTTAGATTAGGAAAAGCAAAAGTATTAGATTTTAGTTATTCTTTAATTTATTATTACGATTTAAATCCTTTCATTGTAGAAATTAACAATTTGAACAATAAATCAGATGATTTACAAAATTTAGTTTTAAATAACGACTTGTATTCCTTTACTACTTTAAACTACATCAAAATTTTGAATTTTACCAGAGCAAAAGTCAACGAAAAATTACATCAGATCATTCCAACTAGTCACAGAATAAAAAGGGGACTGATCAATGGTTTAGGATCCTTTTTCAAAGCTATAACAGGCAATTTAGATTCGAATGATGGAGAACGTTACGAAAAATTGATTCGTGAATTACAAGACAATCAAAATAAATTAGTACAAAATTCCAAAACCCAAAATTCAATATCAATCGGTTTAATTGATAAATTTAATAAAACAATTCAACAAATAAGTCATAATGAAAAATCTTTAGAAGCAGAAATTAATTTAATTTCGCATATTGTTAATAATACTTATAAATTCGAACATACTCAAACTGTTAAAGACACCATTAACCAAATTATAAATATGTACGAAATAATTAATTCAATTCTACAAGATGTAGAAAATTCTATAACTTTTTCAAAATTACGAACTCTTCATCCCGCTATAATAAAAAGCAAAGATTTATATGATGAATTAGAATCCTTATCAAAAATTATAGAACCAAATCAATTTCCAGTGAAATTGACAATTGATAATATTTTAATGATAGAAAATTTGATAAAGGTAGATAGCTATATTTTCAATAACAAAATTACTTTTATTCTTCATATTCCAATTACACATGCAACAATATTCGAATATTATCATTTATATTCTATTCCCATCCCTTTTGAGAGTCAGTTCAAGGCTATTATACCGCGAAATAATTTTTTGGTCAAAAACGAACTGTACTACGCATTTATAAATGGACCCTGTAAGAAAATGGACCAGCAACAGCATCTCTGTGAAGATGTCGATCTGCAAGAATATGGATCGGAAAAGCCTTGTGAGATTCAACTACTAGATGCCATCAACTCACCTACCTGCAGAAGAATCAAAATCAAAACATCTAAACCCAGCTTTAAGCAACTTGAAGAACCAAACCAGTGGATTGGAATACTTCCCAATTTTGCAACGATCACCCTAAAGTGCACACATCAAGAAGAAATCAAAAGATTAAAGGGCACTTATTTATTCAACATTCCTACCAATTGCCGCATATCTACACCCCTAGGAATCATCACTAACAGACAACAAGTCAATTCTTTCAAACAACCAATCTTATTTCCAAATTTGGATACAGGTTCAACAGACACGAATACAATAAAATATGTTAATCATGTGGAATTGGATGACATAGAACTCAACGATCTTCAAAATCTTCGAAATCAAGTGTTGGCAAACCAACCCGAAGAAGTTCAACAAAATTTGAGTTACGTGCCCAGCATCTGGACAATATTCATTTATGGACTAATTGTGATAAGCATTTTGTTTTTGTTTTTTAAAAGAAAATACCCGAGAAATGCAAGAAGTAGTCCGTCAACAGAAGTCGAAATGAGCGAGGTTCAACTTCCACAGTAGCCTTTGAAGTTGAATTTTCAGGGGGAGGAATTACATTCACCTTAAGAACTGCCAAGCCATATCCGCTGGTGATATTTCAACCTCTTAGGAATTGCTTAGGTGTTTCCGTGCTTAGGCATATCCGCTCAAAAAGGTCGACGTTAATAGTTTTTTACCTATTTAAGTTCAATTTTAAGTTTAGTTAGGGAGTCAGCTAAAGTTATCCATTAAGTCACATAAGAATATTTATTAAGTTAGTGATTAAGTATCTGTAATACCAGACAAATAAATAAGTATATTTCACGAAGACTCTTCATTAAGTGAAAATAAAATAAAGTGTAAAAGCACGAGAAATATAATTCATGTGTTGTTCTATACTCTTGTGTTGAACGCATATACAATTTTTTACATTTAGTGTGCTTGAGCGATATTTTTTATATTGCCTTTATTATAAATTGCATTTTTACTAAATGCCAAAAACCCGAGTTATTTTGAGCAAAAAACGTAAGTTTTCTGTTCATAAAAATTCTTTGATTACAAAAATATTATTATTAAACTGAATTGCACGAGTGACCGGCATCCAATGGTTTGTTTGTTTTAAAACAACCGTTTATATATACCGGGTGTCCCATATTGAGTAGGCTAACATGGATATCTTTCTTATTAGTGGAGATAGAACTTTGGTTAAAAGGGCAATGTTTTGCAGTTTTAGGTGCCAATTCAGATTCCGTTAAGAAAATTGTAAAATTCCGAATAGTTACGAAATAATCGTAAAAAAACTAAAAATCGTTATTTTCTTTAATGTCAAATAACTTTGTAATTATAAAATTTAAAAAAAAGTTTAATATAAAAGTTACTAGGTTTCATAAAATTCAGATAGAAATTAAGTCAAAATTAAATTCAAAATGGCAGCTTCCAAGAAATTGATACCAACTGTCTTATTTTAAATCGATACCATATTGGATCTTTACATAGTTAAATAGCATTTTTTTTTCTCTTTTCATCCATGTATAACAACCCATATTTAAATAAAAAAATTATTAACAATATTAAATTTTTCTGTTTTAAATCAAGTAGCCATGAATTATCAAAGAATAATAAAACAGCATAAGACAAGTCAATGTCATTATATTTATTTTTTGACTGATATATTATGTTTTTTGAATAATAATAATTATTACCTTAGAAATAATTCAAAATGGCAAAATTTTTAATTGAGAAGTATATGTTTTGTACCTACATTAAATGTTACCAAAGCTCCTACGTTGCTGCACAAACATACTTTAACAGTTTTCCAGAAAAACTATATAAAACCCTATAGGTTTACAGCGCGTAATTTTGTTTAGACTCAACGATAATTCTTTAACATTTGTTTATATAACAATAAATTATTGTGATTTTATCAATTTTATTGCAATGTGTTAATGTATATATGTACTAGATTTCACACGCGCAATTTTACACGAATTTTGTCCGCTACGCACATCAGTTTAGTCACTTTGGTTACCTGCTTAAAATGTGTAAATATTAAAAAATAATTTTCAACCCTTTCAACTCAATATTATAATAACGATTTTTAATATTATATATTTTTACATGTATAATAAGTTAAATGATTTTAATAAAACTTTTGTGCGTAACGTTTCCAATACTAAAATTACTGCAAATTTTAATTATTTATATACTACTCCTGGCCCACAATAGTTGTCATATTTCGCTTTTAATTTTATCCCAAAAATAACATTTTAATTATCCACCATAAAAGAAATATATGTATTAGGGTGCTTCGTTTTAAACAATTATTTTTGCGGACCAGAGACAAAATATTGTTTTAGAACAGAAAAAAAAATCTCCAAACAATCTTTAATTTTAATTCTAAGTGGTCGCTAGTTAATTTTAAATTTTTTTCATGCATTTAATACGTGAATTTACAGTTTTTTTAAATATGTAGGGAGACCGGGGTTGGAAGTCACATTTTTTCTTTTGTATTTTTAGAGCCCATGGTCTTAATTTATAAATGACATATATATATCAATATATAGTGTTTTTATTCTAGTTTAAGAAAAAAAAAGACTTTCTCTACCATTATCCAATGAGCAGATATTATAATTATTTTGAAAAAAAAAAGTGCGACTTTCAACCCCGTGTATAAGGGATGGTTGTCATAGTGTCTGGGGTAGGTAATCACCCGCTAAATAAAATGTAAAATACAAAACGACAAAACAAATGCAAATGCTATTCCTAACCTATTCTATCGAACGAACTTAGGTTATGGTAACAAAATGACAAATGTATAATTACAGCCAATCGTTTATGTAGTAAAACTCCTAGAAACCAATAAAAAGGCCGCACATATTCATGGTTACTTTGCACAGGTGACAACTAGCCCCGTTAACTTGAGCCAACTTTCCCCAAAACAGTTTTGGACAATAAACTCCCAAAATAAATTTAAATCAATGGTCATTTAAGAAACCATATGAATAATGTCATGAAGCATATCTTAAACATCATAAATACACGAAAAGTATATCATTATGCAAAATTTAAATATAATTACGAGACTCAAAACAGATTCACAAAAATTACTTTCACTGTACAAAACACAAACGTATATATTTCTTATACGGTATTTCAGAGAGAATTGAAGTGAAGTACGGAAGGAGGTATTGTGCTCGGGCTTCTTTAACACGGGTAAACAAATTTATTAATTTATTAGGTTTGCTGTTATGGCTTATGGTGACAACCTACCCGTGACACAACCATACCCGGTCTCCCTATCTGTATCTCTCCTGCATTTTATAGAATTATCTTGTTCTTTGCGAAAAATTGTAAAAAATATCAATTTTAAAAGTGCCCACCGTAGAGTCTAAGCTGTAAAGCGATTAGTTTATAAGATAAATAAATTCCAACGCATAAACATGTAAAACATATTTGTATTATCGTATTAAAAATTCCATATTAAATTTTAAAATAACCGTTTATTTATTATCTTTACAACTGTTGACTGAATACCTTTTTTGTAGAAAATTTAATATCTTCTAAAATTATCATTTATCTTTTACTAGCCGTGAAACCATCGAAGTGATAGATCTAACTATGGGGCACTTTTAAAGATTGTTATTTTTCCTACAATTTTCCATAACAAACACAATGACCTAAAATGCAGCAGAGATATAAATTCAAATATTAAATAAATGTGAAAATTTTAAAATTAACTAATAACCCATTAAAATTAAAGATTGAAATTTAGTGAAAATTTATTTTTCTGTTTAGAACAATATTTTCTCAATGGAGCGTAAATTAAAAAAATCGTTTATAAACGAAGCAGCCTACTATAGATGTTATATGTTTTGATTAAAATTTTTAGTTTTTAGAAAATCGCGACCTTAGAAAGATTTTTGAAGACGTCTTTAAAAAGTATAATTTTGAATTTTGATAAATCAAAGAGTTTTACACAAAAATTAATAAAACCTAAAACAACCCAACTTCTAAGCTTTTGTGCTTTTTCAAAATAATGATATTTTTATTAATCAAACGGCAAAGCTTGTGAAATTATCGTAAATTTTATTTTTTCATATTCATTTTTATTAAATGGCTATCAAGCAATTGAAGTATGCCAATTTTGGTAAATATTTTCTGGGAGCATACATAGATAATAAAATAAAATAAATTTCGTTATCATCTGCTTCCAAAATTGTCGATCCCTGCAAAAATATGCCCCTTGAGAAGATATTTCTTGAAGGTATGCAATTTAAATATGTACTTTGTTTTCCGGTCATTTCCCAAATTTTTCAAGAAAATTTGAAAATGTTTAGTATTTATTTACGATATAAGTATTTATTTCTACCTGATATTTGCAAAATTTAACTTTTTCGTTCTTACTTCCTTATCAGGGTGCATATTTTTTCCACAAAATATTTTTCTGCGTTTAAAATTTTGTTAGTTATTTTTAATCACAATTATAAATAATTTCGATATATAAAATAAATTAAAATTTATATAAAAAAAAAAATTATAAATATAATAATTGGACTAAAAACATTAATATCAAAGTATTTTCAACATTTATTTATGGTATATTAAATAAAATTAGAACTATATTTAAAAATAATAAACATATCATCAGAACAAATAAAAAAAATCCAGAAAATTAATCATTAGCGCCTTTCTGCAATACTATAATTATTATCTTTTTTTAAAAAAACAATTATTTTACAATTTTATTCACATATTTATGTTACTTTGTAATATTAATAAAACAAATCCCATTAATTAAGATTCATAACATAATAAATATGTATTGTTAAATTTAAACTGGTTTTTGAATTGCGCGCCGACGGTTACTTTGCCCCCTCCAACAATCAAAATCGCATGAAAGTTCTCTGAATATAACATTTGAAATCATATTGGAAGTACTTAACTCATGTATTTTATATACCACAATTTCAAGACTTCAGAAAAACTACACAACGTAAGAGTTCAAATTTTAGGACAATAATTTAGACCAAATTCTGATGTTTCATTAATCAAATTTAAAAACATTAATAGTTTTGAAAAACAGCAATATTTAAAATTTTTAAAAAATTTGAACTCAACGAAACAGTATTACTAATTACTTCAACATGCAAACCGTTTTTAAAATGTTTAATAATTTTGAGATAATCTTAAATTAGATTTAGCCATTTCTCCTGCAGTTTTATGTTCATTCAGTTATTGCCTCGTAGATGGCTACAAAACATTGAACGTATAATTACAATCGCAATCTAAATAACTTACTTTATCGAATCAAGTTTTTATTAATTTTAGCAAATACATATTTATTTATATAACCGTATACGTGAATGTATATAAAAACATAAATTGATATTTAAAATGAAAAAGTCTTCAATTGTCAATGCAAAATGAAAAATTATTTATGATTAATTTTGTCTGCTCAATATAAGTATATATGTGTTTTAATGTAAATATGTATAATACTAAAGAACACAAATATTTAGAAAAGAATACTGTTTTTACAAATTTTACTTTAGAATTTCAATTTACTGTTTTTCAAAACTATTAATATTTTTAAATTTGATTCAATGAAACATCAGAATTAGGTCTAAATTATTGTCCTAAAATTGTAACTTCTACATTGTATAGTTTTTCTAAAATCTTGAAATTTTGATACCTATATGTAAAATACATGAGCGCGAATGACTTTATTGAAACAAAGTTTTTTATTAACTTTAAATGCAACTAATATTTTTATTAACTGTATACTAAATGTATATTAAAAACGTAAATTGATATTTTTAAATGAAAAATAATCTTTAATTATTTTATACTACTCTATAATAGTTGTCATATTTATTTAAATTTTATCTAAAAATAACATTTTGAATATACAGTATAAAATAAATATATGATTATATCTTGTTTTAAACAATTATTTTGCGGTAGGAAAATATTGTTTTAAAACAGAAAAAAAATTTCTTAAATTTCAATCTTTAATTTTAATTCTAAGTGGTCACTAGTTAATTTAATATTCATGCATTTACACTAATTTACAGTTTTTTAATAACTGTATCTTTCTGCATTTTATAGATTTATCTTTTCTTTGAAAATTGTAAAGAAAATATCTTTAAAAAGTGCTCACTAAGTCTAAGCTGTAAAGCGATTAGTTTATAAGATATAAATTCAACTATAAACATTTAAAACATTTTTGTATTATCGTAAAATTCCATATTAAATTTTCAAATAACCGTTTATTTATTATCTTACAACTCTTGACTAAAGACCTTTTTATAGAAAATTTAATATTTTCTAAAATTGTCATTTATCGTTTTGCTATTAGCCGTTTATGGAAAATGAAAAATCAATAAAAATTATCTTTAAGTTTTTTGCCGTGAAACCATTCAAGTGCTTTCAACTATACAAACTTTAAACATTGTTATTTTTGTACAATTTTCCATAAGAACACAATTACCTAAAATGCAGCAAGATATAGATAATTGAAAAAACTGTAAATTCACATATTAAATAAAAGTGAAAATTTTAAAATTAACTAATAACAAAATAAAATTATAGATTGACATTTAGTGAAAATTTATTTTCTGTTTAGAACAATATTTTCTCAATGGAGAAATTAAAAAAAATTGTTTAAAACAAAGCATCTAGTATAGATGTTATACAACAAATTTTTCAACCTTAACAAAGGTATGGTAAAGATCATACAATCTTTCAAAAATAAGGCACTATACAAACAGACTTTGATAATTATATGTTGTGATGTGGTTGTTATTTTGATTTTTAGTTTTTAAGAAATCGATAGAAAGATTTTGAAGATGTAAAGTTGAATTTTCTTTAGAGCTAGAGATCATCCGTCTTTAAAAAGTATAATTTTGGATTTTTGATAAATCAATAGTTTTACACAAAAATTAATAAAACGTAAAACAGCCCAACTTCTCAGCTTTCGTGCTTTTTCAAAATAATTATATTTTATTAATCAAACGCAAAGCTTGTGAAATTATTGTAGATCTTATTTTTTTATATTAATTTTTATTAAATGGCTATCAAGCAATTGAAGTATGCCAATTTTGGTAAACATTTCGCATACATAGATAATAAAATAAAATAAATTTCGTTATCATCTGCTTTTAAAATTGTCGATCCTGCAAAAATATGCTTTGTTAAGATATTTATTGAAGGTATGCATTTTAAATATGCACTTTGTATTTACAGTCATTTCAATTGTTTTAGAATTTGTAATACTAAGCATGTTTAGTATTTATTTATGATATAAGTATTTATTTCTACCTGATAATTTCAAAATTTAACTTTTTCGTTCTTATTTATCAGGTGCATATTTTACCACAAAATATTCTTCCGCGCTTAAAATTTTGTTAGTTATTTTTTAACCACAATTATAAATAATTTCGATATTTAAAATTAATTAAAAATTTATATAGAAAAAAAAAATTTAATAAATATAATTGGACTAAAAAACATTAGTAACAAAGTATTTTCAACATTTATTTATAGTAAATAATAAATAAAATTAGAACTATATTTAAAAATAATTAACATATCATCAAAACAAATAAAAATAAATCCAGAAAATTAATCATTAGCGCCCTTGTGCAATGCTATAATTATTATCCTTTCATTTTAAAGAAAAACAAGTATTTTACAATTTTATACACATATTTATGTTACTTTGTAATATTAATAAAACAAATCGCATTAATTAAGATTCATAACATAATAAATATGTATTCTTAAATTTAAACTGGTTTTTGAATTGCGCCCGACGCTTACTTTGCGCTTTCTGCCAAACCTAACAATAGAAATCGCATGAAAATTCTCTGAATAGGTATAACATTTGAAATAATATTGAAAGTAATCAGATGTTTGCTACACCAGACTATATGTCGAAAATAGACGAAAGTATGCGAGTTTGACCGATAAAACTAGACCTGCAACAACTTATGTATTTTGAAGGTTTTTCAAATCAGGTTAAAATCGATATCTTGCATCTCTATACAACTATCGTGACTCTCTTTACGAATAGTTCCCACGACTATTATTGATAAAAACACGAATTTATTATAACTTTTATTTTTAATATTTTTTAAATTGCGGTATTTATCCATCGTTATTAATTTCATTCGTTAATGCATGTATTTTAGTAATTCTAGTCAAAAAATGCAGCAAACGTTTTGACTCTTTATTTAGTAAGGTAGATTTTAAAATTTATTACAATGCAAGAGACGAATGGTGATTCATATTTGACACAAAATTTAGGTTATCTCTATTTTCAAGCAAATTCAAAATATTCTTTTAGTCGTTCATCGTACTAAAATGAATTAATCTAACTATAAATAAAAGTTTTTTTATTATTAATATTCGAAAATTATTTTATAATATTATATTTTAGAAGTGTTTTTCTCAGAAAACACATGATTTTTATTTATAATTTTGTAAATAATTTATACCAAATTAATTTGTTTTAAATCAAGGAATATTTAATGTTTTTATGTACGTAGTAATAATCAGGAATTATATCAATGTAGCAAATTAAATTAATATTGTTATCGTGTATTAAATAGTTGCTTTAAAAGAAATATAGCATAACAGTAAGAACATGTTCATAATATGTATGAAACATATTATATTCAAAGCACATAATTTTTAAACGAGAATCGTAGAATCAACAACCGATCACCTAGCGGTGGGTAGTTTATTAATGTGGTTCTTAGCATTGATGAAAATCGCAATATCGCGATTTAATCGCCACCTGGATATTGTTACAATTTTTGTTTGTCGGCGCGCAGCCTTAAGGCTGCGCGCTATATTTACATATGCCAAAACTTCAGAACTTCAGAAAACTAAGCCACGTAGAAAGTTCAAATTTTAGGACAATTTAGACCTAATTTTGGATGTCTCCTTTTTGAAAATTTGGAAAAACCTTAATAGTTTTTGAATAAACAGAAAAACTGTAAAATTTGAAAATCAAATTTAGTGAAAAAGAAACACGCGTTTTACTATTACTTCAACACTGCGCAAACCGTTTTTAAAAATTTTGAGTATTTTTGAGATAATACGAAGTTAGATTAGCCAATTTTTCCTGCAGTTTTACGTTGGCAGTTCAGTTATTGCCTCGCAGATGGCTGGCACCAAACCGCAACCTTGAACGAATATATTACAATGCAATCTTAAAACATACTTCATCGGAATAAGCTTTTTATTAATTCTAGAAAACGCTACATTTTTTTATTTAACCGTAAACGGTTCAAATAAATTTGATATTCTATTTGCTGAAAAACAACTGTTACATTGCCAATTAATTATGTTTATTTGTATTAAATTACGTATTTACCGCTCTTTTTGATAAACCTCGTAGAGTTTATTTTGAATGTTGTGTCTAATTTTCGCCAAATAACAATGTTTTTAAATTATACGGTCTTAAAGAAGCATGAGAAACAGTATGATTTTGCCGTTATCGAATACTACTGTTTGTAATGATTTTATAGAGGCATATAAAATCTTGTCGGATACGTATTAATATTTCGTTTTTATAGATGCCATCTTTTAAAAGTGTAAGAATAAATAAAAAAAACAAAAACAAAACACAAGGTGCTCAAATAAAAGAAAATTATATTCTTATCCAGAAGAATGTCTTAAACGAGTTTATAAAATTCGAAAATGGACTATTCATTCGTAAAGCGAGCAAAAGATATGTTCTAGAACAACAATTCAGTAGAATTCATGGCAGAGCAAGATACTTTAAAAACCAGGATGCACTTTATTAACGAAAATTTATTAACGAAAATTCATTGCTCGAACTGTGATGGTAACTTAATAGTGATACAGAAGAGAACAACGACAAAAATATTGGATGCGATTCTTGTACGCGATGGTATCACTTAAAATGCACCAAATTTATGGATTTTTATATGAGGAAGCTGCAAATGAGGACTATAAATGTATTTTGTGGTTGAATAAAATCAATTAAAGTTAAGGAAACATTTTGTACAACTTCAGACATTGTTTATTAATACATTTTAAGAATAGTTATTGATGTTTGTTATGCTTAGATTGACAATTTGAACATAATTTAGCTCGATGTTGTAGACAAAATATAAAGTAATTTGTAATCGGTCGTCGTAAAATTTATGATGACTAGCCTTCTAGGGTTAATAAAGTTTGCATTTCTTGCTAATAAATAAAAATGTGACTAGCTAGCTAAAATAACTAAACATAAATAATAAAATATGCGATTAGCTAGCTAAAATAACTAAAATTCAACGTCGCATTGTCGGGCCGACGTCCAGCTTATACAATGTCGATAAATAGTGTTTGAAGGCCGAGCAATGGTAATATTGGACATTTTAAAAGAAGTCTAGTTTCTTAAATTAATTTTAGTTTTAAATACTTTTTATAGCTGAATCTAAAATAACAATAGCTAAGTTATCAGAACAAAAAAAAATACATTTAGAAGAATTTTAAATTTTCTAGCTCAGTTCAAACTTCAAATTTTAGTTAACTGGCGTCAACCGCCATTTATATGTGTATAAAATTGTAAAATACTTGTTTTTCCTTAAAATGAAAGGATAATAATTATAGTATTGCGGAAAGGCGCTAATGATTAATTTTCTGGATTTCTTTTATTTGTTCTCATGATATGTTTATTATTTTTAAATGTAGTTCTAATTTTATTTATTATATACCATAAATAAATGTTGAAAATACTTTGATACTAATGTTTTTAGTCCAATTTTTATTAAAATGTTTTTTCTATATAAATTTTAATTCATTTGATATATCGAAATTATTTATAATTGTGGTTGAAAAATAACTAACAAAATTTTAAATGCATATTTAAATTGCATACCTTCAATAAATATCTTCTCAAGGGCATATTTTTGCAGGGATCGACAATTTTGGAAGCAGATGATAACGAAATTTATTTTATTTTATTATCTATGTATGCTCCCAGAAAATGTTTACCAAAATTGGCATACTTCAATTGCTTGATAGCCATTTAATAAAATTTATATCAAAAAATAAAATCAACGATAATTTCACAAGCTTTGCCGTTTGATTAATAAAAATATCAATATTTAAAAAAAGCACGAAAGCTAGAAGTTGGGTTGTTTTACGTTTTATTAATTTTTTGTGTAAAACTTATTGATTTATCAAAATTCAAAATTATACTTTTTAAAGACGGTGATCTCTAGCTCTAAAATAATTCAACTTTACATCTTCAAAAATCTTTCTAGGGTCGCGATTCCTTAAAAACTAAAAAATTTTTAAACAAAACATATAACATCTATAGTAGGGTGCTTCGTTTTTAAACGATTTTTTAAATTTACGTTTCATTGAGTAAATATTGTTCTAAACAGAAAAATAAATTTTCACTAAATTTCAATGTTTAATTTTAATTGGTTATTTGTTAATTTTAAAATTTTACATTTATTTAATATGTGAATTTACAGTTTTATTTTCAATTATTTATATCTCTGCTGCATTTTAGGTAATTGTCGGGTTCGTTATGGAAAATTGTAGGAAAAATAGCAATCTTTAAAAGTGCCCCATAGTTGGATATGTCACTTGGATGGTTTCACGGCAAAAAACTTAATGATAATTTTTATCGATTTTGCATTTTCGCATAAACGGCTAGCAAAAGATAAATGACAATTTGAGAATATATTAAATTTTCTACAAAAAGTCTTCAGTCAACAGTTGTACATAAAGGTAATAAATAAACGGTTATTTGAAACTTTAATATGGAATTTTAATACGATAATACATAAATGTGTTAAATGTTTATGCGTTATCTTATAATCTAATCGCTTTACAGCTTAGACTCTACGATGGGCACTTTTAAAAAATATATTTCTTTACAATTTTTCCAAAGAAGAACAAACAAGATAATTCTATAAAATGCAAGAGATACAGATACATATTTAAAAAACTGTAAATTCACGTGTTAAATGCATGGAAAAATTTAAAATTAACTAGCGACCACTTAGAATTAAAATTAAAGATTGTTTGGTGAATTTTTTTCTGTTCTAAAACGAAGCACCTTAATACATGTATTTCTTTTATGCTGGATAATTAAAATGTTATTTTTGGGATAAAATTTAAAAGTGAAATATGACAACTATTATGGGCCAGGAGTAGTATATAAATAATTAAAATTTGCAGTAATTTTAGTATTGGAAACGTTACGCACAAAAGTTTAATTAAAATCATTTAACTTATTATAAATGTAAAATTAATAATATTAAAAATCGTTATTATAATATTGAGTTGAAAGGGTTAAAAATTATTTTTTAAATATTAACACATTTTAAGCGGGTAACCAAATTCACTAAAGTGATGTGCGTAGCGGACAAAATTCGTGTAAAATTGCGCGTGTGAAATCTAGTATATACATTAACACATTCCAATAAAAATTGATAAAATCACAATCATTTATTGTTATATAAACAAATGTTAAAGAAGTATCGTTGACGAGTCTAAACAAAAATTACGGGTGTAAACCTATAGAGTTTTATATAGTTTTCTGGAAAACTGTTAAAGTATGTTTGTGCAGCAACGCAGGAGCTTTTGTAACATTTAATGTAGGTACAAAACATTACTTCTCAGTTAAAAATTTTGCCATTTTGAATTATTTATAAGGTAATAATTATTATTATTCAAAAAACATAATATATCAGTCAAAAAATAAATATAATGACATTGAGTTGTCTTATGCTGTTTTATTATTCTTTGATAATTCATGGCTATTTGATTTAAAACAGAAAAATTTAATATTGTTAATAATTTTTTTATTTAAATATGGGTTGTTATACATGGTTGAAAAAAAAATGCTATTTAACTATGTAAAGATGGCATCCATTTAAAATAAGACAGTTGGTATCAATTTCTTGGAAGCCGCCATTTGAATTTAATTTTGACTTAATTTCTATCTGAATTTTATGAAACCTAGTAACTTTTTTATTAAACTTTTTTTTGTAAATTTTATAATTACATAGTTATTTGACATTAAAGAAAATAACGATTTTCAGTTTTTACGATTACTTTGCAACTATTCGGAATTTTACAATTTTCTTAACGGAATCTGAATTGGCACCTAAAACTACAAAATGTTGCCCATTTAACCAAAGTTCTATCTCCACTAATAAGAAAGAAACCATGTTAGCCTACTTAATTTGGGACACCCTGTATATATAAACGGTTGTTTTAAAACAAACAAACCATTGGACGCCGGTCACTCGTGCAATTCAGTTTAATGATAATTTTTTTGTAATCAAAGAATTTTTATGAACAGAAAACTTACGTTTTTGCTCAAAGAAACTCAGGTTTTGGCATTTTGTAAAATGCAATTAATAATAAAGGCAATATAAAAAATATCGCCCAAGCACACTAAATGTAAAAAATTGTATATGCGTTCAACACAAGAGTAGAGAACAACACATGAAAAACGTTTTCCAGCGATACCGTCTCGAAAGTTTTTCCGTTAATTTCGTTAAATCATAGTTTGCAGCGAATGTTCAAATAAAAAGCGCAAAACCATTTAAGTATAATAAAAGTCTTTTAATCATATTTATGTAATATGATTTTGTAAATAATCTATACTAAATTATTTTTTATTACACTTTTTCAAAACAAGAAAATATTTGATGCACTTATGTAGTAATAGTCAGGAATGAGATTAATGTAATGAATTAAAATAATCATAGTATCGTATATTAATAAGTTGTTTTAAAAATAAAGTTCAAATAAAAATAATTAAATCATGTCCATAATGCATATGAAATAAATCGTATTCAAAGCAAATGGTTTTTAAACGTGAATCGTGGTTTCAACCACCGATCGCCTAGCGGTGAGTAGTTTATTCAGTGTGGGTCCGTAACATTGATAAAAATTCCAATATCGCGATGTATTCGCCACCTGGATCTTGTTACAATTTTTGTTTGTCGGCGCGCAGCCTTAAGTTTACAACCAATTACATCTATTTCGTAAAACGAGTGAGCTGCTTGCTCACGAAAAGCAGTATTTTTTTCGAATACGAAATTTGTAAAATATGTAAAACCGGGACAATAGACCGTCCCGAAGACATTTTTCGGGACGCCGGTACAGAGTACCTAAAACCGGGACGTTTGGTCACCCTACCTATACATATACTTAATTTTATATTTTTGCAAAAGAATTAAATTGGAAAATTAATAAATATTTTTTTTATATAAATATATTTTATTACACTATATATTTATAATTGAGCTTACATATTCTTTAATAACAAAAATATTGAAACACTTACAGCTAAAACAGTCCCTTGAATTTGATTAGAACCTCCTCCCAATGAATACCAACTTTTTTTAGTACCTATATATTTTAATTTATTAATTTAAAAAATTACTGTAAAAAATATACACTCACTTTTTTCATTTGGATCTCTCATTCCACATTGTTTATAAGATATTTTTGATTTTCTTTTTGTATCTATATAACCTGGAACATATAGCGATGGAGAATCTAATCTACCAACTGAAATCAGTCTACTAAAATCTTGTTCTAATTTACTAGCAATAGGTCCCTTAAAATGAAGTAATATTTGTACACACGCATTGTTGTGTAAAATTTTTGTTTGTCGCGAGTCGACAGTTAACATCCATTCAGGAATGCCCATTACTTTGCGCATATCTTCAATAAATTGTGCTCTGTAAGTTATACATTGTTAGAAGTTAATGATTAATAACTAGAATCTAACAATGATTTACTTACAAAACGAATCTAGGTGGTTTCTCAATATTTGCATATTTAATAATGTCATAATCTGGTTCAATGTTTGCACATGCATATCTCTCTGACTGTCGATTTGGACTTAAAATTACAATAGATCGACCTATAGCGGTCCATTCTCCTTCTAATGGTAAATTAGAATCCACTACCACAGATCTTTTTAATCCAATATCTATTGTGCCAACTCTAGCTGATACATCACCGACATAACATCTTAATGGATTGTCAGGGCCACATTCACGATTATATAAATCGGTCTGAAAAATTAAAGCAGTATTTTAAAGTTTATACAGGATGCCCCGCAGAACGATGCCCATAGAAAACAAGTGTTTCCTGACTTGATTTTAAGTCAAAATGTTATAATAAGTATATGGCTTAAAATGTATATACATATCTAAAATTATTTAATTAAAAAAGATAAGCAACGTATAAAAAAAATATTTAAAAAAGTAATACCAAAAACCGCTTATAATACAATTTTTTAAAATATTCCGCAACATTAACCAAACACCTTCATATTTTTTGAGAAAGATTTATGACCGATCGGAGAATACCATTTAAATCCCAACAACATTTTGTAAATAGACTTTTGAAATAAATTACAGAGGACTTGAGAAATATAAACCTTTTATTTGGCCATTTCTTAGTTAATAGTTAATTCTGATATCAATTGAATATATATATCTTTATACTATATTTAAATTAAAACTAATGAAAATTGGCAATGTTAAAGCACGAATAACTTTAAACCTATCGACTTTAGATCAATGCTTATTATAACTTTTTGTCGTAAAATATGGCCAGCAAGACAATTATTTACGATTGACATCCTTATATGGGACACCCAGTATTAAAAAGGATTACATTTAAAGGATCTGCTAACTGCGTATAGTATGGATTCCAAACGTATCCGCCTGCTACACATCTAGTATTTTGTGTTTTAACTGAAGCATCTACTCCTACAGGATTAACATAAACAGCCCAGTGATGATCACGAGTCTACACATTAAAACGAATAGGTATAATGCATAACAAAATTGATATACATACAATATTCCTATCGTGTTGTCCTGGATGACGTAGTTTAATTTCAATAATCGTATCACTTTTGCTTCCATCATAATGAATAAGTTGTTTCTATAATAGATTAGAGATATTTTTTGAATTTGTTAAATGCTAGATCAGTATTTCCCAATCTTTATTTTTCGCAAAACACTGATGTGTTTCAAACATTTGACGGTTCACTAATATATTATAAGTAAGGCTAATCCTTCATTCTAGCAAGCGGAACTCTTAAAAACTTTTGCGGCTCAATAATGTTTTGTGGCATAATGATTGAGAATTACTGTACCAGATAGATCATATTTATCGTTATCACGCATATCAATTTAAAATGTTATTTAAATTCAAAATTTAATTATTTATCTTAAAAATAATTAAAAGCGGCATATATAATATTTAAACTGTTGTATTTACATATTCTTACCATTCTCATATAACCATACGCATAACCATCAGGATGATGAAAAGATGCGATAGCTCTGATTTCTCTTGCTTCAGAAGGACTATATCCTCTTTCAATAGTTGTGCAAGCCCATCTTCGATTTTGTTTCTAACAAATTAATTTTATTAAATTGATTTTTAAATGTAATAGTATAATAATACTAATAATAAGATATTCATGTTATTGTACTTACCTTTTTATGAATTATAACAGAGCGTCCTAATATGCTACGCGGTCCAAATAGTGGTAGCATCGTGTCATTATATTCTTGTTTGTATAACGTATAGTTATCTAATGTGCCAAATTTTCCACTAAGATCGCCCATTTCGTATTGATCTGGGGTACCATGATATGTTCTTGGTGATGATGACGGATCTACGTTTAATGGGTTCCAGTGATCATATAAAGTCGTAGCTTCACAAGGAAATTCTAAATTTTCTTCAACAGGTGTCTAAAATCAAACGAGAATTTGAGATTATATTATTGTGCATATTTATTCTAGTACTTACTATATGAACATGGTATCCACTATTTTGATCTAAACCTTCTAACGAAACTTCTACATTAGTGACGTCATATTCCGTTTGTTGATAAAATTCAATTTTTCCGTTCACTGATAATATGTCTCCATTAGGAAACCATTCTTTAGCAACCGCTTTTCTTCTAAATACAGCTCCTATTCTAAAAATACAACGTAAGAAACATATTGCATTAATACTAAAAATAATCAGAGTTTTACTTAGAACAAGCTAGACGTTCTCCGCGTGCTTTAGGTCCATAATCATCATACATTACAAAGGATTTGCCCAATATAGAATGAGCGCCAGCGAGAGGTAATAATGTATCTGTAAAAAACTTTCTTGAAATACGCTCGCTGTCTATTTTCTTTCCAGCAATATCTAAATTTCCGATTCTAGTTGATAGATCGCCTAATCTGCACGTTCCTATTGTATCAACACTACAATTATTTATAGATGAATTATTATCAAAATCCACCTACAAAAATTAAATCAAGCATTCATTAGTGATTATTTTTTTATTTACTGTTTCTACCTTATACGGATTAAAAATATGTCCTGCACTTAAGCATCTTGCTGTCCAATTATAAAAATCTTTTCCAGGCGGAAGTTCATGAATGGCCCATCGATGATTTCGAGTATTATTAATTTGAGAACCGTCT
Source organism: Sinopyrophorus schimmeli (assembly GCA_036325965.1). NCBI lineage: Eukaryota > Metazoa > Arthropoda > Insecta > Coleoptera > Elateridae > Sinopyrophorus > Sinopyrophorus schimmeli. The sequence continues at coordinate 369,315 of JARFIZ010000412.1, forward strand.
GCATGAATTATGTATTCAAGCAAAATTGATGTATCGGCCCATGGTTCGTCTTTTGGTTGACGAAATAGTATCCTTCCTACAACAGGATAACGAAAGATGACTTCTGCAGTAAATATAGGTTTATGTGATTTATAATCTCTGTTATAAAGAACAATTGTTCCACAAATCCAAGGTTCTGACGTAAGCGCTTCTGTAGGATATTGAGTATTTCTAGAAAACAGGTACATAAATATTAACACTACAATTTTCAATAACAATAAATTATTTTAAAATTATATAACGACATTGATTCTTTCCTACTTACTTATAGATAACTAACGATCTGTGAACAACTGAGTATTGTCCTTGCAAAGGTAAGTAAGTGTCCCAATATTCGTCGCTTAATTCTTGACTTCCTTCAACCAAACTCGTAAAATTGTTTCTTTTTAAGAGTTTTCCAGCTAAATCTCCTACAGGATATTGATCCATAGTTCCAAAACCTTAAAAAAAATGATAAAATACGCTAGTTCTTTCTATTACATTTTTATATGTATACCGTTTGGTGGAAGATTGTTAACATCTAGTTTCAGGGGGTTATATATAAATTTTGTAGTGAGGCAAGAATTTTCCATTTGTCCTGACGTTTTTGCTGGTGTCATCGGTAATTCGTGAATTCTATAACCAGCAACAGAAGAACTGTATACTAGTTTTGTTTCAATATCTCCACGAGCTGTTGTTAAATTAAAATTTAAAAAAGTGGGGTCGAAACGTGTATGCTGCGACATTATAATATCTCCTTTAATTCCTCCTGATTGTATTATAACTCTAAAATAAAATATTTTTTACTGTGCTAGAAAAAGTGTGTAACATAAATCTTGCTATAAAAATTAATTTAATTTCTTTTAATTGTCAGGTTTAGGTGATTTTCCCGCTCGAATTTTTGTTGTGAATGATGTAGTGTTTCAAAGATACAAGGGATCTACAGTTTTACGTGGGTTCCGAACCACGGCCATTTCTAGGAAAACTTTTCCGAGCAATTTTTACTTTGCCAGGTGCTCTACCTTGCGAAGAGAAGAGGAGCGTCAAATTTTTTATGATTAGTGCAGGGATTCGAACCACTTTTAATAGTTAATTTATGTTATTGTATTTGTTATTTGTATATACGGCAAATTATATAATTATTAAGCTTGTCAAAATAATTTAATTTTGATGTTGTTTTTACTATATTTTTGTTGAACTAAAAGAGTTACTAAAATGACATTCTTAACTTTAATTCTTATTTTATACATGCATATTATATGTGAAATAATTTCATACATAGAAATTTAGAACTGCTAGGTCTGATAGATAACCAAGTCAACAATGCTTATTATTTTGTGGGTTCTGCAATTGCCTTTCTAATATAAAGCGTACATTGAGGCTAATTTAATGTACTAGCCCAATCCTGTTAGAATCCGACAAAAACGAATTGAAGGAATTATTGAAGCCATACTTTAAATTATGTCAATAATTGGAAAGTTAAGTAGATAAAAATTTTGCGGTAAAAATTCTACATTTTGAAAAAATTGTATTTTGTATGTTTGTTGATTTTTAAAAAATGATTTTAGCAAGAATTATGCACCATTTATGTAGATTATATTAATATGTATAAAACATATAATCTTACTTTGCATTAATTGATTGTTCATATCTAATTTTTGCACATGCCAAGTAAACGTCTTCGTGTTTATTTTCAAAAATAACCAAATATAATCTTCTTTGTGGCCCAGTTAGATCACCAGGTAATAAAATTAGTTGTTCGTCCCTGTACAACGATTTGTATTTATTTTTACGATAGTTTTTAGAGATTTTAATTTTTCCAAGTCTGTGATCTATATCCCCTATTGCTTGGCCATCACCTTTGGCATCAGGATCAAAAACAAGTTGCAAAATATTACAGTTCACATCGGTATCATCCGTGTCGTGGTTTAAAATATCTGTTACATATATTTTCCAAGAATGTTCAGTAAAATCGATTCCTTTTCCAGCATTTTGAATATTTGAAACGTGATATAATTCGGTCATTATTAACATATCCTGATGATTATCTTTAGTTGAAAACCATTTAAAATACACGGTTCCAGAAATAGGAGAATTAAATGTTGCAACAGCCGTTTTTTCAATACTTTTATCAACAAGTGTAACTGAAGCACAAACTCGTCTTTGCGTTTCGGCATTGATCAATAACAAAGACTTTCCATAAATTCCTTTATCACCTGTTAGTGTCAATGTTTCAGTGATAAATTCAGATGTTGCATTATCGGGAAGAAATAGCAATCCGAATATATCATCAAGATTTATAATAGATTTTCCTAAGTTGGTTGAATCACAGCGATTATCTAACTGGGTGTAATCTGTTGGAAATTCAGTCATCGACCAAGACCATATTTGAGAAGGAAATTCTAAAGTTGTTTCTAAATTAGTGTTGATTCTTATGGCATTATTAACTTTGGTAAACGTTATTGTTCCATGTAAGCCTTCTTGAGATAAATACGATTTAAATTCTAACGAGGTAGCTAATAAAGATCCTAGAAAATGTTTATAAAAATTAGTTTATTAATAATCATAGAATGATACAATTACAAATTAAATAAAGGCATTGGTTTAACAGGAAGACTAAAAGAAGTAAATCATTAAAAGTATTTAATAAAATAAAAGTTAGGTATAGGTACCTAAAGTTTGTGCAGATACGGTATATATCAGTCTTGAGATATAAAGCAAATGGAAAAGATAGGACATTTCATTAAAAGATGAACCATTTAATAAATAATTTTAAATATCAAAGTATGAATCATATAAAGAACAAAATTATAAAATACATTACGTATGTATCTCCTAAACTAAAAATAAAGAAGTCAAATATACAAACTTTTAATATTCAAATTTCTGTTCGAATATTTGCGTTAAATCATTTTTTTTTAAGTATTTGATATACTGTGTAAGTTATATATCTATAAGATAGAATTTTTTATTTTATAAATGAATTTGTTGTAACTGCAGATACATATAAGAATGAATATACATAATGTCATCTAATGTATAAACTTCACACAATGATCAAAATATATCAACAATTTAAAAAAACATAATAAACACTGAATATGCAAAGGTGCAATAACTTAATTGATAAAATTTGGAAAAAAGAACTCTAAAAACTAATGCGTAGGTCCCATATGAATTAGTAATATCAATGAGCGATAAGACAAGAATCAAAAACCTTCGTACTAACGAAATAAAAATTTACATATTTTTCAATTACATTTAAATTACGAACACTGTTATGTATTTAGGAGAGATATAATAACGATTTTGTTAATTTATAACGAGAGTAATTGCCATTGTTCCCTTTTTCTTTTTTTTGGATAAATTGAAGTTGCTATAGTTTTTCTTTAAATCTAGGGTTTCTAGGCTACATTAAATATCTAAATAAAGTTTCTTACCTGTACATAAAATACCATAAATTATAAAATAAATAAGATCCATAATTATTTGGCTTTAACTAAAAAAGAAAATAAAACACTCAGATCACATTTTGTGCGTTCTCACTATTTTAAAAACATTTCGTTACTGTCCAGATGGTTTATAGAAATCAACTAAAAGTAAGTAGTTGAAATAAAATTTGATATTCAACCAAATAGAAAGTGAATTGAAAGTTGTTATATTGAAGGCTAAACTTGCTTCCACTACTGTCCGTTAGTTTATCTATTGTTAAATATAAGGAAAGAATTTTGCTACCTGAACATACCTGCATGTCAAGTATTGTATATAATTTTACAAATAGATTATAATCGTTTTCCCAACCACTTCTACGTTTATAGACATTTTGGGAAACATTTCCTCAAATATTTATCGGTTATAAAATGTATACAAGTAAAAATCCGCAAATATATAATGATGGGTGCATATTTTTTCAATAGTACTCACATACATACTTACAGTATGGCCTATAATTGAGTGCCGAAACCTAATTATCTAATACCACCAAAGTAACGTGAACAATAAAGGCCTACAATTAACAGGCCCTAAATATCTTTATTTTTGATAAAAATGCTTTTCAATTTTACCACAAAATGAAACATGGCATCAACTTGAAATGGTTTAAAAAAGTGAAGCATTCAATTTGTATAAAAAAATTATGTATATTATTTATGTCCTTTTGAAAATGATAGCGCAAGATGAAACAGTCGTTCACGTTGCTAGTTGCATAACTACAATTTTATTCCCCAGGTCAGTATATCCTGGCTTTTGGGTGCCGATTCAATACAACTGCTTAATACTTGTATACCTAAGGTTTTTAACATTTTTTGGGTACAGAAGTGGTGATAACTGTACCTCAACCAGTCCTTAGCGTTTATTAAAAGTAAATAGAATTGTTTCATTTTAGTAAATATCTATATTTACTACCTGTTGAAAAGTATATTCAAATTTGAACCCTATCTAAACTGGTTAGGTTTTATCAACTAAAAAATATAAATACGCTAAAGCTGCAAAGCTCCTTCTTCAGTTCTTCATCGTTCACTGCAGGGCCTTGAGCCAGTGTATACCTAGTACATGCTTTACGTGATTTATACATTCTTAAAAATTATTCGTAAATAGATTAAATTTGCGTAAAGAGAATTATTAATTCTACAAAAATAATTTACTGCCTTTTACTTAAATAAAAACTTTAAAATGTTCTTCTTCTTTATCTTCTTTATCTTCGCCTTTAATGCAATTATTCTAACTGCTCCCTTATCGGGGTAGGCGTTTAAACTGTTGAGAATTGCTTTTATTATTTTTATATATTAGGTAATGTAATTTTAAAAAATTTTGATAAATATTATAAATTACTAATGATTACTAGTTACTTATATGTATTTTAGGTTATTCGTGTAACAGTGAATAAAAATCCCCTAAAAATTATATTTTTGAATTCCCAATTTGAGTAGCTCCGAATCCGCATGAAAAGAGGTTTAGGTGTTCTAATTTGTAGTGGAGATTGGTAGACCACCCAACCGACGAGAGGATTATATTGAAGAAGCAGCAAGAAGAAAATAGAAAAAATTGGTAAAAGACAAGGATAAATTAAAAAAAAAGCGAAAGATTTTGTTTAAAATTAAATATCAAAAGTCTGAAGAGAAGGAAAAGCAGAAGAATTTGCAGGTATATAAAAACTATAAAAAGTTTTAATTAAATCGTGACACTAATAACCATGTGTTGTTTTGACACAAGTCTGGTCTCTTATTGCGAATTTTTTAAAGTTGGAACGTTTTTGTGAAAGTTTTCCCCATGTTCACCAAAATTTTACGTTGCATACTTGATCCAAAAAATCGCACATTTCAAAAATCGCCATTAACACTTAAACACGTTGCACTTAAATAACATTATCACGAAAATAATCCTTAAAGATGTGGTTATAAAGGAGGTTATGCGAAAGAGAGAGTCGGTTATTTTTTGAATAGACCTTGTATGTAGGATATGCACGTTATTTTCCAATTAGTTATCCCATATTTTTTCTATATCCAGCGTTTGCTATTTTAAAAAGGTTATAAATGTAACATAAAGTAAAATAGTATTCGTAACATAGTTAACTTTATGTTTCCATATAACACAAAAAATATATATATCTTTTCTAGTGACATAGCAAACTGTTTCTCGGTTTGTTAAAAATGTGTTTTTAAAAGAAAATTAAACCATTTTATATTATAAGTACCAGTACTACTTTTTTTAAATTTTAGTGTAAAATATTTTTACACTTGTCCGTGTTACCAGCTTATTTCAGAAGTAAAACATTGTGTTCTACATAATAAAATATCACTTTACCCAGTTTCGATTTAAAATCGTCAGAAAATACTATTTCATAGATAAAAGAGGTATTAAGATGACAACAACAATTTATTAATTTTTATTGCTGGTTTACATAAAAAAGAATTACGGCAAATATATTAGTTAAAAGAATTGCTCCTGGGGTAACTAAAGTACCCTGCACGATGACGAAATTTTTGAGAACTAGGTAACTCATACAAACAAGTAATTACAATTTATTGTTTAAAATTATAAAGAATTGATTTATTAATCTATAATTAGTTTTGTTTAATATTGTATATACAAATATATTTCCATTTTGTAAGTAGTTAACGGAATTTTTAAAATTTTAAAGTTACCCTTTGTTATATGAATCTAAAATATATGTATCAATGGTTAGGCATTCCTTGCCCAAAATTCAGGGCAAGCATTTAAGCAAATTAAATTTACTATAATGTTTCAGTAGCTCATACCGAAACGGAACAAAATCTATTCTAAGCAGACGCTATATAAGGATCGTGGAAGGGTAAGTAAAAACACCGACGCCGAAGTTATTTAAGACGCAAGACGTCGCTATCCCAGTCAGTCGCGAGTGTGTCTTTCTGGAGCCCATTACATCCAGTAATAATACATAATGGTAAGTTTTAAAAAGTCTGATAACTATATAAAGTGCGTGAAAATGTGTAAATCGTGCTTAAACAAAAACAGAAAATTAAAGAAAAGAATAATAAAACTGTATACAGTTTAAAATAAGTGTGTATATTGTGAATAGCAGTAGTTATTAATTAATATTTATAATTTTACAAATTTTATAATTTTAGTTTAAAGATATTGCATAGAAAAAATTCAAATATTTTGTTCATCTAAAAATTTTAGTTTGAAAAATGCTTAAATGCTAATAATTACGAAAATGTATATTATAACGCACATTATTAAGTAACTATTTTTAAATGAATTGTTGAAGAATTTTAAATAGACCGAGCACATCGATTAATTTTGGTAATGGATTGATGTCCGATTGGCCGACAGCCAACTTTAAAACTTATTTTTAAATACCGGTGTCCAATTTTTTAAATATTTGAATTTCTTAAAATAGTACAGATAACAGTAAAGTGGCCCGGGCTCGCGTGATCTTAAGATATTTAGAAATTATTAATTTTATGATAATGTAATAAATACTTTTTAAAAATAAAATTAATTAACATTTAACAATTATTAAAACATTTTAAACTTGTCAGTACAGTTCTTGCTTGTAATTTAGGCGGATAAAGAAAAGAAGGTTAAGAAGAAGAAGAAGGAAGATGAAGCACCAGCTGCCGCTGCACCCGCCGCTGATACTCGCACATCATCTAAAGGCTCTTCCAAGAAAGCTAAACGCTCCGGCTCTAATGTCTTCTCTATGTTCTCACAACACCAAGTTGCGGAATTCAAAGAAGTAAATTTCCTTTAAAAGTTATTTTATACGGATATGATTAATTTGTAAATTTTAGGGCTTCCAAGTTATGGACCATGATAAAGATGGTATCATTAGCAAGAGCGACTTGAGGGCCACTTTCGACGCTGTTGGCAAATTAGCCAATGAAAAAGAATTAGACGAAATGCTCAATGAAGCCCCAGGACCCATCAACTTCACCCAGTTGTTAGGTCTCTTCGGAAACCGCATGCAAGATTCCGGCGGTACCGATGACGATGAAGTTGTTATCGCTGCTTTCAAATCTTTTGATGAGAATGGCACAATTGACAGTGAAAGGTATAATATAGTTTTGTTATTTTTATGCTGTGAATATAAACATGAAAATACGTGTTATAGGTTCAGACATGCTTTGATGACTTGGGGAGATAAATTCTCAGCAAAAGAGGTTGATGATGCCTTCGACGCAATGGACATTGACGACAAAGGCAGAATTGACACTTTGGCTCTTATTCAACTCCTTACTGCAGCCCCAGAAGAAGAAGAAGAAGGTGCAGCTGCTTAAACACGTAGTAATCATTAATAATCTTTCATAATTCTCATCATTCATTATAAACACTTCATCGTTAAAGGATAAGTCATTATAATGTCAACAATTACTATTTACTGCTAAAAGCAGTGTTATTCAAAAACAATGAAAATTTATTTAAATCAGATGAACATGTATTATTACATAATTCCAACAAAAGTGTAACAACTATTCCATCTTCCAAATGTATTATATTCCGTTAACAGAGATTGCTTTATTATCACGCAGTCATTAAAATAAATTATTTATAGTTAATTTTTAGTTTTATTTTTGTATTTACTCTAGGAAGTAATCATTTTATTTCGCAATTCTTTCCCCTAGTTTTTAAATAAGACAAATAAAATGACCATAACGTTTAATAAACACAATATGTATGTAAAACATAAAATAAACATTGTATTGTAAAAAATACAATGTAAATTATAATCTTTATCTTCTAAAAAAGTACATTTTCAATCTACCATTTGATGTGAGTGAAAAAAAAATTATATTAAAATATTTTTACATGTTTTAGAAACGGTATTACAAAAAACATCGGCAGTTAACGTGTAAAATAAAATACATCCGTTTTTCTAATGTAGTTAAATTAGCTATTTGCGGACTTTTGAATATATAAAATTTACCTGAACTGGCATCAACTAGCACAAGATAAGGATTCATGGAAGAAACAAGGGGAGGCTTATGTCCAGGAGTGGACTGTTAGGGGCTGCTGAAAGAAGAAGAAGAAGAAGAAGACCTGAACACAATAGTCTAACCACTATACAAATTTAAATTTGTATGTACCATTAGGCGAACAAACGATAAAAAATTGTTACTAGGCCTCAAAAAAAAACCAATTAGTTAGAAATCAGCGGCAGTTCATCCGAAATATGTTTATTAATTATTCTCAAGCATAATTTCATTTAGCCCTGGTGGTCGAAGCACTTCAATTTTTTTTTTTTAATTTAACTGATGGAAATTAACTGAGTGACTTTACGAGTTATGACTCTACAGTTGACCAAGTTGAAACGTTAGTACGTAAATTGAACGTGCGTTGGTGCATAAATCCCACATTCAGTTTCGATCAATGGCATGTTTGAAAAATATGCGCGCATATCCGTGTGTTGAGACGTATTAGCCTTTTTATATTTTTATAATGCGCAACAGAAAGTACGCTATCATGCGTGTTTTTAAAATGTCCGTGTGCTTTCAGGCTAAAATCAGTTTTTTACTTTTTGGTTACTCAATGTTTTAGGTACATGAAAAAAGAATAGACTATAACAATGGTGTTTGCTGTTTTTTATCTGGGGGTAAACTTAATGCCAATTACTTTTAACAAACTGGATGAGTAAAAAAGTGAATTTCAAATTGACTTATTGTTAATCAGTGCTCTTTCAAACTATAAGATCAGTTTACTTAAATATGTGGGCACCTTTAAACTCAAATATTAAATTTTCTTTCAGTCACCAAAACAGTAAATAAGTTTGTACAATATAAATAAAAAGAAATTTAAGATTTTGGAGGTCTATATCCAAATATTGAGCTACCTACACGAATATTGGTGCTACCCATTTCAATCTGCAAATAATATCAATATTAGATTTATATAATTTATCTAATAATAATAAACATACAGCATGTTCAAAATCATCAGACATTCCCATTGATAAATTAATGTTTTTCCAATCTAAACCTAAGTTTTCACAAATTTTAGTTCTACATTGTTTTAGACAAATGAAATCAGGATTTGGACCATTTTCTAAGTCATAACCAAATTGTCCTATAGTCATAATTCCATCTAATTCAAGATTCTTACAATCCTCCAATACATACTTTGCTATATCTACTATGTCTTCAGGTTGCATTCCACTTTTAGCTACAATAAATGATCAATATTTAAATAATGCATTAGATTTTAACTTTACCTTCTTCTCCGCTCGTATTAACTTGTAACATTATTTTCAGTTTTGAATTCGGAGGTCCAAAGTCAGGCCATTTTTGATTTAAACTTGTTGCTAATTTTTTTGAATCTACTGTTTCTATTAAATATAAATTTGGTAAAGCTATAACTTTATTTATTTTGTTTGTTTGGAGATGGCCAATAAAATGCCATTGAATGTCTTTACATTTCTCTAATATTTCTTTGTTTGTTGCCTTTTCAATTAGTTCTTGAACATAGTTCTCTCCAAAGTGTCGTTGTCCTTCATTATAAGTTTCAATTATCAAGTCAGTGGGTTTAGTTTTGCTTACAGCTACTAATCGTGGTTTTACAGATTGCAATTTCTACAAATTAATAATTTAAAATGCAATATTGGTAATGTATGGAAATATATATAACTGGTTCTCTTCTTTTGCTTGCTTCTTCTATTTTCGCCAAAACTCTTTTTAAACCCAATTTTACATCAGTTTCTGCCATTTTCCGTAACATAACCAAAAAATAATTTTTATATCGAGGTATAAAACCAAAAAAATGTGGTGATATTTAATCAACTCAGAAATCAAACAATGTTACAGGTTACTACTAAAGTATTCTGTGGCATTTAATTCACATTTTGGAATTCTCTTATTTACAATCTATCCATAGTTGCACTATTAGTTTATAGAGAGCGCTAAAGTCACAAATATTGGAATAAAGAAATGGAGGGAATATAAATATTATATGTTACGGTTCGAATTATTTTATAATGTATGGATCTATCTCAATTTCATTTTATGTTTTTATCATATAAGATACAAGAGATAATATTTTTTATTATAAAATAGAAGCAAAAAAGGATTAAAATTAAACTGATATATAAAAAAAATAGTGTAAATTATGTAAACAATGTACCATAAAAAAATTTGAAATTGACAGTGTCATTAGTGATATCTAGGATCTTATATTTACTTTTATAGAAATTCAAAACCACTTCTTGACAGTTGTTAAATGTGGAAACCTAAAAACAGAATTTTAAATGCGTTTAATTTTCTATACAAGCTAGAAAACAAGCCGTAACAAAAGGTTTTACAGTATTCGGACGATTTAGAGAGATACATTTTACCAGGAATGTGCTGTAAAAACATTATGAAACCACCCTTCACAAGAATATTTCAGTGAAATATATAGGTAACTGATACCGAATCGCTGTAATAACCATTCCAAAAGGGATGGATTTTATTTCCAGATTAAATTACAATTGTAACACTATTAACTTCCATGGATCTAAGCTTCTTGTATACTGTTTTTATGTTGTGGCACATTCATCATGCGATGTTTCACTTTTAGATTTCTGCACCAGTTTTGCTGTTATATAATGCGTTGAATTTTACTTTTCACTGTAATCGTTGTGTGAAATAGGGAGGGTTGGAACAGGCAATGGAGTTCAACGGTGCATGAAGAAGTCATCTGTTGTTAACAATTATAGGCAACTTAGTGACACAATGCAGCCCTTACCATATAATAGACTGGATAATGCACTGACATTATACGCTATATTGTACGTTCCGAAATTAATCGTTTGTGAAATATAAATTTATTTGATGGCTAATGGACGCGTTTAGTTAGCTTTGATTTGGTTCATTTTGCTTACAATCAATTTAGGGTAAAATACATTTTCTAATTACGTTTTTGAATAAACATACAAATATTTGATTATTTGTTTAATATATCTAAATTACTGATTATTTAAAATGGACAAAAAGTTATTACTTATTTCAAACGTGTAGCCAGGTAATTAAACTTTACGTAAATCGGTGTACCATACGATTGCGACAAAAAATACTTCATAATTAAGTTGAAAGCACCAGTACTTGATACTTTTAAGAAGGAAACTACAAAAAACGTATTTTATAAGAACTATATTAATAAATATCAAGTTTTATGAGATATTATCAGAGACTTAAATACGTACTTTATCTCTATTATTAAACAAAAACAGATTATTATTCCAAACTTATTGACTATAGTTGTAAATGATATAAAACCTCTAGTAGTTAACAATGATTTTTCCTGCAAGAACATCACTAGTTGAAATCGATATTTTGATAATCAATTTAAGAATAATATTCGTATAAAAAACCTATTAGTATTAAGAAGATCTTCAAATTTATATCTAACTTAATTGTTAACAAAAATGACAAGGCTCTGAAAGTTATTCAACAATCTTGGATTATCTTATGAAACTAACGACATTTTCAGCGAACCGTCATTTGCCACTATTAGCTTATTTCTATCTGAAAGGGTTGACTACTAGGTTAGCGTCAAATACTGGTATCTGTGTCTTATCTAAAAATAATAGTAAAAACATTAACATACAATGAAATCTCTTAATAATTGATAAATCTAAATCAATAGATGGTCGTGGTGTATATTTGTTAAGAGATACTGTATTACAATGCAGAATAATAAATATATGATTTTAAAAAAAAGTATAATTAATTGAATTAATTACATGTGCTTATAATTAATTTTAACATTGGATTATTTGTATGTGAATGAATTTCTTATTGACAGGTTTGTAAATGTTGTAATTACATATAATGAGTTACGCCTACCAAGTTACCGTAAATAATCAAAATTAAATTATTCAAATAGGTATTTGTTTAAAATTATTACCGAAAGACAATTGATGTTATAAAATTTCGATAATTTTTTTAAATATAAAAAATTACTTCTTTTGTCCGAAAATGTGGGGTACAATGGAACGAAAAGGTTATTTCGATTTTTACAAAAATCTGTGTTTTATATTTTACATTTTTATAATTTTTGCTTAAAACAATTAAGAACAGACGTAAAACTGTTGATTGAACACAAAAGAGAGATTAAAAATTAATCTTAAACCTAAAATATTTACGTATATACTTACAATAAAACACATTAGTGAATGATTGACATAAAATTAATCAAAACTAATTATTTAATAAAGTTAAAACTAGTTAAACTCAATTTAAATTATTATGTACAGTCGAACCTCGATAAGCCGAACTCGAACCCGTTCCCTAGGACTTGCATATTTTATTGTTCATATTTTTATATCGATAACTCGAATTTTTAATAACTCGAATTATTTTTAGTTTCCTTCAACTTCGACTTATCGAGGTTCGACTGTACTTTGTTATACCATTATAAATCCTGATAAAAAAAAAACGTATACGATTGTCAAAATACATAGTTTATAGAATCGTCGTATTTCATAAATTTTAGTTAAATTTCAGCAATAATCAAATAACTAGTAGACTGTAATATAAATATAGGGTGAGTGTTCCAGTCCTAAACCAGTTAAGGACAAATTTTGAGTTTGAAATGCTCTGAACTGGTATTATGTAGTTTTAACGTAGAAATGTATATATAAAATTGTTTATTGTTTACTAACGCTGCAATATTGATAAATTATTTGAATCTAAATATTTAAATTTTTTATAGATTTTGTGAACAATATCAAAAACGGTAATGCACCTAAGGTTGACCACTGCGCTCATAGCTCTTAAATAAACACTAAATTTTTAAAATATGTTTGGAACGTTGTTAACGTTCTAGGCCACGTAACAAAACAGTCGAATTCTTCAAAAATGCCCGCCATTTCTTAATTTATTCAATCGAACATGCGAGTGGTCAACTACTGGTACCTGGTTTGGGACTGGTACACCCACCCTAATTATGTTACCTTGCACTTAAATGTAATAGGAGATATACAAGATTGTATAAATTAATTTAAATTATTTTTTTAATTGTTATAAATATTATTTCAAGTAATGGTCCCTCACCGGTAAGTGGTCACAAACTGGATGTTTCACCCCATATTTACACAATTCAAATCTATTTTTAGAACTGAAAAATAGGCTTGTCCTGGACTGTTTGGGAACATACTTTTGTTAATAAAAACAACAAAGTTTTGTTTCATTCACATGAAGAATTTTATAGGTGTTCTTCGATCAGCATAATTGTTTAGTTTGGTACTTGTTCTACGCAATTCAACACTAATTTTACCAATATTTACTATGTCTTCGAAAAATTATTTTACATAAAACAGAATTATTTTTTATTAAAAAAAATTTTTTTTAACTTCTCTACTCAACTATTGCCTCATTACTATTATTCCTTAGTATTCATAGTATTATTACTGTTAATTAAAAATAAAGTCGCTTAATTACTAAATAGTTTATTTTTGCAATTAATATGCGATGTGTTTTAAAATGTATTTCATATTTTCAGATGGGAGTAAAAATTAATACATTCATAATATGCGATTTCTTGTAGTGGCGCTATTTGATGTGTACAAGATATAAAATGAACCATTAGATTTTGCATTATGTGACAATTAAAAAAAAAAAAATATTAAAATACATAATTTAAACGCCCTAACTTCAATTTAAATTATTTTTTCTTCAATTTGGCCCTGATGCGGCGACATCACCTGTACCATTATAGTTCTTTTTTAGAATGCAGTATTTCTAACTTTATTTCCATGACGTATGGCAATCTACACTTTGACTATTTTTTAATTTATATACTTAGGTATTTGTTCTAAATAGGTGTAAAGTGAATTAATCAATTCAAATTATTTTGTTAGTGTTAGAGAACTCGATAGGTATAGATTAATCAATTCAATTAATAAACGAAAAAAAAAATATAAATACATCAGCTTTTTAATTTAATTTGTATTTATAATACCTATTACAAATTTAAAATGGATTGAGTTGCAAATGATATTCACATGTATACATTTCAGTTTTAAACACCTGCATAACTTTTTTGCGGATATTTTCAAGGAAAGCTATTATGAGAATTGATTATCAATCAATATTGTAGAGTAGTTCATTATGTTTTACTCTCTTTTTTTCCAATTTGAATAATTTCTTATAGAGGTTATTCGTATAAGATTTAGTTAATTTTGTACTTTAGAAAGTGGTATTGAATACTGTCGAAAACCAGATGATAATTAATTTTCATTAAAAAATAATCAAAAAATATTTTGTAATTTTAAAAGAAGAAAAAATCAGCATATTCAATGATACAATTTAATTATAGTAGAATTATTAAATACACCACAGCATTCAACTATTACTGATAAACACCCAAAGGATCAAGCTTTGGCTATTATCTTTGAAGTATTCAAAAGTAGACTTTATATACATTGCAGCCACGGCTTGAATTTTCACTATAAGCAAACCCTAAGGGTGTCACATACAAGCATAACAAAAGAGCGTAACAATACCCCAGACGATTGACAGCCCTAAACTCATTATTGTAACAAAAGACTGTCATTGCCTGCATAAAAACCTCATTAAATTTGGTTTCCCTCGTTATAACTTAATAACATACAATGTGGTTTGTTCCCTTAGGAAATTCGGAATTAAATAGTATCCGAATTTTATTAAAATGTAATACCAATAATTGTTTAATCAATGTTCTATTCTACAAAATCTTCAATTTTAAGTTAACGGAGGATACTATATATGTAGGTAGGTATACGTATTTATACTGTAAGCTTTGTTTTCGTAATATTTATCAAGCGATTTAAATATAAAAAAAATAACAAATTATCAAAATTTTATTTTGATTATACGGTTTAGATTGGATACATTTTCTTTATTGTTGAAAGGCAGAATAAGTAGCTTTTGTTATTTTGGCTATATGCATGACAGTAGATTTGTTTAATATTTACATTTAAGTGCTTCGTTTCGAAACAATATTTTGCGGTGCACAAACAAAATATTGTTCTAAACATTAAAAAAGAAATTTTTACTTAATTTCAGTTTTTAATTTTTATTCGTTAGTTTATTTAACATGTAAATTCACAAGTTATTTTTTCAATTAGCTATCTTTCTGCTATATTTTGTGTAATCGTCTTGTTATTTACGACAAATTGTAGGAAAAAATATCAATCTTTACAAGTGCCATAGTAGAACCTATGTAACTTAGGCGGTTTTACCCTTAAAACGTTATTTATTGTAACGGGTACGGTGGTCGAGTGTAGAGCCGTGATAGATGTACTTAATCAAGCGCGAGATACACACGCGACCATGAGATATTGAGTAAGCGGATATATCTCAATATCTCTTAAGCCACGACTAATCAGAGGTTTCTATCTGAGTTATCTTGAATTGGCCATATCTCTGTAGAGCAGATGTATCTCGAATACTCTAGGAGCCATATAGACAGATACCACAACACATATATAAACTCCGCGGTACTTCTACACACAAGTCTAAGTCAACAGTTGTACGTGAGTGTCAATGTTCTTAACTCCGCTCGGTGAATTTACAAGGTGAGCGCTATCGCTATCGGTATAGATGTAAACAACATACGAGTGTCAATCGTTTAAATAAATATACGAGTGTAAATAAATTAGTTAGTGTATTAGAACCGTAAGTTAATTAGTTAGTAATTAAATAATTATTAAGTGTTAGTGTTTAAGTTATTGGAGAAGAAGAATTTGTTTCTTATTTTGTGTTAATAAATTGTAATTGTAAAATAAGTGGCCAACTGTGTGTTATTATTCACAACCCGAGTACAAACCGCTTTTGCTCTCGTTAGACATTGGATTAGGATTGGGAAATCCGTTACATTATTATCAATTTTGTATTTATCTCACAAACGGCTAGACTTACAGCAAAAACGTAAACAACAATTAATCATAATGTTCACGTCCAATATCTTATAATATGTTAATGTTCACTGGAATTGGACACAATAAAACCACAAATTGTTAACTTGCAACGTTTCGTTTCTTTATTGAAACTTTATCAAGCAACTGAAAATTAACAAACTATAACAACAATAACTACAAGTATTTTATAAAATAATATAAATTATAAAATACCTTAACAACACAAAAAGGAAGTTAACCATTAAAACTCAATAATTCTACATGTGTCAAAATGAAAGATTTTTAAATATGAAAGATTGCAACTATGATTCTAAATAATTACATGAAAGGCTGTAACTATGATTCTAAAAAGAAAATTATTTGTAGTTGTATAATTTTGATTTAAATTTTATGATTAATTTTAATTTATGTAAACAACAATGTTCAAAGAAATTCAATTTTATACAAAAAAAATCTTTAAAGTATTAAATTTGCAATAATCGTTGATTGTAATGATTTGTAATGACAAAGCGGCTGAAATAAAAGTTCTTAATATATTCACGATGTAAATAAGAATGTTAAACCAAAACTAATTGACCCATACAGATAATAAAATTGTTAAAGAATTTTAGCCTATGCGCGTACGTTAATCGCCACAATGGCTAAACCAATTTGGATGCAATTTTCAGTGATGTATTGAGATATGCTTGGAATAACTTTGAGTCTTTGTTTGTTTTAAATTGGTTGACAAATAAAAAGATATGTCAATATGCACATACGTGGGCGGTGTTTTTAAGCCAAAGTAGTGCAATTTAAGAAAATCATAAACCATTATATTTTATTGGTAGCTGTCAAAATGATATATTGAATCTAAACATTTAGAAATATTTTTGCAAAGCTGGCGCAAGTCACCTTGTAAATAACATAAATATTTTAGTATTAACATATTATTCATACTGTCGAATGTTTGGTAGCTGAGCGCGTGCAACTTTTGTCGCCTTTTATAGGCGGGTTTACTGCTTCATTTCCGTTTGCTAAGCGCGCGCAACTTTCGTTGACTGCTAATATTTCACTCTCAACTAACCAAAAGAAGTATAACTTTTTTTATTAAATTATTATCAAGGTATCGAATGTAGGTTTGAACAATGCCCGCAATGGTTATTCAAACACATTTTTCGTTTTTTGTTAAAGACTCGGCACGTCTTTTTTTGCTGCAAGGCTCGCAATTTTAGATTGTTGAAAAGTCGGATCAAATTTATTAATGAATTGGTGACATCGGGCATAATATTTCTTGGGTCAAGTGTCGAGTATTTTTATATGTATACATTGTATAGTCTAACTGGTTAATCTTATATACATAGATATTTAATTTTAGAATCATTAAAATTTTAAAGATACAGTCAAACTTCGATAAGTCGAAGTTGAAAGGAAGCTAAAAATAGGTCGAGTTATCAAAAATTTGAGTTATCGATATAAAAATATTAACGTTGAAATAGGCAATTCCTAGTGAAACACGTTCGAGTTATCAAAAATTCGGCTTATCGACGTTCGACTTATAGAAGTTTGACTGTATTTGAAAACACTATATGATAATAGCGAATAAACAATCATTAACCGCATTTTAGAAATTTGGCAATATCTCGGATGGATTACCTAATTTTTTTCATCTCCACGATTTTGTTCGTCTTTGAATATTGAGTTAAGGTTTTCATTTACTATTTTGAAAAATAAAAAAAAAACTATCTGGAAAACTTATACCAAAATACTGAACGAATAATGCCTTTGAAAACATTACTTGATTATAAATGCGGAAGGAAATAAAATCTTTTAATTTTTAACAAATATTGAGTAAAATTAATGAATACATTTCTTCTAGTCTTCAACTGCGCTGAATAATGCTTTATGTTTCACTAATCACAGGGGCGTGCACTATTCTAAAAATTATGTCTGATCAGTTATTTTTTTACACCAATAAAATATTTTAGGAAAAATTTTATTATGTAAATATTTTTGCCAGTAAAGTATAGAAAATTTATTAAAATAAATTACTTTCTTGATTAAAATTTAAGTCAAATTTTTATATTTTGACGTCGTGAAAAATGATTGAAAAAATTTACCCTCTTGATGGAAACGAATTAAAATTACGATGTAGATATAAACAAGAGTCGATTAAAATACATCGGGTCTTTTGTAAACAAAATTTAAATTAACTCTCCACAAAATTCGCTACTAAAGATAAATTTAGTAGGATTATTATAGAAAGCGTTTTCCACTTACCGTTAAGTGCATCAATTTCCGTTCATAAACACTGGTCTGATATCTCCATCCATCCTCTTTTAATCTTAAAATATTGTTAGAGAAAGCGAGATGTTGGTTGGTAAATCGTGTTCACGTGCAGATGACGGTAGTTCATACTTCGACACCACATTTTTTACAAGCCATAAATTTATGCTTGGGGCTGATTATTTGTAAATATGACAAAGTGCACTTTGTGTTTTATAATCTGTGAAAATTTTGATACAATTTTAGCTGTAGATTACGGACTATAAGTATCATATTTTATAACAAAATGACTATTTTTTCAAGTCTGAAAAACTTAAAATTCTGAAATTTAAAAATATTTTTTTACAATTTTGATTTTAATATTGAAAAAAATCATATACAGTAGCTTAAGTAAAATAGAAAGAAAGATAATTTCGAGTTTTAGTGTCTATAAAATTTGGTAATAATCACAGTGGGATATATTTGATAGTATTTGAACAGCAATAAAAAATATAAAATATTCTTAATGGAATCATAGAAGACCGTAAAAATAAAATAGGTATCACAAAACATATGATAATGAGATATCTTAGATCTCATTTTTTATATACATATAAAGAATAAATATAATTTTATAAAAAGGGCTGGTTGTAGGCAGATTTACAACTCGGCAACCCAAAATTTAAAAGTAGCAAAAAGTGTGGCATATTGATATATCTTATAAAATTTTACTATATATTTATCACAATTTATATCGTCGCATTCGAAGTAATTTCATCCAATTACAATGTACTTTTCCTAACGTTTCTCCAAAACATGCTTAAAATACATTATCTTGAAACCTCTATACAATTCGTAAGGATTTTTTTATGACTTAAATCGATTCAAAGGGGTACCACAAAGAGGAATTTTTAGTCAAGAAAACAGAAAAAATTAAACGTTGTCATACCAGGTAAATATGGAACCTGCGGAATAACGTTTGTTTCGCATTTTGCCAAAAATTTATGTACAAGAGTAGTCTGAGCTGGCGCATTAATGTGGTGCAGAATCTGTGAGTAATTTTTTCTACCAATCTGTAATCAGACCATTCTGTATACATTCATTATAGAAAATAACGCTAACTAGTTAAACAATATTTCTTGCTGATGGTTTGGCTAGCCGGAAAACATTCGTGATGCACAATACCACGATAATCAAAAAAAGTGTTCAACACTAGTTGGTCTTATAACTGACTTTGACGTTTTCTTTCGGTCTCCACGAGATCATAGAGTTATTTTGGTGAAAAAAGTCTAGATCCACGTTTCATCACCTGTAATTATGTGTTTTACAAAATATTTTTCTTTAAAAAGTATGTTTTTAGCCACTTGAATACGTTGCTATATCTGCAAAAGACTTAATGTTCTCAGAATGATTTGATAAGCAACATGTCGTTTTCCAAGGGATAATATTAGTTGGCAAAATCCAAATAACATTAGAACTTGATCACTTCTACACCAAATTTCTTATTTGAGCGACTTCTAGCTCCATTGATTGAGGTGGATGGGCTTGTAGAATGTAGTTCTTTTTCTACATTTTTTAATGTTTTATTCAAATCGAAATCTCTTGTTTGTAATAAAGCATTGACTTAAAACGAGATTTTTGATATTATGAAAACAAATGCATGTCTCTGCTCAATTACACTAAATATTTTGAAAAATCAGTTCCTCCAAATTTTTTAAACGCAAAATACGTGTTTTTTTACTAATGTATATGTTACTGTTCGAAAATTTGAGAAATGGGAACATTCTATGGTGAACATTTATCAAGTGCTTTAATGAAGGCCCGAAATATAACGACAAATGTCAACATTTGGCATGTACTTTTAGTAAACAATGCTCAAGCTTGAGACCTGTGTATTAGAGTATCAGGATTCTGATAATGAGTGTCAAAAAATAAATTACTTTATGTACCTATTAAAAAAATCTTCTTCATCGTACGACTAGGATTTTTCCTTTTTGCCTGCCTCTTAGTCAATTTCTGTTGTTGTTTATTGTATGTTATCTTGCCATCGTTCTTTTGGTTTTCCTACTAATTGTCTGCTGTACTGATTATTGTTTTTAGAAATGTTTGCAATTTGGTCTTTCTCATTTTTATCTATTTGTTGACGTCTTGTATGTTACATTGCTCTTGAATGTTACTATTTGTTTATTTATTTCTTGGTGTTTTACCTTTTGTTGATCTTAGCAGTTTTATTTTAACGTTGTTTATTTTCTGTTTTGTTCCTTTTGTGTCTGCCCTTGTCTCTGCTGCATATGTTAATATTAGCCTTACTGTTGTAGTGAATAGTCTCATTTTGCTTTCTATGGTCATAAATTTATTTCTTTATTAGCTTGTTTTGTTGGTTCTGTCTTTAAGTTTTTTTCATTAATAATACCATTAAAGATACGATACAATTGATGCAACATGAACACATGTTCCCCTGGTTCGGGTCCGGATTGACAATTGCAATAGGGTCCTCATCATCACTTTCATTATAATCTGTGTCATCTGTATAGGTATAGGCTATTCACTGTTGGTGTCGAACTGCATTCCCGAATTTGGAATAAAATCATACTTGCAAAAATCTAGGTTATTGCAATTCGTCAATTTGAAATTCCATACATTTATTTTCATTTTTTTACATAAATACATCAAAAATACGCATAAAGTGCTTGAGACGAAGTTTAAAGAGCTGAATGTTACAGCATTTCAATAATCTTAAATGGCTTTGAGCCACTCTTTAACCTTGCGTAGATCCAAAACTATGGATTTTTGGGCTTGTCGTTAATTGAGACGTTTTTTGGATGGTATAGAAATGTTATCCTAAAGCTTGGTGACACTTGACCGAAAGCCATTTTACATATAAAATGAGGGAGGGCGGTCCATTTTAGTAGTATGGTGTACTTACACATGCATTTCAAAGAATTGGTTGTCTTATAACAACAGCAATATAAATAATTAATTATTTGTTATAAATACATTTCATAAATAGTGGTTATGATAGACAACGCTGCTTCAACCTAAGGGTGCAAGCGATGCACCACATTTATAGTGACAGCGCTATAAAAAATACCTATTAATCTTTATTTTATGTAAAAAATATATTGGCTCAGTGCGAAGCCATAGTAAGGGGAGCAAAACCGATATCAGCGTGAGATACGGACAATTTAAGTACTTCGGGGCGATGTTTCGTACTTTTACTGTACCAAATAAACGTGTGAATTTAAATTTTTCTTTTTAAAATAATTTAAAAAAATAAAATAATGCTCTGTTGTGAATTGTATACATAGGTACTAACAAAAAAAACATTATAAAGAGCCAGCGCCTCTTTGATCACAAGTTGGCCTAAATGCGAATGAGTGGATGGAAAAATTACTGACTACCGTCATTAGAAAGAGCATAAAAAATAAAATTGATTTGTAGATAAAAATGTGTAAAAAAGTTTGGGCACATTGAGAAAAACTCAAATGAAAATCGACCTATCAGTATGAGTTTCTGAAGGTTCAAATCAAAAAAAAAAGTTTTCGGATCATTTAGAACCTTTTTCATCAATATCTAGCTTAAATAATTGGTGACAATTAAAAAAACTCGTTAAATTGCCATAAAACCTCATTCAACCGTTCAAGCGCAGCTCATTTTTCAAGTTGCTAAAACACCATGTTCCAGGCACTTTTAAGAAAAAAAAAATTATAAATGATTAATCAGTTTTTTGCCCTCTACAATTTGAGCCCGGTCAGTAATTTTTCCGTTTGGTATGCCAAAAATTGACCTAAGAGGCGCTGGCTCTTTAAAATTCCCCGTTGCAACATAGAAATTGAGTCAAAGAAATAACATATTTTTTTTGTGACAGTATCATCTTAAATAATAGACATCAAAAATATAGGTTTTTTTATAAACAATCAATTATTTTCTTAAAAATATAATTTTTATTTTAAGGTGTTCAACATTTTATTTTGGGCATTTCAACCATTTTTTTTTAAATGTTTAAATTATTTATTTAATACCAAAGAATTTACGGATGTCTGTGACATTCAGTGTTATATATACATTTAGTATAAGAAAAGTTATTAATGATTTTATTTAATCATTCATTAAGTATAGCTGGATCGATGGATCGCCATGGTATTCCACACCAAGTGATTAGATTTGCAATGATCATCGCATTTTAATAGTAGCTTTTTTTATATGTTTGTTAAAATTCAGTGAAATTTTGGTTAAGTAATGTCAACCTACATACATTTTTATTGAACGACCTTATTTTTTTTAAGCTCAATTAATAAAAATATATAGTAAAAATAAATGAAACTTTTCACTTGTTTTATAGATCCATCCAATTTTAGTAAAACCAACAATTAAGTTATATTGTCCAATATATCTAATGCGACCATACGTCCCGTTTTGTATGGGATTGTTCTGTTTCTAGATCATCTATCCTGTTGTTTCGAAGCAATCATTCGGGACGCCAAAATGCCCCGTCTCAAAAAATTGTCAATCGCTATACCGAATATTAAGATACAGTCGAACCTCGATAAGTCGAATTTTTGATAAATTGAACTCGAACCTGTTTTCCTAGGACTTGCCTATCTCAACGTTAATATTTTTATATCAAAAACTCGAATTTCAATAACTTGAATTTTTTGATAAGTCGAAGCGTTTTACAATTCTCTAAATTCAAGTTTCCATTAGTAAATATTTTGAAAACCGAAGTTCAATTATACAATATTTCATAAAAGTACAGTACCTGGTAGGATTAAAAAACAAGTTTGTTCGGTGATATTGCTGGTCAAAATGGGTATTGTAAAATAGGATGGAAAGGTTGAAACCTACTACAAGACTTTGATGTTTTGAGGTCGGCACTTCAATTAGATTTAAATACTAATTTATGTATAAATGCTTTCTCAACAGTTATGAAATTTAATATGGTTTTACCGTTTCTTTTACAAGAAAAGGGTCTATTTTTGCCTTTTTGTTTTTGTTCTGGTCGTTATTCGTCGAGCAGGAGTACGATCAAATAAATTTTTTGTTGTTTATAGTTTATAACAGTGTGTAAATGAAAATCTAAAAAAATTAAATACTTTTCTAAAATTATTTACCGATCAACAAGGAGTGTAAAGGAAAATTAAAAAAAGGCTAAAGGAGTGTCCTTATTCCAACTTAGAAAAAGCTATGACTGAATGGTTTTAGTATACACGTAGTAAAAATACAGTCAACTCGCGTTATAACGAAGTTCGATATAACGAAAATCTCGATATAAAGAAAGAAACCGCCGGTCCCTTGAAAATCTCGCTTTATAACGAAAATTTTAATGGGTTTTGGTCCCCTCGATATAACGAAGTTTTCTTGACCAAAGTCTAATAATTTTTGTTAAAAAAGTAAGTACTGTAGGTATGTTATATAATTTACATAATGTGTTTCTACACAATTTTTGATTTTTTTATCTTAAAGAAATGCAAACTTAACACTATCAATTATCAATTACTTGCAAAGCCATGACCTTGACGACAGTGTATTCTCAAGTATCTTAAATCTGGAGAACGCAATTGAACGGACACGTACAGTCACCTGCATACAAACTAAAATTACGGAGTTTTTTTAGATTATACGTGTTTCTATTTGTATTATTTCTATTGTTTTTTTTATTGTTGTTTTCTATTGTTTTATTATTTTTTTTTACATTTCTGCGTTATATTGGTTATTTTAATAAACGACAACGAATTTGTGGTGTTTTGGATTGATTAATTCTATATCTCTAAACAAAGTAAAAATTTGTTAATTTATGCTTTTATAATAAGGAATTTCGATATAACGAACTTTCGATATAACGAACTTATTCGTGGGTCCCTTGAAATTCGTTATAACGCGAGTTGACTGTATTATGGTTTCGGGAGATCATTAAAAAAATTTGTAGAAACCCAACATTTTGGATCAATGAAGTAAACGACAATTTCAGATTACTTTCAAACCAACAATAAATAAGATGTAAATAACCATATTTCCTAAATACTTAATAACAATAAATAATATTAATAATTGTTTACAAATTTTGGGTGTTTTGTATAAAGGATGGTAAATATAGATGCAGAAAAGTATATAACTCGACTTATTTTGATAACTCGAATTGATTTTAGTTTCACTTCGACTTCGACTTATCGAGGTTCGACTGTATCTTAACAAGAAATTTATTCTTGCCTTCTTAATTAAATATATATTAATTGCACGGCAATTTTTTAATGAAAAAAGTGAAAAATAAGCGAAGTCCCAAGAAGAAATTTTGTGTGCGCAACTACGGTTTTAAAATTACTACAATTTTTTTTAAAATAAATTGATCATTGTTAATCGTGGCGGAAAGCGGAGTGTGCACATTCGAGCTTATAGTGGCACATTCTGATCTCAAGAAAATTTGCCATTTTGTGCTCAAACGTTCACATACCTTGCATTCGTGGAACTTTTCTATGTAATAGTCATTCTTTTAAATAAAAAAAATCATTTTACTCAGCATTATTGGATTATTTGATTTGAAAAGAAGAAGATTGATATATACATCCCCAATGTGGAGTTTAATAATTATTCTCAAACGTTAAGTAAGTCTATGCTTGGCTGGAAGATTTTTGAATGGTATAATTGATTACAACAAACCGTATGGAAGTTTTATTTATTGTTAGAATTTTTTGAATGGATTCACTGAAATATTGAACTGAAAAGTTTTACTTGACGCGATACATCCCATATACAATTTTAATAGATCAAAAATGTGAATTAATAAACAATCGAAAGTACACTTGAAAATATTTTTATCAAGCTCGCTGCAATCAGGCATGAAAATCACCATGAAAACTTATCAAAAGGAATAAAATCTATAAAAATTTTTTAAACAAAAAAAGAATCTAAAGATTAACTTTTAATTTTTGAATTGAATTATAGAAGATTAATATAGGCAAATCTAATAAATACGAGGATGTGCACATTTGAGCAAAAAGTGGCACATTTTTCCGAGATCGGAATGTGCCTCTTTGGACTCGAATGTGCACGCTCGGTTTTAAGTACGATTTCCAAGCGTTCCGTATTAACAGGAAAAAAATTGGTTACGTTAAATATACCTCAAATATTGCCCTTTAGTTCACACTTAAATTGGCGCTGCTGTCACGCACGGAGACAATAACATGAAGCGGCGGATAAAAGTTTCCTATTCTTACGATAAACACCCTTAGCACGTTACTGATAGAGAAAAATCTGAAGCGCTACCAACGGCAGAGTGACAAATATCGATTTAACGATATTTTATATATGGCGGTACGTAAAGTTGTTTTTGTCTAAAATTGACAATAGTAAAAAAAGATCAAAGTTGTATAGTTACTGGTGATATTTTATTGTATTTGTGCTTATTTATACATCGTAAAACATCTACTAATTCGTTATAGATTTAATAATAACTTTTATTTTTATAGGTACGTATACACTTTGATATTATTTGCTTAATCCTGTTTAAAGATGTTGACATAGTTAACTTTGTAAAATTTCAAAGTTGCAAAATTTAGAACGTAGACGGTAACACTGTAGATTCTTAGCAATGATTTTATTGGTAGTCCTCTGGGAACAATATAGTGAACAGTTCAACAGCGTAAAGTACGCTTTCAGCTTTTTAAAGTGGCCCCCTTAGCCCCAAATGACGTTCGATCTACCGCTAAATCTGTGAAATTGCGCTGGGCTTCAGGGACACAGTTTGTTCGTTCTATTTTATGATCTGTAAAGATGTAAAAATGTTGGTTTCTCCGAATTCGTGTTTATACAATCTAAAGATATGTATTAAAGTTTGATAATTTATTGATTTTATAAACGTTCTTGTTTATTATTACTACATGTAATAAAATTTGTCAATCAACTGTAAAATAATTTGTAGGAAAAAATATATAGATAAATGTAAAAATTAACAAACACAGATGATTATAAAAATTTAATATTAGCGCTTTAAGTGTATGAAAGCATGTCCGGCATGAATATTTGGTAGCTGCTAATCGAAGAGTTACCTTTTTTCTGTCGTCACTTGGGTTAAGTGGTTTTACATTGCTTTTCCTTAAAGCATATGTTTAATGTAAATTATTAATATAAATAGATTCAAATTTTTTAGTAAAACAAAATTTGTTTTTTTAGATTGTATAAATAAATGTAATATTGTATCTACTATACAGGGTGTCCCAAATTGAGTAGGCCAACATGGGTATCTTTCTTATTAGTGAAAATAGAAGTTTGGTTAAATGGGCAATGTTTTGCAGTTTTAGGTGCCGATCCAGATTTTAAAAAGAAAATTTTAAAACTCCGAATAGTTACGAAGTTATCGTAAAAAAATTGAAAATCGTTATTTTCTTTAATGTCAAATAACTTTGTAATTATAAAATTTACAAAAAAAAGTTTAATATAAAAGTTACTAGGTTTTATAAAATACAGGTGGAAATTAAGTCAAAATTAAATTAAAAATGGCGGCTTCCAAGATATTGATACCAAGTCTCTTAATTTAAATAGAACTAATATGGATTTTTACATAGTTAAATAACATTTTTTTTTCGTTTTAACGATGTATAACAACCCCTATATAAATGAAAATATATTAACAATATTCAAGGTTTTAGTTTTAAATCAAGTAGCCATTGATTATCAAAGAACAATAAAACAGCAGAATACGAGTTAACGTTATTATATTTATTTTTTTAGTGATATAAGTTTTTTGAATAATAATAATTATGTATTACCTTATAAATAATTCAAAATGGCAAAGTTTTAAACAACTGAGCAGTGTCATATGTTTTGCACCTACATTAAATGTTACAAGAGCTCCTGCGTTGCTGCACAAACATAGTTTAACAGTTTTCCAGAAAGAAAGCAACCAAACGTTATAATTTTTAAAAGATTCGATGTAAATATGCAGAAGTATAGATGTTTACAGAAACCAAATTGAACTAATGTGAAATATAATTAAGATGAATTGTTAACATTAGCGTGTGTAGCGTCCAATCCTAACATTTCAATCAGTTTTAATTAAATTTTTAATATAATTAATAATTTTTTATTGAAATATGGGTTTGTTATACATGGTTGAAACGAGAAAAAAAATTCTATTTAACTGTTTAAAAATCCAATATGGCGTCCATTTAAAATAAAAAAGTTGATATCAATATTTTGGAAGCCGTCGTTTTGAATTTAATTTTGACTTAATTTTCACTTGTATTTTATGAAACCTCGTAACTTTTACATTAAATTTTTTTTTGTAAATTTTATAATTACAAAGTTATTTGACATTAAAGTAAATAACGATTTTCAGTTTTTTTGCGATAACTTCGGAATTATTCGGAATAATGAAATTTTCTTAATGGAATCTGAATCGGCACCTAAAACTGCAAAACATTGCTTCTTTAATCAAACTTCTATCTTTACTAATAAGAAAGATACCCATGTTAGCCTACTCAATTTGGGACACCCTGTATGTGTTACTTTTTTTTATTAAAAAAATAAATTAATATCAAACTTTTTTATTTAAAATAAAGCAGTAAATAATTTATTTGTAAAAATTAAAGATATGAAAACGTCATTTGTTTTAAAATTTTTAAATACTTTTGTTAAAATTGATCATTTGAATGAATTTTAAAATTACATAGGCGTCTCTAACTATTATCAATTATTATTTCCAGTAAATATGGATTTGTCGTTTTTTTATTTCTATAAGAGCATTAATATAATCTTTTTCAGTGTACATCACTCGAGTTTTTTTTTATGCGGCACACTCCTCGTTTTTTTTTAAACATGGGGTAAAAAACGTACATCTGGATTCCTGTTTTAACGAACACGAGTTATAAATTTAACACTTATTGGTACGTCGATAAAACACTTTTCATCTAATACATTCCGATAAGATAGCTTTAAGTGTTTTTTTAACTTTTAAAATTAGCAGCTTGACGTGTGTGTGGTCTAAATTGCTACTTGCGGTTAATTACTTCATTATAAACTATAAGATAATTGTTTTCTTAATTAATTGAATTTAAAATTTTATTTAATCAAGTTATGGAAATGTACGCTCAATTTGTATAAAATTATTATTAGAGCAATTTACATTAGGAATTAGAAAACAGACTTAAAGCTGTTACATTTCATTGGCATGCGTAAATGTTCTTAATTATTTTAAAATATTCTTTAACACGATCTTTATAATTATACGTTTGAGATAAGATCCTTTGGGATACAATTACTACATATAAAAATTTACGCATAGGTACTTATTTGTAACCTAATAAGAATAATAGTTATTTTATTTAAATCAAATGCTATTTTGAAAATTTAATATTATACCAAAAATAATTTTTAAAACCTGACAAGAATTGTAAAATCATCATGTTACATAGTTTAATTTTTTCCATTGAAAAGATTTAAATACTACCAAAATTTTATCGTAATGTATTTTTTTACCACCAATTTTGCAAAACAAGACGTTTTATCTCAAAATGAAATCATTTTAGTCATGAAGATCTGTTTTAATATTTACTAAATGTCGAATGTTGCAGGAATGTTTATTTAAAGCTCGAACAAATAATGTCAAGATAAATTAGTCAGTCGGTATAATATTTTATTTACCAATTAATAGATACTAATTGCATAGATAAAATCTAAATTTATGGGGTCATGGGTTACATCCGGTGTTAATTATGTAACGACAGAAACTTCCAATAATTTTAAAGTTGAGTTGACATCGTTATATGATACAATGATTTTTAACCTTTTAGTAAATATAACTTTTCTTTAATCCCAGAATTTTACTATACCAGAACATGAAACATTAATTTCAAATCATTTAAGACATTATAAAAATAATATATAGGGGAAGGTGGCCTAAAGCGGGTAGGTTAAGGTTTATCGATTAATATGAACCACTTTGGCTAAAAAAAAAGTGTTTCTTGTTTAGATTTACATAATACAATTATTAAACTTTAAGTTTATAAAAAAAAATAATTACATTTTTGCTTTAATTGTAGAAATAAATTCAAAAATATAAAATGTCAGAAATTAACCGCTTTGCCCGACACTGGGGCCTAAAGCGGGTAGGCTATCATAAACCAATCGGATTAATCAAAACCTTTAAAAAAAATTATCTACACTTGACATGTTCTTGACAGTAACATTAGTATTAAGTTATATTAAGCATTTTCAAATTATAACTGCTAATTTGTTCCAATCTTAATATTACTTCGGTTTACCATTGTTTTTAAATCTTAATTGCTTCAACGCTTTAAATCACTTATTTTTAATACCAATTTATTCCAATCAACTAGTTCCTATCAATTATAATAAAATTACTCCTTCTGGTACAAGCAAAGAGGGTACCTACCCGCTTTGCCCAAACACACATTTCTTAGTTTTGATACATTAACGTAAAAAATAATGGATGGATATTAAAATATTTAGTCAAATAATAAAACTAGTTTATTGTAAAAGAAAACCCCATTATAAAAAATGGGTTAATGTGAAGGGTTTTAGTAGCAATTGAAGTTAAATTAATTTCAAACATTTTACAAAATTATTAAATTTTTTGTTTTTTAATTTTTTGACGTTATTAAGCAACTTAGGTGTCAAAAGTAGTATGACATCAATAGGGCTGGATACTGGCATTGTAAATAAATATATAAATTTCAGCTAATATATAACATATCCATATAAGGGCCGTTACCCGCTTTGGGCTACCTACCCGCTTTAGGCCACCCTCCCTATGTTTTGTGATATTTTAATAAAAGACTTCTATAATACAAATTAAAGATAATTAATTTTTGTCAAAACCAGATTCGCTTTTTTAATATACAGTTAGTTGCATGGATTATGGCACGATGAACGATTAAAGAAACAGTCTTTTAGATATCACTTAAAAATAGAGATACATATCTCAAATTTTCTTTTTGTGCTTATAAATCAAAGTCTTGTACATAATTATGATTTAAAGCACTAAGAAAAAATATTAACAAAGAACATAATAAAATCAATAACTATCCATATATCCCATAATTTAATAAAGTATTAAAAATAATATATTTTTAATAAATTAGTGTTTTTATTAATAATTTTTAACAGGATTGATCAATATGAGTAAGACTATTTTACTAGAACTTGAATTAAGCTGCATTTTGTTTGTTACTGATTCAAATTTTCTATTTTGTATCATCCTAAAGTGGTCTTATGAAGATGATTACACAATTTTTTGTTAGTTTATACTAGGTATCTTCCTCTAAGGAATTCTGAAAAGTGTAATCGTTGATCGAATATTGAAACTTAACAAAAAAATAAATAACGCTGGTGCAGTTTCTGTATGCAAACAATTTTGCTATTAAATTTTGTTTTTCTACGTTTTTGAAAATTTTAATTTTAAATGTAATTTTTTTATAATTGTAGGGTGGGTGTACCAGTCCCAAACCAGGTACCAGTAGTTGACCACTCGCATGTTCGATTGAATAAATTAAGAAATTTCGGGCATTTTTGAAGAATTTGACTGTTTTGTTACGTGGCCTAGAATGTTAACAACGTTCCAAACATATTTTAAAAATTTAGTGTTTATTTAAGAGCTATGAGCGCAGTGGTCAACCTTAGGTGCATTACCGTTTTTGATATTGTTCACAAAATCTATAAAAAACTTACATATTTAGATTCAAATAATTTATCAATATTGCAGCGTTAGTAAACAATAAACAATTTTATATATACATTTCTACGTTAAAACTACATAATACCAGTTCAGAGCATTTCAAAGTCAAAATTTGTCCTTAACTGGTTTGGGACTGGTACACTCACCCTAATTTATGATTCAAGATAAATTTGAGAAAAAATTGAATTAAGTTTATTAAAAGAGCCGTAATGACCCTAAAACTTATTACAATGCAAGAAAGAAAGAACGTTGTTTCAAAATATACATAGAACTTAAAAAATATGTTTTCAAAAAAGCATTAGAAATTGCTGTTTGTATAAAAAATCGAGTGTTTTTTTTTCGAAAATTATGAGAAAAATAGCGGGCTGTGCCAAATTAAAGACACCGAATGAAATATACTTTCTTGTAAAGAATATTTTTTTTACTTTTTTATTAATATTTTTCCTTAGTGTTTTTATAGTTTATGTACAAGGCTTTGATTTATAAGCACGAAAAAAACATTTGAGATATCTCTAATTTTAAATTATTTCTAAAAGATTTAGTTTTTGATCGTTCATCGTGCCATAATTCATGCAACCAACTGTACATGTAGAATCTTTTTATTTAAATTTAATAAAATGACTGTTTTAAATATGTATATGATAATTATGTAAATAATATACACACTATTAATATATTTTTAGTAAATTAATTGCTATCTTAAAAAATTAATAAAATATTATGTAACTATTTTATTACGTTTCTCCAAATGTCTCCCATTGTAATAAATTGTTGATTAGATTGTGTTAAGTGGGATTTTTAAAGAACCTATATTTTATTTGGTGGTTTCTGGAATGTTTTACTTTTCGGTATTTAAATGGCTTTGACTCTGCCATTCATTTGAAAGTTATTTATAACGACAGCGGTGTGAACACTTTCTGTTTCCAATTTAAAAATATTAAGTATCGGTTGTAAAAATATTTTTTATAATTAAATATAAAGGAACGAGTATCAGCTATTATTACATCGCAATAAATACTTAAAAGAAATCTTTGGACTGAAATTTTTGCTTTTTTTTCTTAAACCAGTGGGACAACTTGTTCCGCTCTATTTAAACGAAGTAAAAGGGAATAAATTCCCCATGTGTGTTCCAGAATATTTGTCACGTATCAGCGATGACCAAACTTAGTTTCAAATTTCGGTCCGCACCCTAACACAACTTAAGTGACATTAAAAATGAGGTTTCAGATGAACCATGAGAATATAAATTGGTTGTTATTTGATTCCTAATGAAACCCAGTTTATGGCTGTTTAAAAAATTTCCAATTTTACAAATACGTAAAATTCATAATTTGAATTTGTCAAGGAACATAAATTATGTTTTATCTGGATCTTTTAATAGCAGAATAAATAAAATATTTGCACATAAATTTTTAACGTATAGGTACTACGTGATGCCCACAACATTTTTTTTCTAAGTAGTTGCAAAATAAATTTGTTCTTATACCTATCTACAAGCGCAAATTGTTTTTGGCGAATACCTCTTTAATTGCACGCATTTGTTGTGCAGTCAACTTAAACGGTTGCCTTGTGATGGTCAAATTTGGTTGCCTCGTTAAAAATTGCAATTACTTGTAAAACTTGAATATAGAAAATGTTGTTGGTATGATAAATGAGGATTCACATTTGTTTATACTCACAAGCTTGCAGTTGGGTTTGTGGTTTGTTATATTTATGAACCGTCATAGTTTTAACTACTGTTGAACTTTAGGCACTTCTTAATTAAATTCCTGAGCATCAAGCCGACTTAATTAGGATGTTTTACAAATGAGTCATATGAAACAAGATTTTTGCCGCATATTTATCCCACAATAAACAAGTAGAGTGACCAGGTGTTATAATGGTAATTACATTAACATTACTTTTAAATTTACATTTTCATATTTCGGTATGTTTTGGAACTGAACTTACTCATTTAATGTTTTAGAAAGAGTGTAATAATTATGTAACGGAATTTGAACACCTGTGTTTCTAATTAATTAAAATGACTAAGATCTGTACGATTGCAATCTCTCAATTTGTTGCTCATAGTGGCCAAAAGAGAAAATGCGCAACTAACTCTTATTGTACTGAAAAATTCCAAATTAAAACTTTTATTGTAAATACAGTAAAACTTTTAGTGGCGACTACCTCTAGAAGCGGGCAGTATGCTTCAGAACAGATATATCGTAATTTCATTTATATAAATTTCTCGCTACGGCGACCACTCTCTAACTCAAACGCGACCGTTCATTGCGCGATCGCTACTTTTCAAAATTACTTAAATTTGGAAAATTTTGTATAGATAATAGGTGTAAAAGCGAGCGTACGTTAAACAAAATGCATTGTCTGTAAAGTAAAAAAAATTGCAGACGTTTTTAAAAATTGGTAATTTTACATACTGACAGGTTCTTTGTAAAGTGATTCCTTATAAGAAAGCTCTAAATTAACAAAACAACTATTAACCCTTAGAAAATTCTAGAATAGTCAAATCATAAAAAAGTCATGGTGTATTTTTTAGGTGTACATTAGACTGGGCCTAAAAAATCGACTATTTTTTTTTAATTGAACACCGAAAATATTATTTAGGATAATAAAAAAATTTGAGCCTTTAATTTTAATATTAAGAGGTCTATCCTCGAGGTCTATCTTCGAGAATTTTAATTTTATACACCACACGCATCTTTCACTCAAATCTTCCTAACAATCAGTATACCTGATAATATAAATAATACATTTTTTTAAAGAAAATTAAATTCTTTACAAAAAAGGTCTGATTGCAAATTTTCGTATGATATCATGTTTCTATGTAATCATGTCTTGAACATTGATCTGTTTTTACGATTTGATTTTTTAAATTTGGAATTTTGTAACTGATAAACCAATCTCCTTCTAAAAGAGAACGATAAATATTTTTGAAGGAAATTAGACGTTCTACAAAAAAGGTTTCAATACATTTTTCGCTAAATTCACTCTTTCAAAAGTTATTCGAAGTTCAAATTTGAGTAAAAATTAATTTATCGTTTTCTTTTTACTTTTTTACTTGATTGAATAATTTGAGGCTATATATTAAAATTACAACTTTTTTTACCTAAATTTATCAATTTTTTTTAAAATTGATAATTTATTAACATTTAATTTCGCTTTAAGAATTTTTAATCCATTGAAATACAATTTTATTTAATTTAACTATTTTTAAGAATAAAAAATACACGGTTTTTACAATTAAGAATTATTTAACTATGATACATATTTTTATGTATGAACATATCTATTTAATTTTTCTTTCCTTCCCCTTTTGTTGTTTAGATTTTTCAAATTTTAGTCAGTACTCGAACTTGAACTTCAAATAACTTTTGAAAGAGTGAATTTAGCAAAAAATGTAATAAGACCTTTTTTGTAGAGCGTCTAATTTTCTTCACAAATATGTATCGTTTTCTTTTAGAAGCAGATTAGTTTATGAGTTACAAAATTCCAAAGTTGAAAAATCAAATCGTAAAAACAGATCAATATTCAAGGCATGATTACGTGAAAACGGCCTATCGTAAGAAAATTTGCAATCAGACATTTTTTGTAGAAAATATAATTTTCTTCAAAAATTTGTATTATTTATATTTTTCAAGTGTATTGTTAAGAGGATTTGAGTGAAAGATGCGTGTGGCGTAAAAAAAATTGAAATTCTCGACGATAGACTTCTTAATATTAAAATTAATGGCACAAATTTTGACGTGAATTTTTTTTATCATCTTAAATACTATTTTCAGTATTCCATTAGAAAAAAATAATGGATTTTTTTGGCCCAGTCTAATACATATATATTTCAACATGGACGATATCAATAACAAAGTTTATTTATAATAACTGCATTTAATCTAATATAGAATTCGTTAGACATTTGCATTAATTATCTTTGTCTTTCTCTCTAAGACGACCATCTCTACAAAAAAACAATTTGAGCAAGAATCGACGTTGGTCGCGTTAGTGAGGTTATACTGTAGCTACATATCAGGCAGTGCTTTACTTATATGAACTTTGTTATTTTATGATAATTTTAAAAAGGTGAATGTTTTGTTAAAATTTAAAGTTTGTTTTTTAAAATTGTTTTTAAGTGAGGAACATAAGTAATTTAGTCTAAACGTATGATACGGGTAAAAGTTTATGAAAGCATCATACCAGAAAAATGTCGAATATTTTAAAATATTATTGTCGTTCGACGGTACGAAACGACAGGCGAAAATAATGGCTCTAACAAAACATACTCGCTCTGGGGAAATATCTTAGACCTTTTCCCATTTTCTACGTATTTACTATTTGTCAGACGAAATTGACTTCAATATAAAATAAAACGATTGGATTTTGCATAAGATCAATAACGCTGAACGAAAAAGATTTATGCACTCGTATTTTCATATAAAATTGCGTAAAACATTTGTTTATTCGATTTTATTTTATAAATTTTCGTATAGGTATGTATATCTCTATATTAAAGTTACCAGAATTGTAGTATGAAATATTTATTTTGCCAATTGATAAAACAATTATACATGTTGATATTTTACGTTTTGGATTTTTGATGCATATTACATAAAGAAATTTAAAATATTATTTTACAGAAATCAAGTCAAATCAAGTCAAGCGTAAGCTGTACGAAGAAAGAGTCCAAATTCTAAAACAAAGCAACTTCCGTAAATGTTGAACAAAATCGACACAAGAAACGCAGTCCTGAAAGAATCAGAAATAAACGCTTAATATTTTGTTATTCATAATTACTTTTCGCTTTAGAATAATAAAAATGCATAGTTAAGAAAAAGACTGATTTTGTACAATAGCAATCTACCAAAAATAGTATTCAAAAACCACAAAATACAACAAGGACACCTGCTTTAAATAACAACAAAAAGTAAACAAATAATGATAATGTTATGCAGGTCAGGTAGTACTGTACGTTGCAAAAACTTTGAACGCATTTACGTCTTTTACCCATTGAATAGCATCGAAAGTCGAGTGCCAGGAACTTTTGAAACTACTGTAGTTTCGTAATGGTGCACGGATGTTACTCAGGCGACGGGGTTGGAAAATTAGTGCGCATTGACGGTATTATAAATAAAACAATATAAACACATTGTAGAAACTCATGCATTCCTATCGTGCTTATGTTAGATTGGTAATGGTTTCGTGATGCAGCGACCTTAGACACAAATCAAAACTATGTAGAAACTTTTTGGAAAAAGAAAAAAAAGTAAGCGTTGTAATAAACCAAGTTAGCTATATCCACTCACTGATCTTAACTTCATAAGGTTGCTTTAGGATGAACTGGACAAAAATGTTTGGGAAAAGTGTTCCACATCAAAGAAATTCAATTGTAATAAAAACTATGCTAAAAAAGCATAATGGGCATCTCAAAAATAAATCATGTATTGATTGTCTAAAACCTAAACTGTTTTTTTGTTAAATAAATTTTGTAAATAACAATATTATAGATATGTGCACAAATATATATATTTCTATACCTATAGAAGACAGGAATACTTCTTCCTATACTTTTTTTGTGGATCTTAGCCGCTCACCCCATATTTTACTATGTCACTGTGTATCCATTACGAACAATGTATAGTTTGTGAAACTTATCACTCCGAGATAATTTTATTAAGTCGGCACGTCAAGATATGTAGGTAGAAAATTCATGTATCATACTATACAGGGTGTTTGTCTGATCGATGCAAACTTATCTAGAAGGCTATAGAGAAAGTCAATATTTTATACCAAATATGCTTTTGTAGCAAGTTTGTGAGATATAATGGTTATAGTATTTGTTTGGAAAATAAGATAATACTCTATTTGTAAGTGCAATGCCAATCAACTAAAAGCTTACCCGAAATATTACCTGGTGCTTAAAATTTAAAAATAAAACAAAATTGTTTTTAATTTACTTAATTAAAAGCATTTTGTGGATTTCAGTTTAATCTTAGGAAAAAAGGATTTTTTTTTTAAAACTGAGTCATTTTGTAGTCTTTCTAATGGCATATTGTATGAATCTAAATAGCTTCCAACACCAGATTAAAAATTTAATCTTTTGTCAAACTGTAATTAAAAAAATATTTCTTTTTTATTTACTTATTGCTCTGTAACTCTATTATATTTTTGTTAGGAGAATTTAGGCGTTATTTTATAGAAATGCGATTACAGGGTAGAATTATATTGAAAAGTAAATGTAAGTGGTACTTTTCGAAAAAAATACAAAATTTGTTATATTTTAAAAATTACGGCACTTACTACTAAAACATATTTATTTCAAAATGTAGCAAGATACTTTTTTTATTGTTTCCTAAAAAGTTAGTTTCAAGCTGCTTAACACCCTGTATAACTAACAATAAATATCTAAATCACATACAACACACATTATTTCACATAATATATCTTAACGTCATAAACTCAGTTCTACTATAATGCCATATATAGCCATTAATATATAAAATTATGTTTTGTACTGATACTTTATAGGTGATTTGGAAAATAGTAAATTGTTAATTAAAAAGTACGGTTTTTACAAATAGCTAGAATTTTTATAAAACAAATTATACATCAGTTTTCAAATTAAAATTGTAAAAAATCAAATATAAATACAAGTGATTTTTTTTAATATTATAGATAAATATAATTTTAAATAAAGAATATATAATTTATTTTAAAAATACACTGTTTAATTTTAATAAGATTGTTAAATAACGGGTTGAAATCAAAATTAGAAAAATAATTGCTATAATACTAATTATCTTACAGGAAAAGCCTATTCAAATTACTTTATTAAATAAAGATTTAAATTTAGCAATTTACATTCAATACATTAACAATGTAAACAAAGAAATTAATTTGAGGCTCTCATTTGCTCTTCGATATAATCAGAGTCAGCAATTATTGCAGCATTAAGTCGCACCAATAGCGGGACGAAGAGGCAGGAATACACATCAAAAGGGGGTGCATTTATGATAATATTCCTCCATTTTCAGTCCCAAAGAGGCGCTATTGATCACCGGCGTCGCTAAGAGACGCTCGGTTGCTAGGAGACAGCATCCCTGTATGCAGATAGAACTTGATGATGCCTAATAATGCGGCAATATTCTGCTTTGGAAATCATGTTTTATTATTAACCGAAAAATAAGATAATTATGAATTTTTAATATTCTTATATGTGTCGCACAAGAAAAGAAAAAGTAGCTAATCATCTAACGTTCAACAGTAAAGTTTTAAGAAAATAACGATTTTTGTTTACATTGATGGCTAGATATTTTTAATCTATTTATGTATAAAATGACCATTTTTTCCTCGTAAAACGTCGCTTAATAATTTTTCTATTTAAGAATTTTGATTTTATTTTAGTTAAGAACATTAGTGCAATCAGAATTTAAAGCGATGGAGCTGCAGTTAGTTTTTACATATTTACAATTTTTTTTAAATACAGGGTGTTTTTGAAGATATATTAGAGCCGAAAAGGGGTGGTTAAGGACAATTAATGGAAGACATTTTCGAAAGAAACACATCAAATCGATCTAGTATAGAGAAATTAAAAAAAAACAATTTTTTTTCTAAAAACTGTTTTGAAACCGCTAGCTTTTTCCTATTTATAAAACTATGGTGTTTTAAAATAATTAACAAAAGCATCGGAAGTTTTTTTTTTAAAAAGGAAAGAAGTGGTAAATTTGATAAAGAATGAAACTCGATATTTTAACTAAAGCACGTTTGTTTTAAAAATAAAAATAATTTATGAGCAATTTATTTTATGTGCGCTATAATAACATGAATTGTTTTATCGTTTGAGGTCGTCGGATATGTTTCTTAATTAGGCAATTTAACGTTGGCATAGGTCAAAAAACCTGCGGTTCTCAAAATACAGTCTCAATTTTGATTTTGCTATAACTTTTTCAAATCAATGAATTTAGAAATATTACCAAATAGAAACTCTTCCAAAAAATAACCCCCACTACCCATTTCAGGCTCAGACAACTTTTCGGAAACACCCTGTATATTTAATAACCAATTTACTACAGAATTGATTGCTACAACCCTGATGGTAAAAATACTTAAAAATATGTACTTAAAACTTCTTTTAAAAAATTAATAAATTATTGTGAATCTTCATATCCTTT
This sequence comes from Sinopyrophorus schimmeli, assembly GCA_036325965.1. NCBI lineage: Eukaryota > Metazoa > Arthropoda > Insecta > Coleoptera > Elateridae > Sinopyrophorus > Sinopyrophorus schimmeli. The sequence goes on from JARFIZ010000412.1 coordinate 408,775, forward strand.
GAATTTGTATTTACAGGTATGTAGTAAGCTTTCATCTTTTAAGTATAAAAAATTAAAACGTCTAGCGTTTATTTTTGAAATAACTGTATTTAAAGGCACTCAAACAGAAATTCAGTTTTAGGTAAAAACTCGACATGTAATTTTTATTAGAAATTGAATTAATTGTTGGTAAGCCGAGTGTGCACATTCGAGCGACGGAAAATGATGCGCGCCGCTCCGCGTGGCGCTGCATTTCTTTACCTCTCTCGGAAATGTGCCATTATTTGCTCAAATGTGCACATCTTTGCATTTATTGGATTTGCCTATATTAATCTTCCATTCTTCAATTCAAGAAATTAAAAGTCGAATAAATTAAATTTATTTTTTGTTTGAAAAATATTATAAATTTTCTTCCTTTTACCATGGTGCTCTTTTGCACGCCTGATTGCAGCGAGCTCGATAAAAAAAATTTTAGGTGTACTTTCGAGTGTTTACTAATTCGCATTTTTGACCAATTAAAATTGTATATCGTCCCTTAACTTACAACACCGCAGAAGTCATTTTTACCAACTTTACAGGAGACGAAAAAAACTGTCTATTTTAAAAAATTGGTGGAATTTTTCAGTTATTACTTAATAAATACTCTAGTTAGCGTTTAAGAAATAATTATTTATATTTATTTTGAAGATTTACTCTATTTTGACTTTTATTTTATGACTTGAGCTGTGTTGACAATATTTTATTAGATTTAGGCGGTGTTGTTTGCGGAAATGTATGGAAATAAGGTATTAATAGACGATTTGCAAAGAAAAGTTTTTATTAAGAAATACTTCAAGAATAATTAACAATCGTTATAACATAGGTATTTATAACCTAAATCTTAAGATTCACATTGTTGAGATCAATTGCTTAAAGTTATTTGGTGACACACAAACCTTTAGAGCGTAAGTGCAATTATTAGTTTTTTTTTATTTTAAGAGGGAAATATTTAAAGCATAGTCTTTAATAAACTCCAACGAAACAAGATATAATTATAAAACTATTAATAGTAATAAAATTATAAAAATAAAAAATAATACTCGAAATTTCTAGTCAACAAAAAAATAATAATTAGTTGTTGCAATAGTTAGTTGCAGTCTTTAGCGATTGCTGTACGGAAGGTCATCATAAAAAAAAGTGGCAACTAAATGGTAATACACCTTTTAGGTCTTGCAAATCTTCATACTTTCGCTTTGTAATTGGTATTCTAGCTGCATACAATTTCTGCAGGTGATTTATTTGTTTAATGCTGTTAATTGGCATGGGACGATGTGGTAAGTGCTGAAGCTCGTCTTCAAAACTAATTTTATACCAAATTGTACCATTTGGTCTGTATTCTAGTACACGTACATCTGTGACGACTGGGTCACCGGTTTTTTTACCAGGTCGTATAGATTTATAAATTAATTCTTTCGAAAAGTCGGTAAAAAAGGTATAGTCCAAATAACAAGCTTCGTAAGGCATAGGATCACTCCTAGCAGTTTTAGTTATAGCCATGTATTGTTTTGGAAGGTAAATTTCTTTCCCTTTTAGTTTACACTCTATTGCACTATGTACGGAATCACATTCAATCTGGGTATGGCCTTTTTCCAGGTACTTTTGAGTAATCACAATATTTTGTTCAATCGCTAAATGTAATAAAGCATTGCTTAAGGTAACATTGCGATTTTGAGCAGAACAGCCATCGGAATATAAAATCACAAGCAATAATTTCTGACTCAAAACCTTCTCTAGATCTCTAGATCGGAATGTGCCACTTTTTGCTCGAATGTGCACACTACGCTTTTTAAAACGATAAATAGTGATCAATTTACTTAAAAAAAATCAAAGTAATTATAAAACCGTTATTGGGCTCTCAGAATTTTTTTTGGAGCTTCGCTGATTTGTCATAATTTTTCACTTTTTTATTAAAGAATTGCCCATGCAATTAATTTGTTATTTAATTAAAGAGACAATAATTGACTTCTTAGGTTTTCTTAATATTTGGTAATCGTAATTGACAATTTTTTAAAAACGGAACATTTTGGAGACACGAATCATTGCGTGGGATCAACGGAACAGATGACCTAAAAACGGCACAGTCCCATTCAAAACGGGACGCATGGCCACATTATTCATGTATCATAAATTACGATACATAGATCTTAAATTTAAAATAAATTTCTTTTAATTAAGATTGCACGGTAAATAACTTTTAGAGAAGGTTATATGCGACAAAATCTAGAAGACCGTGGTACTTGTAAGATGTTAGACAAGTTTATTTACACCTACAAGAATTCAAAACCGAATACAAATTTTATTTGTTTTGATCAAATCTGCCGAACGTTTAAGATGTTGTGTTACTGCCATAAGCCGGTACAGGTTTTACTTGTCGGCGGTTTGTAAAGGTTTAATTAATTTGATTTGTATAGTCGCATGTCTATAGAAGTTGCTTAAAGGTATTTTTAAATTACAATAAGACTCATCTGGTTTAACTATCTAAATAATACACTCGTATCTAGTCGATTTTTATTTTTCTACTTACGTGATAAATCTACATTTACGACTTTAGAATGAAAGTTCCCCATCGCGATCGCCAAGATTGTCGGATTTTAAGCAAATTAAAATAAAATAAATGTGATCCAATTACTTTACTTTTGCTAATGAACTAAAACATGAAGTTTGAAGGTAATCAAAATACCATTCGACAAAATAACTTTATTAACTCAACGAAAGCATTTCAAAGTACTAATAAAACCTCAAATTAACTACCAACAAACAAAATGAACAAAATTCTCTTCCTAGTGACTACTTAATCACCGTGAACGTTTAGTTTTAAACGCTTAAATGGTTAGTTTTTTCTCAGAATCACGTGTAATCTGATATCTCAGTGGTTTAGTCGTGCTGTTAGGTTAAAATTAATGTTTATGTCCCGCTTGCATCGTCCATCTTGCCATAGCGCTCGACTTTATCAAGATGTTCACTTGTTTAATGGCTCTTGTTGGCTTTCATTTGTTCAAACTCTTTTTACCCACCTTTTCTATCGTAAATGTAATACGAGGGAACATGCCTCACCTAGGAAACCGTCAAAACACATCACAATCATGACTTTTCTCTAGGAAGTCGTTTTTACGCATTACATGCATACAAGTATTCCTTAATTAATCAGTATGTTTCTTCATTTATATACATGTCTACTCCTAATACCATTATAACTATTGATTACAATGATGGTCTTATTCAAACTATACAAAGAGATAAATCCAAACTGAATACCACCTGACCCAAATATTTAAGTTGGCATGTTTAATTGCTAATTGGCACGAAAGAAGGCTTGTGCTTGTCAAAGTTTGTGTGATTTCAAATTGTTGTTAATTTGTTGATAATTAAAGTTAAGTGTATAATTTATTTATTAACAGGCTGTCATAAACAGTACGATTCCAATTAGCTTTACGGCTAACCTCCGTATGATACGGCATTTCTATAACAGGGTGATATACTAATTCGCTTCGGAAATTGGGTGAAATCCTCATATAACCTTTTTATGACATGATTATGTTTTAATTGGATTTTAGACTTGTGCAGACGAGTAGTTTTTTTAGAATTTTTTTTTTTGGATATGATACTTTGTAAGTCTTAACGAGGAAAACAATATGCATAATGAACACATTAAATTTTACAATATTTATCGTTTTAATAAACACGTTTTTTTAAACTATACAGGGTGTTTTGTGGGTAGATGGAAATTTCTTGCAAAACAATACAAAAATTCATTTACAACATTTATGCTAAATACGCTTTAGTTGAAAGTGCTCTAGCTATTGAGACATAAAGATTTTAGTATATTTTTGGAAAACTAGTACTTACGTAATTACGTACATGCATTTTTAAATAAAATTTCATTTAGTAATTGCACTAACAATGATATGTAAATCGAGAAACAAATATCTACTTTTCTAAAATGAAAACTCGACTTTGATCATAACATTTAATTTTTAATGCGGCCTTGCAAGTTTTTTGGATTTGTGCAACTTGCCGTTAAAGAGTGGTGTAACGTGGAAGTGTGCCCCTAGTTATTAGGTTTTACGGACAATATCTGGCGCTACTTATTTTTAAATTACCGATTGAAAGCAATAGTTCTTATTCCTATTTAGTATCACTTTTCTAACTTCAATTTTTTGTAGACAATATTTGATAAACAGATATTTATAGATATCACAGGTGAAAATAGTGGTAACGTCATGTATACGTCAACAACATGTAAATAAACATTAGAAGGGAATTCAACAAAGAAGCAGCATATTCGATACAAATATTATTAACACATTTTAAGTACTTTATATAGCATTTCTAAGCGTTGGATGGTATGTATTTAATTGAAACTTATTCAATCAATTCACAAAACTATAAGTCTTAAGTGAATTAAATATTTTTTTAAACCAGGAGAAACGTTCAAAAATTATCTTTTGAATACTTTTTAAATTACAGCTACGCTTTTTTTTAAGTCTTCAAATTTTTCGTTTTATTACAATATCAACAAGCTGTCCAAATTTCACTAATTTATAATTTCCCGTTTTGTGACATTACTTTTGAAAATAACAGTTTTTTAAAAATATTTTGGATACTTACAAAATAATTAGGTACATAGTTTGCGGGAGTGAATAATGTTAATAAATCATCTTCGTTTGTTGTTAAAATTTCAAATTTTTAAGATTGATATGGAACCTTTTAGAATTGGAATTAGGGCTGGAATTTAGACAGAATTTTTATTTTGACGTATTACGCGATATTTTCATGTGAGAGTGAAAAACATTATCAGTTTTTTTGGAACATATTGATATTTTGCCATATTTATATTTATTATTTTTAAATTTAGTTAAAACGTAAAATGAGTTTTGAAAATTATTTTATTAATGAATATACATACATGCATATTAAAAAATATCACAGTACAACATAGTATAATACACACAGTGCTCGCCAGTGAGTAAGAAAACGCGCAATTTGTCAAAAAATATATTAAAATATAACCAGTATTTACAATTTCTTTAAAAAAATATGTGTAAGATATAATAGTCAGAAACAACAAACTTGCAAGTTTTTCTAAACTTTTTAAAAAAGGTTAATAAATTAAATATAATTAATCATAAATAAGCAGATAGGTTAGGTCAAAGTAGACAACAACATCAATAGGTCATAGATACTTAAAGAAGAGGAATAGATAGGTAAAATGAAATGTACAATAAAATATAGATTGATGTAATTCGTTTTTTATTGACTGCAAGATATTCAAAAGTAGAGAGATTATCATTTTTGAAATGCTACTTGAATTTGATAATTTAGCCGAATTTATTATTTTCAACATTTCTGTAGATAAAATCTATTTAAATTAAAATTACGTTTAATTTAACAAAATTAAAAAATCTTTTGTTTTAATACATATAAATATTTTATTTTATGTATATTTATTAAAAATGGTTTCGTATTATTATATCTACTACAGAATTTATTACATAATATCACACGATAAAGTTAGTCTATAACCATATTAACATGTGTCTTGTAAAGTGTTACAATGCTTATGATATTGTCAAGTCGTGCTCAGCAAATGGTAGCAAGCTTAATAAATTATTTTAAACGAGAATGTAAAAATAAGGGATAACTTGTTTCTTATCTGTATTTTAATTAAACAATAACATGTTTTTAAAATAATAAATTTAAAAATAATGAAAATATTAATTGTAACGTAATGTTCTTCTTTACGTCAAACTGCAAATTATTTTAAAATGTATAATTTAAAACTAATTTTAAGGTAAAGTTTAATTTAAATTCTAAATAACTTCAAATGTATTTAAAATGATTATCTCTTTTATCTCTAAAAACCATTCGTTTTGTGTTACTTTAAAAAAAAAATTGATGAAAATGTAATCCAGGTATGCGGCCAGTCGGGAACTGTTCTACGATCTGCTAGATTGACAACCAATACGTACGTTTATTTAACTTATAATAACACTGTATTTTTAATATGTTATTATTATTTTGTTGTATTGATTTGTTTATAATAAAAATTGCAATTTTTTTAAATTTCTATTTGTTTACTTTTTTTGCGACTCATGTTTTAATATGTATAATATTTAATACGACCCTTGGTGGTTAACGAGTTTGACATGCCTGATGCCGCACACTGAACTAAACTAACTTACGTAAAACCTAGTAAGGGAGTGTACCCGGGTATGAGACGTGTTTTGTTTATGAGTCAAAATTTTTTACTGGTTAAATAAAGTCGGGTATTCTATTTACTGTTGGAAAGGTAATGAAAAAACACAACTTTTATCCGCAGAAAGTTTTGTGATTCCATTAACATGCAAAATTTTATGACCAATTTTCTAACTATCATTCTTTTGACAAGAAAAAAATTTGTATCTAGGTATGAGACATCTACAAAAATACATTAAAAATTGTAAAATATAAAGTGAAAACGTCATATACATATATTTCAAATTTTTAATTTTTTATGTTTTCCATAATTTTTATTTATCAATTTCCTCTTCATAATCGTCGCAATGTTTGCATGTGTAGATGCTTGCACACATGTTTGGGCACTTCAAAAGAACTGGCCGCTTGCAAATATTGCATTTGATGTTGTTAACAGCGTTCAATTTGTTTCAAAACAACTTTATACTAATGATGTTTTTGCTTTGGAACCCTTGGGTGGTGGTAATATGCTGTGTCTCATGCCCGGACAATGACGACATTTTGATAATTAAAAAAAAATTGTTTTCCAACCACATATTGGCCTAATCCAATAGTGTATCGTAAAATATAAAAAAAACACTAAATGCTATACATTTCGCTTTCCTTTTTCAATTGATTTACATGAAAAAAACAACACTTTGAAAAAAATCAAAAACGTTTTCCTCATGCAATTTTACATACGATGTTTGCAGGTGATATAAGCAATGCGTCGATTCATTTCAGTGTTAGCACAAAAACTGACTGATGACCAAAGACATATTTGACAGTATTCAGATTGGCCATATTGACATTCCATAATAAAAATAATTGACTGTCTCATACCTGGAGCCCGTCTCATACCCTACCTATTAAATAAAATATATAATAAATTCACTATATTTATAGTCTTTAGTTACTACAACTATTGTAAAAATATTAGTTCATATACAAAATTTTTGAAATTTAATCTCAAGCCATGAACAGGAGGTGGACCAGCTTATAGTTCTTTAGAAGAAAAAAAAATGTTAAGGAAAAAAGTCACATTTTTTGGGACAAATTTTTTTGAAAATTGTAAAATCAACACTCTGGAATAAATTTTTAGGCGATGTGGTTACTTTGTAATTTGGAATAATTACTAAATTCACTTTTCACTTATTAGGCATTTTTCTGAATTTTGATTTTACGTTACTTTACAGTTGCCATCTTCATAAAAAGTGTATTTACAATATAAAATGTCGAAGTTAAGTGTTAAAAGTTTGTCAATGTTTCATTTGGTCAAAAAAGATTATTTAAACCTTATTACTATAGTATCGAGGGTTATAGCAAGGTTACTAATAATATTTTGACAGAAATTTATAGGTAAAATATGGACAATTTTAATCACAGCATCTAAAAACTTGATCGAGCATAATAATTTTTGTTGTTGGCAATAAAATGTTTAGATATATCACTAAAACTATGACACTTTTATTAACGATTTTTTTCTACCTAACCGTCATAAGCTACTCTATTTTCTATATTTGACTTGACGTCATGTTCGGAGATACCCTGTATAATAACTAATAGATAATCCGCGCAGAAGAACCTTGTTTGTTATCTTATTGCAATACTGTCAATATTTCCTACATATATGTATTTATATTAATAAAAAACTAAAAACATTTATTTTAAAAACTAACAAAAAAAATTGCCAATAATGTTTTATTATTATTGTAATAGTTCAATATAGGCTCAGGTAAGTAATTGTGAGAGTTAAAGTATTGCCAATGTAAGTGTCCGTTATGCTATGTAAAAAACAAAGATTTTACTCATCGTATTTACATGTAACTGCATGATCACTCTCGTCGAATGATGAAGATCAGTCCTTACTTTATGTATCCGATAAAAAGCGAAATCATAAAAATAAATTGAAAACGTTTTAAACTGGTCCCGATTTATTTTAAAGGTGTAAAATCGGCTCTAGAGTCCCATTTCCTATTGATAGAAAGCTAGTCCGGAAGTTTCAGTAGGAAGAAGATGGCCGATTGAAAATAATTGTCACCGCGTTTTGTTTCGCCTTCTGTTGTTTCAAAACGGTCAATGGGTCCCGGGATGCTCGTCTTCTCCATGCATTCAATTTATGCTGTTCGATTTTATACAAGTATTGTTTTGGGAGAAATAAAATAAGAAATACTTTGGTTCCTGTTCCCTTTCTTGGTTTCAGCAAACTTTGCTCTTTTCAGTTAAGGAATCTGTAAATAAGTACTGTATTTTTATTGTGATGTGTTTCGGTCAGAGTAGCTTGGGGTTGTCTCGTGACAATATCGCTTCGTAGATGGTTTTGTTTAGTTTATCGACCTTATTTATGACAACATACGGGGTCGAAACTATCTAGAACTATGTAGTTACTGGAAAGTATATCATATTTTATTTTATGGTAGTTTAAGCCAGGGATCGGTGTATAATATTTTTATGCAGATTAATTAAAATTTTTGAGAATGACATAATTACGACATAACCTATTTGAAGTTATACTTCTTTTGGCGCTTGAATGAAAATTTTAGCAAGCAACGGAAGTTGCGCGTGCACTGACAAAAAAGTTATGTAGAGAAATGCAATCTCCGTATAAATTGTTGGCAACACAGCCCTCTGGCCGCCCGATGGAAGGAATTAAAATTCATATCGGCGAATTAAAAATAACCGTTACGCATAAGCATTCCTTTTCCTGCTTTTCTGACAGTTTTATTTAATAATTATTAATTACACGCAATTAGTTTTTTTTCACATTTATTACTTCATATAACAAGTATAAGTAGAAAGCGCGTCGCCCCACGTTGCGCTTTATTTGCCTCCCTTGCCCGGAATTGTCCACTTTTCTCTCAGATGTGCACATACTTCGCATTTATTGTAATTTTTCTATATTAATCATCTCTCCTTCAAATTAAAAACTTAAATTCCGATTTTCTATTTGGAAAAAGTTATAACGTTTATTTTTCTAAATTTAAAAAGAGAATTGTAATGTTCCTAAATAAAACGATGTACTTATCTGCACATTTGGGCAAAAAGTGCATATTTTTCCATGACCAATTTGTACAATCGAATTTTAATCATATTCTACAATAAATACCACATCTATCCTTCAATTTACACGCTACTTGTTTTACACGATTTTGCTTTATACATTTTGCAAAAAGTATAATACTAAAAATTTTTAAAAACTATTTATAATTAATCATAATGTTATCGTCCATTATCTTTTAATATTAATTAAAGATAATAGCAATTGGATTTTTTTTTGTTAAAAATGCTACGTTGTGTTTCTTTATTGAAACTTTTTCAAGCAACTGAAAATTAACAATTTTGTATAACAATTCCTGTTAACTTTAATTACTATTTATACTATATATTTTTGCTATAGATACAAGATGTTTATATTCAGTTATTTTTTAAGACCATTTTTTTGAATAGCACTGATATAGCAAAAAAAAGGAATGCTATATACCAGGTGTGCAACCTTAAAACGGCCGTTTTCTAATAAATGGCAGTACGCGCGCATTAGGCATTAGCCAACCTTGCCTGCCATTTTTTCTCATTGCTTTGATCTTTGCCATTAGTAAACAAAAGACAAAGTCAGCAATTTCGGACAATAACGTGTCCTTTGATCACGATAAACATGTCGAATTTTGTGCCAGATAAAGAGCATTTGCGGGGAGCACTGCTATTCCTCTTCAATTGGAAGAAATCCGCCGCCGAAGCGCATAGAATTCTTGTGGAGGTCTATGGCGACAGTGCTCTTAGTGAAACTCGGTGCAGAGCGTGGTTTCGGCAATTCAGAGACGGAATTTTTAACGTCACCGACAAGAAGCGCGAAAATCGACCAAAAGTTTTTGAGGACACCGAATTGCAAGATTTATTGGACGAAGACGATACCCAATCGCAGAAACAACTTGCCGCGAAGTTGAATGTTAGCCACCAAGCAATTTCGAAACGCCTTTTTGCTATGGGAAAGATCCAAAAGATCGGGAAGTGGGTGCCACATCAATTGAACGATCGACAGATGGAACGACGCCAGACCGCGTGCGAAACCTTGCTTGATCGGCACAACAGAAAATTATTTTTGCATCGAATCGTCACTGGCGATGAAAAATGGATCTTTTTTGAAAACCCTAAGCGCAAAAAATCGTGGGTGGACCCCGGAGAACCCTCAACATCGTCTGCTAGGCCAAATCGATTCGGGAAAAAGACAATGCTGTGTGTTTGGTGGGACCAGAAGGAGGTGGTTTACTACGAACCGTTGAAACCTGGTGAAACGATCAATACTCAACGCTACCAACAACAAATCATCGAATTGGATCGTGAATTGTGCAAAAAACGACTCGAACACGCGGATCGGCATGAGGGTATCATTTTCCAGCACGACAACGCACCATCACACACAACAAGATTGGTCCGGGATACATTGGATGCACTTGGCTGGGAGTTGTTACCCCACCCGCCCTACTCTGCTGATCTGGCCCCTTCAGATTACCATTTATTTGCGTCGATGGGACACGCACTTGCTGAGCAGCACTTCAATTCTTACGAAGATGTTAAAAAATGGCTCGATGGGTGGTTATTATCCAAAGGGGATGAATTCTTTTGGGGTGGAATCCACAATCTTCCTCGAAGATGGGAAAAATGTATAGCCAGCAAGGGCAATTACTTCGAATAAAATATTTTTCACTTTTCTGCGTTAATTATTGTGTTTTGCTAAATAAAAAAACAGCCGTTTTAAGGTTGCACACCTGGTACATATTTTTATACACACAAAAAGTCATTTATCTTAAATACTCCTAAACCACGTTTTGCAGTGAAGATGAGTCCCTTAAAAAAACTGTAAATCGAAAAAAAATATATAATGTGCATAATTTAGTCATTTATTTCAATGTGAAATAAAAATTAATAATGCGTATGGGCGATTCCATACCAGATTTGATAAAGTTGCACCAGTGGGTAAAATTTTTCGGAATAACCTTGACGGTCGTTTAGTATATGTCAAAATATGCATAATCTCGATTTTTAGCTTTTGGAATGGTCACCGTTATATATAATCGCCGAATCAATTTTTCGGTCAAATTTAAAAAATTCAAATACAAATTTCGAATTTTGACCATAACAATGATAGAATCGATCGTAAATTTTTTTAAAAAGACAAAAGATTGAAAATTTTCTGTAAAATTCTATGGTTTTTGAATTTTTCTGATATCTTACGACTCATGCGCAGTATACGCAAAAATGTGTTTTTTTTTCAAAAATTTATATCTCCAAAACTGATATTTTTTTTGCCTGAAATTTTCAGAGAAGATAGCTAAAATAATGTACTTTTAAATGAGTAGATTGGGATTTTTGATATTTTGGGTTTAATGTGACTTATAGGTTAAATAGGCTAAAAAGGAATTTTTTTAATAGGGATACCTATTCCATGTCAAAACCGAAGAAAATTAGATCACATCTCACCGATTTAGTCCAAATTCAGCACACGATTTTCAGCTAATCATATATGATTGTGTACCAAATTTCAGGTCCGTATCTCAAAAAATGAAAATTCCGCACGTGTTGTAGATTGAAAATACTATGTAGCGTTGAAAAATGTTTCCGTGCCTACTGCGCATGCGTCGTAGACTACATCGAAAATTCTAGTTGCATTCGATTTCTTGACTAATTTTTCATATATTAGTACCTATGAGACATCATAGACACGAGAAAACTGATTTTAGCAAGCAAAAAACGAATTTCTTTATTACTCATGAAAACGGGAAATTTCACTAAAACACGTGCCGAATTTTCATTTTTTGAGATACTGAGCTGAAATTTGGTACACAATCATATATGATCAGCTGAAAATCTTGTGCTGAATTTGTACTAAATCGGTGAGATGTGATCTAATTTTCTTCGGTTTTGACATGGAATATCCCTATTAAAAAAATTCCTTTTCAGCGTATTTAGCCTATAAGTCACATTAAACTCAAAATATCAAAAATCCCATTCTAATCATTTGAAAGTACATTATTTTAGCTATCTTCTCTAAAGATTTCAGCTAAAAAAAATATCAGTTTTGGAGATATGAATTTTTGGAAAAAATACATATTTTTGCGTATACTGCGCATGCGTCGTGAAATATCAGAAAAATTCAAAAACCATAGAATTTTACGGTAAATTTCCAATCTTCTGTCTTTTCAAAAAAATTTACGATCGATTCTATCATTGTTATGGTTGAAATTCGAAATTGTATTTGGATTTTTCAAATTTGGCCGAAAAATTGATTCGGCGATTATATATAACGGTGACCATTCCAAAAGCTAAAAATCGAGATTTTGGGCATATGTTGACATATACTAAACTTTTTTTTTTTTATACATTTATTTACTATTTGCAATCTGTAAAAGAAAAACATTACAATAAGCAAATGTTATGTGAACATAGTGTTGGCGTGAATTTACACGAGAGCAAGGTATTAAACCTTAACCCTAAGTTTTCTTAAAAGCTACATACAACTTAACTATTTCCAAAGCAGTACATGTTACAACTATTTTAAAACCTGTCGGACAAATTTAGAGGTTTATATCTATTTAAACGTTTAATGTTCTTACTATTATCAAGGAGGTTAATGGCTAATGAATTGCTGTGCTGTTCCAACTTGTTTAAATATTTTTCACTGCACTTTTTAACTATCTGTTGCATTGAGTCCACTCTGAAATCACTAAGGATGTCAACATTTCTAATGAAATAAGGAGCGTCACACATAGCTCGTAGTGTTTTTGCTTGAAATCTTTCTATAATTGCGATGTTAGAGTTAGCTGCTGTACCCCACAGCTGGATTCCGTATGACCAAATTGATTTAAACGCAACGTTGTATACTAATAGCTTGTTTTGTAGGGTTAATTTAGACTTTCTGCCAAGCAGCCAATAGTGTTTACTAAATTTAATACCGAGTTGTTTTCGCTTACTCATTATGTGCTTTTTCCATGTTAGACCTTTATCTAAGTGCATGCCCAGATATTTAACGTCTGTGACTTGTGGTAGTGGTGTATTATTTATGAATACGTTTGGTGTAGTTCCTCTGCATTTTGTAAAGGTGATATGAAGAGATTTTGCTTCATTTATCTATATTTTCCACTTTTTGCTCCATTTGTCAATAAGATTTAAATGCGTTTGAAGCATTCTAGCGGCTATTGTTGGATCTTTATGTTTAAACATGATTTTTTGATAAACGGATGCACTATAAAAATTACAAGTATTTTATGTAAAATAATATTAGTTTTTATAAATATCTGACCAATTTATACATATTTTGCTTTGTTTTTGATTTACACGGTTTTCTCCGTGTAAATCGGGAAATAGGTGTCCATTGGGGAGGTCTAAAGATTAGATTTTTTTTAGGGCAGGCGCAGTAATAAATAATTTGAATACCGGTGGTCTAGCAATACACAAACGGAAGGTGGGCAACATAACACATGATCATATTTAGTTATTTAGTTACGCCAAAGAAGTATAACTTCCAACGCGCGTACAGAAGTACACCCACCGGTATTTTTATATACCTACATATATTAAAAAAATATATATAAACATTTTTTGCCATCTAACTTAAATTAAATATTACAATCAATTAAGTAGGTTTACATTGTTAAAATACTACCTCCATATTCGGATAATTAATCCAAAGTCATAAATTTCTTTTTGTGCTATTGATTTCCTGCAGTAAATTTAATAAAACAATATGAGAAGCTTTGTATTTAAGAGTTATGGCAAACTAAAAAAGCATTAAAAATCTAACATATGCCCATTAGACAGCTAATTAATGTCAGAACAGCGGCTAAGATGATTTCTTTGTTGTGAAACAAACGAGCTTCGTTGAGAAAACAAAAGATGTAGAAATAAAACTTGATCTGGGATCATTTTGATTGATACAAAACAGACGACAGTGTAAAAAGGTGAATGTCGTTCCCTGAAACAAACGAATGCCGCAAGAATGTAAAACTTTTTTGTTTTTACCAACTTGATTTTATATACTTTTTTATTTACACTATTGTATTCAGTCCGTTTTTAGGAATTATAAAAGCGGGGTATTAGAATTCCAATGTTATGTTGCATTTTTTCGGTACCATTTTTAAAGTATTTCGATTGGGCTCTGATAGCGTAATTTAAATTTTTCTTGCTTTCGGATTTTCAACCCTAACGAAATGGTATTTTTATAAATAATTCATTATTTACTATAATTACCTACTTATACGGTTTCTGAAGATTTTGTGCCGTAAGTTTATTTTTAACGAGTTTGAATACTTTCATAAAATGTTTACCTTAATATTTCGATGTTTAACTTTTATTTCAATCTAATTTATATTAATATATTTATACAAGGCGTTCCAACAAAAATTTTTTAAATATATGAAATATCTGTGAACATATTTTAGATTAAACTATTTTTTTGAGAATATCAATAAGATAAAAAACATGAAATTTTTTTAAATTAACAAATTTATTATTTAAAATCACTTCCATATATTGGTACAAGTTACTTCCAAATCGTCCTCGTCACGTCAATGAATTGCAAATACATTGTAGTGTACAAATATCAGTTTTTATTGAATTGATTTTAAAAAAAGTATTCTTATTTGTTTTTTAAATGCCAATATCATGTTATCTTTGATTTGAGAATTGTCGAAGCGTTCCAAAATGGTAAATTATTTTGAAGAAAGATTAGAAATTGTTAAAACATAGTATCGTAATGATGACTGCTCAAAATTGATGCTGGGCTTCGGGGGGTGAAATTTTTGGGTATGAATTTTATCTGAAAAAGCTTCTCCTTTTATATAAAACTTTTTTAATTTTAAAAAATCTTTTTTGTCTTTGAGTTTAGGGGGGCAAGTTTTCGTTGGTACACCCTGTATAAATAATTTATATTAATATGTACATTGTTATAAACAATACATAATAAATATAATATTTATTTTAGAAACAATCAAATCTTGAATTAAAAGTAAGAAATAGTTTAGTATACCTATATAATCAATTTGTGCTGCGCAGTTTCTTTTATTAGGTAGAATGAAAATCCGAAAGTAAAGTACAGCAATGCCTCGAATAACGCTTGCTAGATACCGCTGATTCCACTTAACGCCGTCGACTCGAAGTTTCAAAACAGCTCAAAATTTACATTAATTCCAATTATTTTGGCAATTTAAAATGACCTCGGTAAAGCTGTAACTTCTTAGAACGTAATTCCTGCGTAAAGCGGGGTCCTATTGTAGTGGTAGAAGATTATTAAAATAAATAATAAACATACTTTTTTAAGGCAAACCCGCAAGCATATATTGCTAGAATTTATTAATTAAAACAAATTTACCGAAAATTTAAACAAAAAAATTGTGACAAAATCAGTTCTCCTAAAATACGAAATTAATATGCTACATAGGTAGGTATCACCTATATGTACTTACTGTTCAATTTTGAAAAGATTGGGCTGACGTTATAAAGTTATTTTCAAGTTACATACAACGTGTCATGCAAGGTTTTAAAAGTAGAAAGAGAAGGTTTTGAAAATAGTTGTCCGCGAAGAGCGTATATGGCGTCTACATAAAAGCGACAAAGATAAATCGAAAAACGCATGTTGCATGCTAATGCATAAGCTATGGCAACACGATGTGCAATACCAGACTTACGTTCAGCACTTACTTCAGACTCCTATCGATTATGACGTAACCCCAATCTTTCGTAAATTGAACAGTATATACCATATATATATATATATATATATATATATATATATATGGTATGTTTGAAAGGAAAAATTTGGCATACCCTATGTAACGACTTTTGTAGGCCCCGAAGTACGTGTACTCCACTTTGAAGACCGTTGCTCTATCCAATAACTAAATTAGTTTTGTCCTACAAATAACAAATCATATTCGTCTGATTTCCCGAGACGAAAAAATTTGTAAGGTTTTTAGTACGTATAAGTCGGTATTTAAATCTCATCGAACAGTCAATATTTACTATATATTTTTCTTTCATCTGAAATAAATACTGACTTAAAAATCGGTTTTCAGTAATTGATAGCAAAATACCGACTTGAGGAAATAGATTTTTACTACTCGGTGAAAACAAAAAACCAACTGATATTGCATTGGTCTTCTTATACCTACGTATTGACAAAAAAAATTATGTAACATTTTATGCATGAATTCTAATAAAACGTTTTCAAGTATAAATTTTAAATACAAAAATTAGGCATAACTCTAAAGCCTTCTAATTGTAAAACAAATTGTAAAAAAATACATTGTTTAAATTTTGAACAGTATTTAGTTTTTTTCATTGTAAGTTTATACGTGAGGTGACAAAAAATGATAATGAGCATAAAGAACTGTATTCGGGTTGTTAGGTATCTATCACTTTTTAGTAAAATTTCCAATATTTTATGCAATTATCAAATAATATTTAGCATTTATACTAGTGATCCCTTGTATGTCAAAAATATAAAATATATACAATAAATATAAATTAATGTATTTTGTAGACATTTAAAACCAAAAATCAACGATTACAAGCACTAAATTATTTCTTTTATTTAAAAAAATTGCAAAGCTCAAAAACATAAAAAATATTGTTGTCATAAAGTAAGAGTAGGTACATTAGTAAAATATTTTTTTTTATTTTAATTTCTACAACATACCTATAGAAGTTATTTAATAAAACCTAATTTACTTTGTTTTCTTCTGTATATGTTGTTTTGTTTCAAATAAAAATCAAATTCTGTAAATTATAGATAAAATTTAATTTCCAAATAGAGTGTCAAGTGGCACAATAACGATCGCGAGAATTTGACGGGGTTTATTCGCGACGGGCGTCATTTGCTCCTCTCGCTTGAATGTGAATATCAGCTCGCCGAGTGAGAGGTTTATATTTTTAATTTACTTTTATGACAATTTAAAACAGTGTTAGATATTTTGAAAAAGGACATCGTTTTTACAAGAAGTAAAAAATACGTTAGATAAAAAGTCACGTATAGGGGGTAAGATTGTAGTTTTTTACATAAAGAATTGATGACTTTTTTTTTTAAAACAAAATATAGACGAACAACAAACTGCATTTTAGACATTTTTGACTTATTTGTTTAAGACATGGATAGTTTACGAAAGATGATATAATTTGAGCACCCTATTTTATTTTACGACGATAACCGAATAATCTTTGAAGATAAATTATATGAGAATCAAGATTACGTTCAAATTACAGATAGATATATATCATAACAAAATATCTTGTCAATATTATATTATATCGTTAGTAAAACGCTGTTACAAAATCACCCTATAATATTAAGCCAGCAATTCGCAGTTACCCCTCTTAACGAGACTGTTGTAAGGCATTCTGAATTTGTGTTGCTTTTGTAGTTCAGAACCGAAGGTGTGTCACAGTCTAAGATATGATGTAATAGATCGTTACCAACCCCTTTGTTAAACTATCCTAAGCGGTTTATCAGACGGTGATTATTTGCAAATTTATAACGCAACATTTTGCAAGTAACTTCACAGTCTAAGATTATTGGGGTAGATGTTTACTGGTGATTTTCCCCTGAGGAAATAAGATCCGGTAGCCATTTTCTAGCGGGTTGCTATTATTTAAGTAATTGTTCTACGCTATTAGCTCGACGGTAATCCGTTTAGTGAATCTAGTTTCGGGGCTTTATTAGGTTCCGTTTATTTTGGCAATTTGCTTACTTTGCTTTAAAGGGTGGTTTTGAAGTAATCATCTCTGAAATACTATTACTCAATTTACTTAGGATATTACGATTAGAATTATTTATTAACTAATTTATTTTTGTATGTATTCTAAAAAAAAACTTTAATTCCATCGAGAAAATTTTACTTTTGGTGTACCCTAATATTTTTTTTCTAAAATGAAGCAAAAGGTTATCGGCCAAAAATTTAAAATTTAAGTATAATTTAAGAATGTTAATAAATCCATTGTATTTTAAATTTAAAAGCCGTAAAAGGCAAGAATGACAGTTTCTAGGTTTTTTGTTGCAATATGAAGCACATTTATTTTAAGGTTGGTCTCATTAAGTGAGTTCTTTGTACATTCAAAATCTACGATAAAAATCAGAAACGGAAAAATATTCAGGACAATTATGACACTCCTAAGTTATGGTCCCGGAGAGAAGCTCCATAAATTAGATTAATATCAGACACCTGCGTAAACAATTGATGATTGTTGAAACAAAAGGCAGACGAGACAAAAGAGCAGAAACGCCAAGAACGCGTAAAAACAAATGTGGCTGGCACCTCAACTGTTTTTGTATCGTTCTCTATTTAAATAAAAGTGCAAAATGCTGCTAATTCCATTTTTGGTCTTAGACTGTAACCATTCATGGATCTCAGGACGATGTCCGCGTGCCAATTGCTGCAGATAGTTACATTCTTTAAGTAAACCCGCTCGACTTAACAAATAAATCGTTTTTTATCCGATTTTGCGTTGACATAAATTTATGTCGCCGCTGCTGAGAAGATTGACAGAAATCTGGTGTTTCGACTGTGAAGCTGTCGCGTTTATAACTCAAATAGTACAGACACATTCTCGACGACAAAATGGCGGTAAAACAAACGAAAAGTTGTGTATAAATTCGAAATTTAAATAAGACACTTATAAACAATCGACCAACAGAATGCTGTATTAAGGTGTAACATTTCGTATCAGCGCTGACACGATTCTAACACATTTGTTCGACATTCGGCAAGTCAATTGTTTTGATGCTCACTTATTCTATACTTTCTTGTAGCTTCGTGAGAAAACTCATGTTTCTGTCTGTATTATAATGATGGCTGCCAAACGCACGTGTTTTGTTTATAACATCTTTTGGTAACTAAAGGTACACGTATGCCTAGATATATTATTAAAATTAATGTAAATTTTGTAATGGTTTTTACAATAATGTATGAATATATTTTTTTAGTTTATAGTACATACATAAATCAATGATACGGCGTTTTTTGTAATGTAGTATATCGACATACCTACGTATCCCGTATGCACTTTGCAACACATACTATAAGCTTTGGCGTATTTTAAAAACTTACAAAATACCTAAAGTTATATAAGTTTTAATAAATGTACATAAATATACATATCTAACTATAATTTTTTATTTATACAATAAAAAATAAATTGACTTTGTATTTTTAGTATTTTACATTTTAACAAAAAAAAAGAAATAAATATTGTTTATTTTTAACCTAAAATATACATAACTATACTAAGGGAAAAAATTAAAGGGTCAAAAAACTTTCCGATATTTTATGGTGTTTTTTGACAGGCTGTGTTTCAGTAAAAAATGATCGTATTTAAAATTTAAAAAAATTATTTTGAAGCTTCAAGATTCTAGTTTTCAGATCTTTTATTCAAAAATTTTTAGGAGCCAGTGTAATTGTGCAATCTTAAGCAATGACGCGCAAGAAATATTTTGCAAATTCTTTTCTTTTTCGTTGAGACCTCACGAACTTACAAATTTTTTTTTCAGCTAAACCATTATATGTAACAGATATCCTGTTTATTCAGCTTTAAGTTTCTTTTTTTAAAACCTTGATACGATTTTTTTTTACCGAGATACAGGACGTTAAATAGAAAATCATCTTTTGTATTCCATCATTGGTATCTCAGTAACCAAAAGTTGTACGGGAAATTGCAAAAAAGTTTTGGAAACTAAAATAAACGCACTTTAAGAAACTGCTATGACTTTTATGAATTTTTTTTTCAATCTTTAACATCAATTTGAAAACACATGAAAAAAAGAGTATTTTTAGATTTTTAGAAAATTGACGGCTAAGTTACAAATATTTATGAAATGTTGAGCGTGACTTTTATAGCTGAATATATCCTAAAAAACTCTGTGAAGTTACAATTCGATCTACCAAGCCTTTCCTATTGTTTTACACAATCCATCTTTTGATAAGATTTAAAGGGTCACGTTTCTTGTCGCTAAAAAAATTATAATCATAATTAAAATGGAAAATAAACATTTCTATTGCAAAAAACATTTAAATTAATGCAAAAAAAAGTTTTTTTAAATTAAAAAAATTTTTTTTGAAATATTTTTGAATTTTTTTTTGAAAAAGCTTTCTTATTTATAAAAAAACACTTTCCAATCGTTTCTACTTCGATTACAATTTCTTTACCGCCGGCATTAGTGTTACCCAAAGCGTACTATGTGAATGTTGCGCGGTCGGATTTTTCTTCATACCCTGACGGCGGTAAAGAAATCGTAATTGAACTAGAGACGATTCGACATTGTTTTTTTATAAATAAAAAAGCTTTTTCAAAAAAAATATTTAAAAATATTTAAAAAAAAAATTTTTTAATTAAAAAAAAAAATTTTTTTTTTCGCATTAATTTAAATGTTTTTTGCAATAGAAATTTTCCATTTTAATTATGATTATAAATTTTTTAGCGACAAGAAACGTGACCCTTTAATTCTTTTCAAAGGTTTGATTGCGTAAAACAATGGGAAAGGTTTGGTAGATCGAATTGTAACTTCACAGAGTTTTTTATGGTATATTCAGCTATAAAAGTCACGCTCAACATTTCATAAATATTTGTAACTTAGCCGTCAATTTTCTAAAAATCCAAAAATACTCTTTTTTTCATGTGTTTTCAAATTGATGTTAAATGTTGAAAAAAGATTTTTTTCATAAAAGTCATAGCAGTTTCTTAAAGGGCGTTTATTCCAGTTTCCAAAACTTTTTTGCAATTTTCCGTACGATTTTTGGTTACTGAGATATCAATGATGGAATACAAAAGATGATTTTCTATTTAACGTCCTGTATCTCGGTAAAAAAAAATCGTATCAAGGTTTTAAAAAAAGAAACTTAAAGCTGAATAAACAGGATATCTGTTACACATAATGGTTTAGCAGAAAAGAAATTTGTAAGTCCGTGAGGTCTCAACAAAAAAGAAAAAAATTTGCAAAATTTTTCTTGCGCGTCATTGCTTAAGATTGCACAATAACAGTGGCTCCTAAAAATTTTTGAATAAAAGATCATTTTTTACTGAAATACAGCCTGTCAAAAAACACCATAAAATATCGGAACTTTTTTTGACCCTTTAATTTTTTCCCTTAGTATATAAGTTTTACTAGTAGGTATATGATGATTTAAATGTTTCCTTAATGTTTATTATTGAAATTATTGTCAATTTCTTGTAAATAGCGCGAATGAAAAAATTATGTTATAAGGGAATTGTCCGAATTTGTTGAGTGTGGCAATATTACTTAAAATAAATTCAAACCGTATTCTCAAAGTTTGTTACAGAATGTATCAATGTAGGTACTTATTTATGCGATCCTGATAGCTAATGAAAGAAAGAAAACAATGATAGTGTTGTATGGTCGCTTTCTACATTCATACCTACCTGATACTATTGACAAGATTTGTACATTTTTTTACATTTAATAAGCGGTATATTTTAAAACAGAATACTTTAAAAAGTGAGTTTGTAACACTACGCGCGTGGGCACATTTATATGTGTGCTCACAACCCTCTGAAAACATTTTTTTTAAGTTTCCCTTGCTTTTATAGATAATGTAAAAAGTTTCTATTTAAATACTCTAAATCGAAATAATATGGTACTCGCCGCTTGATCCACATTTTAAAATGTACTTTAGGTCAGAGATTCATAATTTATTTGTAGTCATGGCCGATTAAATATTTTAAAATATTTTTGTGACTATTTTCTCTTTTTATGTAGCAACAATTAGTAATACTTTTTTATAAATAGTAGTTAGTTACTTATTTTCGCGATCCTTTAAGGGTATGACCCCTGGGTAAGAATAACTGCTATAACTGGAGTGTAGATCTTGTGCGGTAACAGTGAACATCTACTGTAGGCCTTTAAATTTTACCATACAGGCGATGTGTGGAATTTTGGTGTATACATAGTGCAAATTTTGTACAAACGTTAAAAATTTGCTTAAACATTTCAAATTGGGAGGATAGGAAAACATTGGAAACCTCTGGTTTCCGATGTATATATAGTTGCAGATTAAGAATAGTTGGGTTACCTAAGCAAATAATATATGAGAGTTCCAAAAATTATAAAGCAAAAATCAAATTTAAAATATGGTAAAAATATTTTAACTAGAACCCTGTCTGCACATAACCATTTGTCGGATGGTTAGTTCGATAATATAAATCCTATTCAGTAAAACGATGTGTGTGGACGGACAATCCTACGTCCAACCCAGTCGGTATGAAATCGCTGATTAGATTGTAAATTAGATCCGAAAACAACAATGCATCTTCCATCGTTACCCGATACTAAATGAAGGCAAGTGTTGAAGTTGCGATTGGGTTCAAATGCAAAATCGGGGCAGATACAAAACCTACAATTTTCCCTTTAGTTTTATAGCCCCAAAATTGGATGCAGCAACTCGTTATGTGCGAAAGAGGCTAAAAGAGCTTCTTAAAGCTAAGCGCTTAAAGATAAGTTAACATGTAACCAAAAGGTAAACAGTTTTGAGGGTCCTAAACGGTTGGTTAGAAATGATCAATAAGGTTCCATAAGGATCGATAGGGGTAAGGTAGTCATTTCTGCTTCTTAACACATTGACTGCCATAAGTTCACTGGTAAACTCAGAAGTGTCTTACCGAGGAGCCTTGAGTTCACTGGAGAACTCTGCTACATAATATTTAAAGTTATTCTCTAGCGACTTTGTTTTGTAACTAATCTAAAATCGTGCTAATATAAGTATCTTAACATGCTGAAGATTTTATTGCAACAATGTCCAACATAGTGGGGCACTTGTACTACAATGAGACAGGCAAGTATGGCTATCCGCTTACCAAAGAGTAAAAATACTTTGGCAGTTCAAAACCGAAGAGGAGGAAGATTTGCAAAAATATAATTAAGAAGTGGAATAGGGGTTTAAAAAATGCTTACATGATAGTTATACTACCCCTACATGTAAGTTCACTGGTGAACTCATGTCCCTTAGTAACACGTCTGTCACTGGTGTGCTAGGAGTTCACTATTGAATTTTCTGTCATAAAAGTATTTTCCGTTGTCAGAGGTACTTTGGACGATTAGTCATTATATTAGATAGGTCCAAACACCTAACTTAAAAAAAAATTGGCTGTGGGAAATCCATAATTACAGATGCTTGGACCTCAAAATATTCAAAAGGACAGTTCTCTTTTCTTTGGGGTATTTGTTCACTTTCAAAACTTTCTTTTTTTTATATTCTATAACATTTTGTTTTTTTATATATAGTTTTAATAAATGGAAAAACATAATTGGCGGGTACCAGGTGAGTTTTGCTGAACTTTAAGAGTCAATTGAAAATGAAGTATAATAAAGTTTCTTTTCTAACAGAAAAATACATACTTGCACGATGCACTTATACCGGTATGCTACTCCCGAAGCACAATCGCGTCGAGTTTGCGCAAGTGACGTCACTTGTGAAGCATATAGTTCATTCGTAGCATGGTGTAAAGAAAAATCGTGGTTCGAATTTAAATAATACTTTTGCTACACATTTGTTAGAGTTGAAATATAAGATTTTGTTTCATTTAATTTCATAATTACCAGCCAAAAATTAAAAAAAATAGCTTAAAAATCAGAAATAATAATTATTTAAACAATCCTTATTTATTAACAATTATTAAATATTTGTCAACCTCACATACAATGCTATTTTTTTCATTAAAGCATGATTAAGACTGCATTATATATGGGTTTCTATGTATGAAATCTAGCCCGTGCTTCACAGTGGCGTCAGTTGTGGTTAGGTGGCGATCCGCGTAGATGTATATTGCAATTTTAATCTATTTTAACCGCATAAAAAGGAAATGAATTTGCAAGTCACCAATATCTCAAAAGGAAGATGATTTCTGTTTTTATACCTAAAATCATTTTTATGGGTTTTTCTTCATATTTTTAAAGGAACAACTAATTAAGATATTACCATTTTTTTTCGATAGCCACTTACTTTGCTTTTTATTATTTTCTATTTTCATAAAACTACGACAAAAAAATTATCTTGTAATTAATTTCTTAATTTGTTTAATAGTAACAATTCAGTGGAGTTTACGTCTTGTGATTGAGTACCTACTGATGTCACAAAACAAAAATTATTTATGGTAGTTAATGTAGTCAAAATTTCTGTACTGACATTTATATTATTCAAAACCTGTTCCTTTTAGAGCTCCTCTCTTGTCACTGATATAGTAACGTTCATTTACTTATTGGTAAAAACCAATAAACGTTTCTAATTGTAAATTTAAAATTAAAATAATTAACTCTACATGAGTAGGTATGCAGCACTTTGTAACATGAAAAAAATATAAAATAATGTTTTGCACTTGATTTAAAATTTGTAAGTTTAATATGTTGCGCTAAAATTGTGATAGCTAATGGTAATTGAAAAATACGTATTAATTTATAGGTTTTTTTATTCACATGCTACTTAATAGCTTATCTTTGCCATATTTTATGTTTTACGTTTGTTATGCGAAGCAGTGGTTGACAGAAGCAATTAACTGATAAAAAAGACATCAAAGCAAGATAACGAAGCAATAAAACAAATAATATATCAAAAAATCAACATTTATGAGTGACTTATAACCAATTAACATTTATACATCAGTCTTAATCATTGATTCTTGTTGAATGCCCCAGTTATACAAGTGTATCGATGTATCGTCGATAACTAGTGACAAGGATGACGGCTGCAGATAATTAATACGGCAATTGGGACTTTACTTAATTAGGAGACAACGGCTAAACAAGCACATTTACTAACGCGCTAATCACATGTTTAAATCTGACCACTAATTTAATGGCCACTAAAACTTAATACAAAAGATACACTGTTAAAATTTATTTAAAGTCGCTGGAAATGTTGTTTTATTCGATATAGGTAGTACAATATTTCACAAAACATTTAAGACGAATAATTTTGTCTATAATGCCAAACATAATTCTCTGCGTTATCTTTTCTGCCAAACCTGAAGTATTTTTAAATATTATTCAGATGTTTTAAATAATGGCAAAGACACATCAATAAATTTTATTTGTAGGTAAATTGTAAAACTTTTAGATTCTATATACCTAGTAATTTAACATACCAGAGATTTTTAAAAGTGTAAAATCTATTTTATTTCTATCAGTTGATATTAATATAAGTAATACAATACAACCTTTAACTAGCGACAAAAAAAAATTATTGTAAAAGTGACGGTCATACGAAAGTGACTGTTTTCAACTAGAAATTTTTTAGTAATCTTTGTCGGGTCTTAACTGGGCTGCCTTATTGGGACTGCACATTCGGATGTATCGCAAAACATACTTGGGCCTTAACCTGGCAATCTCAGTTAGAGCCTGATGAAGCAACCGCTATTAGGTCGTATTATGGCAATCCCGGTCTAGTTCCATTAGGGCAAGGGTATCAAAAGTGCGGGCCGCGAGCCATCTACGATTCGCAAGCCATTGCAAGCTGGCCCTCGTACTTGTGTCAAACCTTCAAACATTATTAGTAATTTTTTTAATTTAAAATTCTTTTAACACAGTTATGCTTTGCGTTAAAAGTTGGGCAACCAAAATAAAATTTTAAAAATTTTATTTATTAATAGGCCCGTTGATCAAAGATTCGGGGAACTCCTGCTTTAGGGCATTCTTTAGTAGGTCCCAGTTACGATTAAAATAATTTACCCACGTGAGAAAAATGGTTTATATCTACGTATATCTAATTTATCCATTTTGGAGATTAAATGAAATCTATATAGATCAAATTCATTTATTTTCATCTTGTGTTGTTTCAATCAGACCTCACATAGGTCCCAATTGGGAAAACGTGACAATATTTTATGCATTTTTACGTTGGAATTTTCAAGTTTTTATTGGGTTTTAACGGGGTAAATGAAGTAGGCCACACATTGGAAGCAGGTGTGCTAAAACCTATACCTGCTTGTGTGGCTATCATCCTGCCTCCACCTGCTTCAATTTTCAAGTTAGCCACACTTACGGTTTTCAAGATATTTCAAAAAGAAATTCTGTGGCCAACTTCTGACTTGGCCACACTTTGGAAGCAGGTTTCATAAAACTCATACCTGCTTGTGTGGCTATGTTTCCACATTATCCTGCTTTAAACCGCAAGTCAGCCACACTTACCGTTTCGGAAATATTCGACAATTACTTTTGTGGCCAACTTCTGACTTGGCCACACATTGTAAGCAGGTTGCATAAAACTTATATCCCGCTTGTGTGGCTATGCTTCCACATCACCCTGCTTTGCATTTTAATACAGCAACACTTATTATTCTTTAAATAATTTAAAAAATGTAATTTTAATTTTTTTTAATATTTTAAAAAACATAAGTACGTACGTCATTTTTCCAAAATTAGTATATGTAATACAAATTAATTAATTTACAATTTACATTTAGTACAAAATATAATTAATTCGTATGTTTTTATTTTGACTATTAACGTACATTTAGTACTTATGATTAAACTGAATTATAATGGACTCTATATGGTTTCTGTGAAAATTTTTCTTCTATTGTACTCGTTCATATATAATTAATTTCTTTTACTTTGATAGTTAACTCAAGTTTATATACATAGCTATATTCATATATTTTTTTAATATATCTTTTAAAAAAAGTAAATTCATACAGGAGTAATTAATACACCTAACGTGGTGTCAGCGCATAAAACCTAATAAAATAATTATCTCAAACAATATAAACCAGAATAAGCTAAAGCAAGGTCAATGTCTGTTTCGATGTCTTGTTTAAATTCGTATCGGTATCTTTAATGCCGATAAAAATTTCGCGTTGCTCAGGATTTGTTATTAAAGTTTTATATTACACGTTAAAGAAAGAAAAAGTATTAACAGTTTTATATTGTGGCGTTGTTGCCAAATGTATTATAAACTAATTAATATTTGTTTGGTGTACAATTTTTACGTTAACTTATCATGTTAGAATTTTGTTACCTTCGGTCTATTGATACGAATAACATTATTTTTAATTTAATGTAGAATATCAGCTGCTTAAATTTTAATACTCATTATTAGTCCGACTAACTTTTATCTATCATTATTATTTTTGCTAATTTTGTAGTGTTAAGTTTATTAAAACCATTGGCTTACAACGTAGATTTCAAATTATTTTGTTAATAACGAGAATTAAAAATTATACTTCGTTAGAATAGTTTTTTTAGACAACTTATTTTTTATACTTTTACTTTCACTTAAATTTGCATAATATTATTAGTATTTATCTATTATTTTAACAAAATTTAAATGATTGATGTTATAATTTTAAAATAATTATACATATGTATATGTATGTATACATATATATTTTGTTGTTGCCTATAATAAATATAAAATGTTAACTGCTTTGTACATTTTTTGCTCAATGAAAAATGCCAGTCGATGGAAAGATTAAAACTACATTTAGATAGGTATGTATTTAATTTTTTAAACAAAGATGAACCGTTACCAACAAATCTGTGAATGCCGACAATAAGTTTATTATAACACTATCAAGTGTCATATAAAATAAAGTTGGCGCTTTAAAAAAACTTACCTTTTTATCATCGTTTCGCACGCATCTTTTAAGCATATGTATTATATTTAATAAAACAATAAAGCAATTTGTAAATTTAATTAATTTCAATTATAGATACTAATTTTGGAAAAATGACGCACGTACTTATGTTTTTTAAAATATTTAAAAATATTAAAATTACGTTTTTAATATTATTTAAAAAATAATAAGTGTTTTGTATTAAAATGCAAAGCAGGATGATGTGGAAGCATAGCCACACAAGCAGGTATAAGTTTTATGAAACCTGCTTCCCAATGTGTGGCCAAGTCAGAAATTGGCCACAAAATTTATTGTCGAATATTTCCAAAACGGGAAGTGTGGCTGACTTGCGGTTTGAAGCAGGATAATGTGGAAACATAGCCACACAAGCAGGTATAGGTTTTATAAACCCTGCTTCCAAAGTGTGGCCAAGTCAGAAGTTGGCCACAGAATTTCTTTTTGAAATATCTCGAAAACCGTAAGTGTGGCTGACTTGAAAATTGAAGCAGGTGGAGGCAGGATGATAGCCACACAAGCAGGTATGGGTTTTAACACACCTGCTTCCAATGTGTGGCCTACTTCATTTACCCGTTTTAACGGAGATAGTCTTATTTGGCATGCTGCATTAAACACAATCAGGTTCAGATAAATACTTAGGGCATTCCCAAAGTAATTTCTAATCGGGTTATTGAGAGTCAAAAATTAATAAAATAACTGGTTTTTGAAAATTTAAAACTAGCTGTTTTTACAGTTGGCCGTTTTTAAAAGGTAGTCGAAAATAGAGGTTTTACTGTAGATACACCTAATCTGAATACTATTATGAGAAATTGCAATTTTGAGGAAAAAATGGATAGAAGGAGAATCAAAGAGATAAAGAAACAAAAGTAGAAATAATACTTAATAATTGTAAACTTTTACATGTACAAAATCTCATATAAATGTAATACGTCACGTAACCTAAAATTTTAATGTTTAAAGTAAGTTTAAATTATATCTATACTAAAAAACATTATATAATTTTGTTTGTTGATAAAGAACAATGTCGTTCACAAAAATACAATTTCATAATAATGAATATTTAATTTTAAGTTATTAAGACAGAAAAATGGACAATGTATGCGCAGCTACTTTTATAAAAAACAAACTGTACGTAGTTTCTTACTTGTTAGTTTTTTAAAGACTGATAATATATTTGTTTTTCAAAGTGAAAAAAAATGTAGTGTCATTATTTTTGAATAAATAGAAACGCGAAAAGATATTATATTGTCAGTTAAAAAAATTACATCTTATCTTAATTTACGTATTAGTCAACTTAATTTGGGCATGTTTTATAGTCGGTAAAATAACAGTGTGCGAAGACAACGCATCATTTAATAGCAACACGACCCGACCATGTAGTTTTGATATTATACACAAAATGTGTATACTAATGATACAGTTGAAAGCTCGAAGCTTTATTCTAGAATTCTCGGAATGGATTTTTAGAATTTTTTAAAACAGGTACAAATGTTGGAACATCTGTTGGTGCTGGTTAACTTGACGATTTAATAAAATTGTCAGCTTTCTTTAAGGTCTTGTTTAACGTAATAATTTTTAATGAATGTTTCTTTTACACCTTTTTTCAGTTTAAGCTATTTGTTGTATTTTAATTTCTTTTCTATATAAATCTACAATTAATTAAATCAACCTACAATGTTCGTTTTGAGAGATTTCACGGCGAGATTTTTATCAAAACTCGCGTTTGAATATGCAGCCATAAAAAAGTTATAAAATTAAGATCTTGACCGTGTGAAAACGGAAGATATTTTATCTTAATTTTATAAAGAAAACGACATTTCAAATAATTAACATTTAATAGGGACTGTTAAATTGCAGAATTTATATTTATTTTCTAAATAGATAGTGAGTATTTAATGACCCATTAATTTTGAAATTGATTATGGCCGATATGATTAAATTAAATTTGTGTAAGTCCAAATACCTATACCTACTTATTGATTTTAAACAAATTTTAGTATATCAACATATTTTTTATAATGTCCACTAATACCTATTAATTATTTTTTTGAAATATTTGAATCGTGTAATAATCAATCTTACCCTTAATTTTATAATATTATAAAGAAAGCAAAATAAAGCAAATAAAGCAAAATAATTTATGTTTTGATGCAGCAAATTGATGTTCTTTTCTATAAATTGATTAACTGTCTCATTAATTAATTCTAATTAACTAATAAATAACGTTAAAAAAAGAAACTGTTTAAATTGCTATTTTTCCTTAAGAATTAAGATTTAACTACAAAAGTTTTTAAATACATATTTAATTCCAATTTATTGTTTAATCCAAATAATTTAATTTTTTTTTATTGCATTTATTTAAAATATCGATTTCAACATTTTTTTCTAATGGCTTCACCTGTAACGATATCTCTGAAGGAACATACTCTTGAGTACGTAGAAGTAAACAAATATATGTACCTTTACAATTATTAAGGATGTACGAGCACGAAAGGGGGCGTCCATAAATACGTGAGCTGTTTTTTTAAATTCTGTGACCCCTTCCCCCCCATGGCGAGATTTCGTAAGATTTTATTCAACCCCCACCCTCCCTCCCAAATCTCACGTGAGATTTTTCAAAATGTTGGTTTCTTACGTAAACGCGTTGGATTGTTATTGTAAAAAGAAAAAAAAATTTGCTTCGTGCTTTTACCAGGTGTGCAACCTTGAAACGGCCGTTTTCTAATAGATGGCAGTACGCGCGCATTAGGCATTAGCCAACTTTGCCTGCCATTTTTTCTCATTGCTTTGATCTTTGCCATTAGTAAACAAAAAACAAAGTCAGCAATTTCGGACAATAACGTGTCCTTTGATCACGATAAACATGTCGAATTTTGTGCCAGATAAAGAGCATTTGCGAGGAGCACTGCTATTCCTCTTCAATTGGAAGAAATCCGCCGCCGAAGCGCATAGAATTCTTGTGGAGGTCTATGGCGGCAGTGCTCTTAGTGAAACTCGGTGCAGAGCGTGGTTTCGGCAATTCAAAAACGGAATTTTTAACGTCACCGACAAGAAGCGCGAAAATCGACCAAAAGTTTTTGAGGACACCGAATTGCAAAATTTATTGGACGAAGACGATACCCAATCGCAGAAACAACTTGCCGCGAAGTTGAATGTTAGCCACCAAGCAATTTCGAAACGCCTTTTTGCTATGGGAAAGATCCAAAAGATCGGGAAGTGGGTGCCACATCAATTGAACGATCGACAGATGTAACGACGCCAGACCGCGTGCGAAATCTTGCTTGATCGGAACAACAGAAAATCATTTTTGCATCGAATCGTCACGGGCGATGAAAAATGGATCTTTTTTGAAAACCCTAAGCGCAAAAAATCGTGGGTGCACCCCGGAGAACCCTCAACATCGTCTGCTAGGCCAAATCGATTCGGGAAAAAGACAATGCTGTGTGTTTGGTGGGACCAGAAGGGGGTGGTTTACTACGAACTGTTGAAACCTGGTGAAACGATCAATACTCAACGCTACCAACAACAAATCATCGAATTGGATCGTGAATTGTGCAAAAAAGACCCGAACACGCGGATCGGCATGAGGGTATCATTTTCCAGCACGACAACGCACCATTACACACAGCAAGATTGGTCCGGGATACATTGGATGCACTTGGCTGAGAGTTGCTACCCCACCCGCCCTACTCTCCTGATCTGGCCCCTTCAGATTACCATTTGTTTGCGTCGATGGGACACGCACTTGCTGAGCAGCACTTCAATTCTTATGAAGATGTTAAAAAATGGCTCGATGGGTGGTTCTTATCCAAAGGGGATGAATTCTTTTAGGGTGGAATCCACAATCTTCCTCGAAGATGGGAAAAATGTATAGCCAGCGAGGGCAATTACTTCGAATAAAATATTTTTCACTTTTCTGCGTTAATTATTGTGTTTTGCTAAATAAAAAAACAGCCGTTTTAAGGTTGCACACATGGTATTTACGACTAGTTAAGACTAGTAATCAATATTGCTGAGAATGATCTTAATCGTATTACGATTACGCTTAAGATTAAATCTTAAGCATGTACAATCTGGATTAAATGGACTAAAATAGTATAATTTTTTTTTGTTTCAAACAGAAAAAAATTGCGTGATATTTGCCGAGACCTCCCCTTCATGGTGAGATTTCGCGAGATTTTATCCCCCCCCCCCCCCAAAGCATCTCACGGAATTTATGGACGACCCCAAAGTGATTCTTCCCAAAATGCTTGATTTTTTTTTATATGTAGTTTAAATATGTCTAAACAAATTCTTAAAATTTGAAGAGGGTTGACCGACTATTTAAAGAAATAATTGATTTCAAAAGTCAGCATATTTAACATTAGTCTTATGGCAAAGTGACGGATAGACGACATGTTTTCATAATTTTCGCCCAAATTCGTCCTAGAATATGAAAAAAAAAAACTATCTAATTAAAAGTTAAGACATTCATAAAGATATTAAAAAAAAAAAACGTTTTAAACCGTGTAATTAAAAGATATTTACGAAAATTACCTTGCTTTTGTTAGCTCTTAAACGAAATGGCAACACTACAGACCATTAAAGCAAAATAAGTGTCAAAAATAATAACCTAATTTTAGGAATTCTGGTAAATTTTCAACCCGATAGATAGTTTTCTATTTCATTTCACCTTCTATAATTTTATATTCGCACGTGTTATACTCAACGTTTATTTTGAATTTACTGATAACATTGCCTTAATAATCATAATAATCACAGTGTTGCCATTTTCAATGCTGCGGCCATGTGATCTTCATAACCTCTTTACCCCGCGCCCAGATCGGTCTATCCCCACCCAGTACCGTGCTCGTACATCCTTAACGCCTTGAATGTAAATATTTTTTCAAAAGATCCAGGTTAAAAATCTGAAATGACATCTATGACTAAAGGCAATAGTGTAATACTGCTTAAAAATGCTATAAGGATTATTGTACCTAATATATAAAGCTTTGCTCTTGTATAATTGACTTGTTGTGATTGAATTTTTAAAAATTATTTCCAGCGGTTATCAAATAGATTGCGCTCAAAACTATTTTTGTTTTCAAATATTAAAACATTCAGTAATATAATTGTGTCATTTAACTCTTTAACAGATCGTATTTCTTTCTGTAGAGTTTTCTTTATAAATAGGTACAGTAGAACTCCGATTATCCGAATTAATTGGGACCGGGGTCGATTCGGATAATCGAAAATTCGGATAATCGGACATAGACTGGCAATAAAGAAAAACGAACTGTCACACATAGAATAAACTTTATTAAGTTTATGTACGGTAATAATTTTATATTCGAGATACAGGGTATTACGCTTAGGACCGATTCGGATAAATGGCAATTCGGTTAATCGGCGTTCGGATAATCGGAGTTCTACTGTAATAGAAAAAATAACTTTGTAAGTAAATCTTACTCCAATTAAAAATAATTCATTCTGCGTTTCAGCCGGGCTTACTCAGGAAATTTTTTACAGTGTAGACATTGTGTTGGGAAATAGCTTTCATTTTGAGTACCTAGAATCATAAAAATTTTAGTTATCAAAGTTTGACTGAATATCAGTTTATATTCCTCATAACAATTAATTACAATAAAATATTTGGGTGACCTTTAATTACAAGTAGCAGTCAATCATTTGGAAGAAAAAAATAACCAAGAATTGACAAATACAAAAACAAATTGTTCTTTGCACGTTTTAATAAATTGTAATTACCTAAAGTTTTATTCAATAAATTGTACTTATTTCTGTTTTAATGTCTAAAAAAAGTTAGCCCAATTGTATTCAAAATTAAATTTGAGTTTTATATTTTGTTACCTAAATTAATTATAATAAATATATAAAGACCTAAAGTATTTAAATGTAGGTATTAGCTATATACTATGTACTTACGTGCGTATGTATAGTTAATTGGAGACGGTAATTTTATGAGCCTTCTTTTAGTAAAAGAAATGTGTGTCCAATGGCTAATCTTATCTCTACAAGACAATTCTTGCTAACAAATGTCAGTGCGGCGTTCGAATAAATGTTTACAATAAAACGAAAGCGGCAAAGGTAATGAATGGCTTCACAATTTACAGTTCTTTTATTATTTCTTTAGTTGGAATTTGTAGTAGGTACTTATGGCTTTATTCAACATAATGTAAATGAATATATTAAGTGGACTTTCTAGTTTATAGACATAGTTGTTACTTCTTTTAGATATAATCAAATTTTTTGCGATTTTTTCTTAGAACGTTTGTTATTTTTGACCACAAATGTTCGCATTTTATGAGAGGAATAACAGTACGAAATAAGTAACGAGCTTATGACTCAGTTACTCAACTATCTAAATTATATTTAAAAAAGCAATTGCTTCAAAGAAAAAGATAGTAGGTAAGTAAAATAGTATTCGTGAACCGGAAGAACTATTAACTTCTTCAAACTGTTAAGTATAAGTTTGCATTATGTAATCTTTGGACTTGTTCATGTGTCGTATGCAAGAAATATTGTTAATTATTATTTCCGTAAAATATGCAATGATTATTTTAATACTAAAATAAAACGTGATATTGTAATTTAGTTAAAATAACAATACTTGGCGTAGCTATATTTAGTTGTTTATCAGCGTACTAAATAATAAGAGTGATACAAAATGGCGTACTTATCCAATATAATACAATCTAATAATCTATTAATTAAGTGGCAGATTACATTACAACGGCCATTTTGCAAAATGGCCGTCTGGCACGATACGCTTAATAAATACGTCAGTATTCTTAACATGAGCTCTTTATTAATATAATCCGTGTAATTGTTCTCTGTCTTAGAAATATCAAACAATAAATTCAGTAGCATACCACTTCATTCTTCAGCTGGGGTTTTGAAAAGACGAGTTCTCTTGAATTTCAATTTCAAGGCATGAAATGCGCGTTAAATCGATTTTGGGCGACTATTTATTTTGTATAAATACATTTTTCGATTCGGTTACCATTTAGCAAAACCGTTTCAATAAATTCAAAATAAAATATTATGTCGTTAAATACGTTCCACAGACAGCTGCTGTAATTGGAAACAATTATTTAATATTTTATAATAAAAAATAAGATTCCCATAAATTAATTGTAAGGTTTATGCAAATGTAGAAACAGAATACAGCTGTTAAAATTAATATTTTATTTATACCAAAGGATATGTATTTTTGGATAGTATTCGTCTTAATTACTTTTACTTAATTGTATCTCAAGTGTCGATTATTTCATAAATTATGAGTAGCGTTTCTACTTATTTAATTTAGCAAAAAATATGCATTATTTTGGTGTTATAATTTAAAATATTACAATATAATATGTAATTCTGGTTTATTAATTTTAAATAAGGATATGAAATATATCGACCTACAAATTTATTGAGAATTTGTGGAAATTTCAAGAGCGGTACAAAATTTGATGAATAATGTAAAATTTCTTTTTATAATAGGTTATTGTATCATCTTGAGTTAATTTTCTTTTGAAACAGCTTTAAAGTATTCTATACGTATTTTAAACATTAGTTTAAAAAAACTACTAGTTCTTGCATAATTATTGTAAAACAAGGTCGTATCAAAAGTCTAAATCTGGAAAATTATATTATAGCAAAAATCGACTTTGTTTGATACCAAACGTTAATAAAGACAGTTAAGATTACATTGTCAATTATGAAGCCCTACAATATAATTTAATAGACACATAAGCTCTTCCTATGTAGGATAAAAAGCGTTTTGTAAATCACATTTTCCAATCCTTAAAAGGTTATCTTACAAGGATGGGCCCAAAAGTACCCGACCTAACAAAGAAAAATTATTTTTTTTTGAAAAAATGTCTTTATTTCTCTACATGGTCTCATTTTAACTTGACACACTTTTTCCAGCGATGTTCAACAGCTTCAATACCTTGCTTATAGTGGGAGTCGTCGAGCTCCTGAACATAGCCATCAACCGCAGTCTCCACCTTTGTTTTGATTGTTCCTTCGTCTTAGGTGTGAAGTGATGGACCCATGTTTTGTCCATTGTTATGAATCGACGCAAAAACTCGACTTTATTGCTATGAAACTTTGCTAAACACTCGACTGAAACATCTTCACGACGCTGTTTTTGTTCTATTGTGAGTAAATTGCGGCACCCATCTTGCGCACAGCTTTTTCACGACAAAATTTTCTGTCAAAATTCGATGTACTGCACTTTTGGAAATGCCTACTATATCTGCTAGCTCGCGTACTTTCACTCGACGATCATTCCATACAATTTTGTGATTTTTCGTCACCATTTCGGGCGTAGTCATCTCGTTCGGTCGACCACTGCGATGTTTGTCTTGGCGGCTCGTATGGCTTGGTTTAAACTTTGCCACCCAATATTTTTTTGTTGTAAACGAAGGAGCAGACTCCCCCAGAGTAGAATCTGGCTCCGATTTGATATTTGTTGGACTGGGACCTTTCAATTGAAAGTATTGTATCACATACAAATGACCAATTTTCGCCATGTTCACAAATTTACTAAACAGGAATATGTCGCAGTTATAAAGTTCAGATTTAGACAAAAAAGTGAGAGTTAATGCACATGGCCACTTACAACTCTAAATCGGAAAACCAATTAGCTTTGACACCGCTAGGCGGCGCTACAAGCAATCAAAGATTGCAAAGGTTTAGACTGTAATTTGCAAAAAGTTCCTATTTACATCAGTTTAGACCAGGGATGAGCAACACGCGGCCTGCGGGCCGCTTGCGGCCCGTTAAACATGTTTATGCGGCCCCCCAAACTTTTCTAAAATTCTATTCATTTTTTTAAATTATATATTTTTTTATTCTAAATTTTAGTATAAATAAAGTTTTGTAAGTTATTAATAAGTGTTACTTTATGTGCGGCCCGCCAAAAAATTTTAAAATTTAAATTGGCCCGTACATTAAAAAGGTTGCTCACCTCTGGTTTAGACGAACGAAGGCAATCGGTAAGTAGATTTTTTAGAACGCTACACGGAGAAAAAAATATCATCAAAATAACCATACGTATCGCTATTTTAGCTATCCGTTGTAGTCATCTTTCACAGGAATACGCCGTATAGCTAATTTAGATATCCAGAGTTTCCTTATTGCGGATCGTCAAAGTAACGATACGTATTATTGTTTTAGATATTTAAAAGATTCTTGTCATGGTGATTTAACGGTTATGCAAGGAGAACAAAATATCCTCAAAATAACCATACGTATCGCTATTTTAGCCATACAAATCCTAAATTTGACTATACAGTTATCTACACGACGGAAACTGCACACGTTCACGAGAGTTTTTCGTTTGAACGCTTGAATGAAATAAATGAATCCTTATTATAAGTATAATATGTAGCGCTGTTTTGATCATACTATAAACTGTCAAATTAACTTATACGTGTCATTAAATTAAGAAATCGAATCGTTGTTTCTCTGTTTCCAAAGGTCAGCTCAAAAATTTGTTTCTACTTCTGTAAACTTTGACTATTGGTGATCATAAATTCCAAGTTTCATACAAATAGAGACTTTATACTCGTCACAGACTGCTGTTAAGTGCGTTCACTATTAATGGTTGCCAAACAAATACTAAACAACGTAGCGTCGTTAAATTTTAAACTTAAGCTTTATATGGTTGGTACTTGCTAGTATTAATTTCATATAATAAGCGTCATATATACTTCAGATCGGTTACTTTTGGGACTACCTTCGTAAGTTTATTTGTTGAGAAATAAAAACATATCTCAACATCTAAAAACAAAGATATTTAATGATTGTATTCTACCAGTTCTAACCTATGGCGCTCAAACCTAAAGTTTTACTAAGAAGAACATAGGCAACCTACTAAACACGCAACGGGCAATGGAAAAACAAATGCTATACACTAACAAATAGATTTATGTAAAAACGGCTGGAGGGAATATAATAAACTATGTGACAACATTAAAATGGGGATTTTTTGGACACAACATCAGTCAAGTTAAAATAGCAAGAGGTAGTGGGTCCCATGGAAAATGCAACCTAGGACAACCAAAAAAAGGATGGAAAGATAATCTGCATTGAACAAGCTATTAGTTTATTGAAAAGTAGAAGAAATAGAAAAAGAAGAAAAACACAAGACAAAAGAACGACAGGCCAAATATCAACTGCTTCAGTAACGTCCATAGTTGGGAAAAATAAAGCAGGGTATCCTGCAGTAAAGATTACCAAAGAAAAGATAGATAAAAATACACCAGGTTTAGAAGAGCGACAAACTAAGAAGAGTAGAAGAAACTACAATAGAAAAAACCAACATCCACAAATGGCTAAAATAATTTGAAAGAGCAACGGCAGTTTTATATTAAAAACAAGTTCCCCCTTACTACCTTTTCCCCTATACAATAAACTGAATCTAATTGGCTTTTAAAATCAGTGAAAAAATTGGTTAAATTCAACAGACTTGTCTGAGATAAAAGTATTGTCATAAAATTATATCTTATTGACCTACTATGTACGAATAAGAAGTGTGAAGTAATGACGGCATAATTTTCATATAAGGAACAACATACACATATCTGTTACGTCATTGTATGATGATGTTATTCTTGTGTGAAAAGGCTTTTGCAAAAGTTGCCTACAGTTTTAATCTTACTGCAACGTATTTCTCATAATAGGTAAGCATAGTAAAAACGCGAAGTTTAATTTGCAATTTATCGGTGGCCTATAAAAACAATTAGGGCTGTACATTCCCGTATCTTGAACAAAGGTCATTAAGACGAAAGTAATCGATGAATTGCTATAAACTACAATCCTCAATTAGTAACAGTCGTAAGCAGTGGTTGTGAACTAATTACCAATTACTTGCTCTAAACACCAATCAATTTATATGACTTGACTTCATAATGCATCACCGATTCAATGCTCTTTCGAATTTCGCACCTTTTAAGGTCAGTAAACAATTTAACAGATTCCAAATCTAGTTCTAAATATTATGTGTTAAACGCTTCATTAATTTTATCCATATCAAATTTTCTTTCACAATGATCTTTTATCTACGTATACTTAAATTTTTTTTTATCATTATTTACGATAGCTTTTCATTTGGATATATCTCACTATCCTTATTTATTTGTTTCATGATGATTTTAATCATTCTTTTTTTAATATTTTGTAGAAAAACAGTAAGAAAATTGTCTGCTAATTTATAAACTATATATTGTTTAATTTAATTATAGTTATACAAAAAGTTTCAGCTAATGATAATGCAATAATTATTTATAATTTGCAATGTGAGTGAAAGATTTATCAGTAAGTAATATTGCACTTTTGCTTACTGTTTTGCATAATTTACGTCCATTCACCTTGAAGTTTTTGATTAATATTCTTAGCATATTCTAAAATTATCGCTGCTAATGTAGTATTGTCTACGATGTTTTTTCTTGTAATTTTTTTTTTACTTTAACTTTAATGTTGGCTAATACTAATGTAACTAATAGATAAAATTAAAATTTTTATAATTTCTAAAAAAATGACTATTTATGAGCTATTAAATTTTAATACAAAATTATAGAGGAAGCGTGACGCAAGTGGTATAGTGTTTGGGCTGCTGCAGAAGCGACGTGGGTTCGAAGTGATTCGAATCCCCGCGCCATTTATCTAAATTTCACACTCCTTTTCTCTTCGCAAGGTTGAGCACCTTGCAAGAGTAAAAACTGCTCGAAAAAATTTCCCTAGAAATTGCCGTGGCTCGGAACCCACGTAAAACTGTAAAGTACCTTAAATCTTTGAAAACACTACAATATTCACAACCAAGATCCAAGCGGTGAAATCGCCTAAACCTGACTACAGGCACAAAAAGACAAAAGAAGAAGAAGATTACAATCAAAGAAGTTAATAAAATTATAAGTAAGTGATATTTATATTGTTTCGGTCGGAATAGATAACAAGATCATTAAAAAGTAGGTATTTCGTTTCTTTCTTATTATTAGATTTTAAATTAAATATTAACAAGAAAAAACATTCATGTAAGAAAATACAATACTATACTCCGTCCGGCCAACAGAAATAGTTAAGCCACTCCCACAAATGCGCGCTAAATTTAAATAGAGTTTTTTCTATTGGCTTAATTTTTAAAGCACGTAACACAAGCAACCATATAAGCATTTAAGTCCTGCAAGAACAGAGACAAACTTGATTATTAATTTGTTTCGTGTGAAACTGGGCACTGCATACATTGGTTCAATTTAGTGGGGCGTGACTTTACTATTTCTGTTGGCCGGACAGAATATATCAGGTTGGCCCATAAGTAATGAGGGATTTAATCGTTTAATATCGTTTTGGTGTTTTTGAAATACAATACTGTTTTTAACCTATAAAGGGCATGTATAAGATAATTCCCAAAAAAAAATTGTTGTTAATAAAAAAATGGTGGAAAGATAGTTTAAAAAGTTTCTTGCTAAAGATTTTAGTCTTTTTGATAAATAAACGGTCTGGCGAGCCTATAGAGATTGATAACAATCAAATCTTTACTTTAATTAAAAATAATCCATGTTATACCACACGACATATTGCCGAAATATTAAGAATTACAAAATCTAGCGTTAAAAATCATTTTCCTAGACTTGAGATGATTTCCAGATATGATGTTTGGGTTTCGCACAATATAAGCAAAAAAACCATATTGAATCGAATGACCGCTTGTAAGTCATTACTAAAACGCAATAAAAACGAACCTTTTTTATAACGGTTAATTACTAGAGATAAGAAATGGATTGTTTATAACAATGTGACAAGAAAAAAAACATTGGAGTTAACCACGATCAACCCCAAGAAGGTAATATTACGCGTTTGGTGGAATTAGAAAGGAATATTGTTCTATAAGCTCCTGGCATCTAACGTAACTATAAATTCTAAAAAATATTGTACACAATTAGGTCTTTGAATTTTTTTTTTTTGTGATAAATTAAAAGATCATATATAAGTTTTATAACAAAACTATTTTTATTTTATTTTTTTTCGCAATATTTCAAAAGTTATATCAAAATAAAAATTAATTTTGAATCCAGTACCGAAAACACGCCGACAGCTCCCGAACAAACACGAGCGTGTGTGACGTCATAATGTTAGTTTTCATTCATTGCAGCTTATACAGAAATAATAAATGCAGTGTTTTGATCTATTTAATTCTTTTGTCATGGTTAAATACTCAAGTTTATATTGAAAATGTCGAACCACAACAGTTATCGTTCTTGTTTTGTACCATTATGTACAAATACTACAAAAACAACTCCTGACAAAATGTTTTTAAATGTTCCCCAAGATGAAAAACGTCGAAATAAATGGTTTCAAGCAGTGCATCGTTATAATCCCAAAACAAAATCGAATTTTTTTTGTTGTGAAGATCATTTCGATGTAAGTATTTTATAACACTATTGTTAGTAATTATTATTTATCCAAGTATACAAATCAAATAAGTAGAATTCAGTAAAAAATATATCAACATCAGGAATATTATCAGACTTTGCCTTTATAAATCCTTTATCACACATAGCTAATCGGAATTAACTAACAAATCGTTTTTTAGCAGTAAATTTTCAATATTATTGTCAACTCACGTGTAATAGCCGTAAACGCTGTCCTGTTATTAAACAGCTATAACATTATGACGTCACAAAGATGGTGGCCAATTTTGGCGCGTTTATAGTCACGTGATTTTTTTTTAAATTTTATCAATTTTTAATTGCTTATAATTAATTGAAAAAAATTTTTTTTTAAGTATTTTGCATTAAATATCCATATTATTAATAATAAAGTTTTAAAATACATAAAAAAAATCAATAATTTTTTTTTTTCAAATACCTAATTGGATAAACTAATAGAAAAGATTGCCAAAAAACGACCAGAACTTGCAAACAAGAAGGAGTGGTATTCCACCTAGATAACGCGCGGCTGCACTGATCATTACACAAAAACTGATGGAGCTTAATTGGGATGTTCTTATTTATCCACCATATTTACCCGATTTGACACCATCAGATTTTCATTTACTTCGTTGGTTGCCAAACCCGATCAATGGAAAATAATTTAAATTTTTTAGAAGCCTGTAAAATGAATGTTTCTCAATTTTTTTGCAGAAAAGCAGTGTTCCTATTAAAGTTACTGTGCGGGGAAGTTTAAAAGTCACTGACTTATCAAACTGCCCTCGTAATATGCAATCTCCGATAAACTTGACTCGGATAATCAAGAATTTACTTTGTCTATCAATACAAATTACTTTAGTTCTTATAAAATAATTGTAGTATAAACATTTTTTTAAAGAAAGTACATTAATAAACATTAAGTTTTTTTTTAATTAAAAAAAGTATATACTTATATAAAACATTTCAAGATTATATTAAAGATGTATAGGTACGTAAGTATAGCTTTTTATTGTGCAACCAAAAGTTTAGAAACAAATTAATAATTTGTGGATAATAATCATTAATTACTAATAAATTATCTGTTTTATTCAATTGATAAGTTTATACTATAAAGTTAGGAAGATTCGCGTAACCCTGGAACATTGGTTTCAGTGTTTAAAAACAACTGCTTTTGATAACGTTCAGCGTCTTCTTAGATCTTTTAACTTGTATTATGAGTATAATATAATAAAAAATAGATAATGTTTTCTAGCGATAGTCATGAATTTTACAAACTATATAAAATTATTTAATAATTTTGTTAATGCGAAAAAGAAAATTGAAAAAAAAACGATCTAAAGCGTATAAATAAGCATTCAGATGTTTCTCACAGCCCACCAGCAATATCCAGACATGTAATCAGGTCGCAATCAGCGTGACAAAACACGATCTTAATTGTCGCCTTGTGAAAACACTAATTTAATTATAATTTCTATTACGATTATAACAGTTTTGTAATTTAAAGGAATAATTGAGTGGTTTCGTATAGGTTTAAGAGCATTTTTTATGTAAGATATTTGAAAGCGAATTTCTAACTCTCCTTAAATCTTCTCTGAACTATGAACCCGCGTAAGTAATTGTTTCGTTTTTATAGGTGCACTTTCGATTGACAGGCTGTGCTTCGGCAAACGTATTCTTTTTGTAATTCGATTTATTGTTAAAGCTGAGCCTATGTGCTCCCACATAAAACCAACCACGATTATTTGAATTAATATTGTTTTAATTCCATTGCGCAGATATTACTAACTCATTTAACAAGACGTGAGATCAATTTACATAGTACTTGTTAACTTAGGTTGTCTGTAGTGATTGTGATAGCGGTATCAAAAGAGTTAGCAGTTCGTGAGCTCTTAACA
The DNA here is from genome assembly GCA_036325965.1 of Sinopyrophorus schimmeli. Taxonomy (NCBI): domain Eukaryota; kingdom Metazoa; phylum Arthropoda; class Insecta; order Coleoptera; family Elateridae; genus Sinopyrophorus; species Sinopyrophorus schimmeli. The sequence goes on from JARFIZ010000412.1 coordinate 451,943, forward strand.
TTACCGAAAGGTTAATAAAACAAATTATATTTACTTTCAATAATATAAGACGTTTTTTTTGTGCAGTAGATTGGGATATAAACGTGTAAAAGAGTCTTGTGATTACAATATTATTATAAATTCGACGTCCTTTTATTGAACTGCAAAAGCTAAAACAAAAAAAAATATACCTTGTAAATTACAATCAAAATAAAATTTGAGTAAACTTGTTAATAATAGTTATTACTTTTATCTAAAAATTCTGTACGAGATGTAAAAATTAATTTAATACCCAAAATTTAATAATGGAACTGTACACGAGTGGCTACTATCATCTTTAAAGCACTTTCCTTGTACAGTGCTCGTCAAAAGAGAATGGACATGGGAATTTAACATGGGAAGTTAAAGATTTAACAGTTAGAGGACCAATTAAACATAATTGACATAAGTTTTATTGTAAGTTCACAGTCAGTTTCAAGGAATTTAATATTAAATAAAAATATATAAATTTAATTAATCTGAAGTTCAGTGTATTTAAATATAACCAATAGGGTGATCGTTAAAAATTAAATTTCTTCCGACGCTCCAAAAATACCTTCCTTTTAAAAGTAACACATGCCTCAAGACAATATAAGTTCATTTTTTGATAAAATTGTAGTTTTTTGTAAGTATCTCTTAAAGTATACAGATTTGAGAAAAAGTGATAGGAACAATTTTGTAGGAAATTCAATTCTCTATAAAAAAAGGTATTTTTCATTTTCTTCATAAAATTCATATTTATGGAGATATTCTCAATAATAAATTCAATAAATTCTTATAGTCAACATTTTACGACCTAGAAACATCATTTTTTCTAAAGTATTGTAACGGGCACGGTGATCGAGTGTAGAGCCGTGATAGACGTACATTAATCAAGCGCGAGATACTCATGCGACCATGAGATATTGAGTAAGCGGATATATCTCAATATCTCTTAAGCCACGACTAACTAGAGGTTTCTATCTGAGTTACCTTGAATTCGCCATATCTCTGTAGAGGAGATTTATCTCGAATACTCTAGAAGCCATTTCGATAGATACCACGACACATATATAAACTCCGCGGTACTCCTACACGGCAGTCTAAGTCAACAGTTGTACGTGAATGTCAATGTTCTTAACTCCGCTCGGTGAATTTACAAGGTGAGCGCTATCGCTATCGGTATAAATGTAAACAACATACGAGTGTCAATCGTTTAAATAAATATACGAGTGTAAATAAATTAGTTAGTGTTTTAGAACCGTAAGTTAGTTAGTTAGTAAATAAATAATTATTAAGTGCTAGTGTTTAAGTTATTGGTAAAGAAGAATTTGTTTATTATTTGTGTTAATAAATCGTAATAGTAAAACAAGTGGCCAACTGTGTTATTATTCACAACCCGAGTACGAACCGCTTTTGCTCTCGTAGGATTTGGATTGGGAAATCCGTTACAGTATAAATTTTTTTGTAACAACTAGAATTAATTATAGTTTCAAGAAAATTATATATAGGTATTTGAAAAAAAATGTAGGTCGTAAAATGTTGACTATAAGGATTTAATAAATTTCATATGAATTTCATGAAGAAAATGGAAACGACCTTTTTTGTAAAAAAGTGAATTTCTTACAAAATACTTCTATACCTCTTTCTCAAATCCGTATATTTTAAGAAATACTTACAAAAAGCTCCAATTTTATCAAAAAATGAACTTTGATTGTCTTGAGGCACGTGTTATTTTTGCTAAAAAAATTTAAAAAAAATAGCCCCGTATTTTTTCATTAAAAGGAAGGTTTTTTTGGGGCGTAGGAAAAAATTTAATTTTTAACGACCACTGTAGTATATAGGTATGTATTAAAAAAAATGTATAGTATAAGGTACCTGCAGGTAATAAGGCCTAGCTAACAATAAGGAATATTTGAAATTAAATAGAAAACATCGAATTTAACTAACAGATTTTAATAGTAATCATTTTTCAGATTCAGTTACTATAAAATATAAAAAAAAGACATTTTTGCCATATTCAAAGTCAAAATTAAACATTTTTAAAAATCTTCCCGGTAGGCTTTATTTTACTACTGAAGGGTAATAAGTCGTACTGCTTTAAAATATTTAAATAATCAAAATAAAATAATATATTTGGCAATTCTCGTTCTTTCTCTTCTCCCAGTATACCATTATGGTGTTGCAGTATTGAGCCAATCCTTACATACTCGTCTATTTCTGGAACGAATCAAAATCTGTTCGATGGTAACGAAGATCAATAATCATATGGATGTAGAAATTGGACTAAAAATTTTCTATAAAAATTACTAAGTGGTTAGCTTAACAGCCATTAGGGCACTCAGGGGTATCAATAACATCCACTGACAAACCAACGCCCTCCTCATGATACCATATCCCCTATTTAGCACATTGTCTTTTATTAGTTTTCTTCTCCTCTTCACAGGCACGCCAGTGTTTTTTATGAAGTACCATTGTTTTTTTTGGAAGTAAATTTCTTTAGTAATAAATATAGATACAACACTGCAAACCCACTGCGCTTAGTAACGTTTACTTAGTGACTACTATGTATTTAAATGGCAGTAAAACATTTTAGCGTTTTAAAATAAAACACTTGAATTTCCAGTGTACTAATTTACATTCATAAGATCTTAAAAGTAGTTTAAAATACATTAGAAAACAATCAAGCTTTGATATAAGTAGTAGGTGTATAATAAAGCCTATGGTTACATTTAGTAGGCTTTAATAACCACCGACAACGTATGTAAGAAAAACAAAATAAAAATTATTTGGACCACAATACGTAATTTAAATATTTCAGATCATCGACGCTTGAATGTATAAAGAAGATGAATGTGATTTTATATAGCTAAGTGTAATATTACAAAAAATACTTACTATTGATTTAGACCGATTTTTATTATTCGTTTTGTCTGCTCGCGTTTTACGATATAAGATGCTACATTTGGGGCAGAATCGAAATATGCCGCCTCCACAAACTTGTAGAGACATCTTCGAGCAATAGGTGTCTGTGAGTGTGGCCTTAAGCGAAAGCGGTTATTTTAAATACAATTCCCGTTATTTAGGCCTTATTACCCGCAAGTACATTATATTAATTTATTAAGAAATAAATTAAATACGCATTAAGAATTTATAAACATAGTATCTGTTAAGAATTATTAAAATTTGTATCCCCCATAATTTCTATAAGATAGTTTTTTTACTAACAAAAGTTGTTATTAATTAAGTACACTTTTCTAATTAGTCACTGTTTTTGTTTATTTTGATATTTAAAATGTTTAATTATACTTTTATAATAAGAATGTAATTAGATAAAAGATGGAATGTTAAGCATTTATAATATCAAGTTAGTTCTGTTTATAAAATTCTAGATGACTTGCTATAACAGATTTTAAAAAAATGTACTTTATTTACAACCAGAATTTCTTAAAAATGTATTTTAATTACAGTAAAACCTCGATTATCCGGACCTCAGTTATACGGATTGGCGATTATCCGGATTGTCAACCGCGTTTGTTTTTTTCTGTTAAAACAAGACACTTCGTAATCCTGCTTAAAACCGAGTGTGCGCATTCGAGCTCAAAGTGGCACATTCCGATCTCGCTCGGAAATGTGCCACTTTTCGCTCGAATGCCCACATCTTCGTGTTAATTGGATTCGACTATATTAATAACATCCTCGTATTTATCGGATTTGCCTATATTGTTATTTTATTCTTCAATTGAAAAAATTTAAAGTCGAATAAATTAGATCTATTTTTTGTTTGAAAAAGATTAGATATTTTATTCTTTTTGATAAGTTATCATGGTGTTCTTCTGCACGCCTAATTGTAAAGAGCTTGATAAAAATATTCTCGGATGTACTTTCGAATGTTTACTAATTCGCGTTTTTGGTTAAGTAAAATTGTATATGAGTCAAATTTTCTGAAGTGGGCCACTGAAAATCAACTAGTTGATTTTTATATCATCTTTTGTAGATTGTTGAAAGCTTATATGCCAAAATTAATGTCTCCAAATATTTTTGGATAATTTTCATTTTTCTGAAAATTATAAACAAATTAGGTTTAAGGCGCATTTTGTATACACTGTTGTAATTAGACTTCATTTATGGATTAATTCAATTTTTAAATATAAAAAATATTTATATGTTACATAGGTGGTGCATCACAATTTTAGAATGAGTTGGGTGGGATATGTTAAAAAAAAGGTGGGAAAATAAGAGTCAAAATTCGGAAAGAGTTAAAGTATTTTTTTTCATGTACGATGAAGTCTCCCATCTAGTCTACCTTAAAAGTACTAAATTAGAAATGTGGTTTTTGGTAAAAATACCCTACTGTAATTTTTAATTAAAAGAAAAGCGAGAAGTGGTACATTTAGTTCAGTTTGATTTAATTAATATTATTTGTAAGAGAGAAGAATAAGATAGACAAATTCAATTATTAAGGAGTATGTGCACTTTCAAGCGAAAACTTTCTCCGAATAGAAAATCTGGATTTGAAGGACTTGTTATTAATATAGTCAAATCCAATTAACACGAAGATGTGGGCATTCGAGTGAAAAGTGGCACATTTCCGAGCGAGGGAAGCAAATGAAGCACGACGCGGAGCGGCGCGCTTCATTTTCCCGAGATCGGAATGTGCCACTTTGAGTTCGAATACGCACACTCCGCTTTTCGCCACGATTAACAATGATCAATTTACTTTTAATTTTACCTAAACATTTTATGATTCTATTTGGTATTTTTTACTGTTGATTTTATAATTAATCATTATTTGTTTCGTTTTTTTTGTAAATAAATACCTAACAAGGTAAAATTGTTTTTTTTTCAATTATCTGGATTTTCGATTATCCGGATGAGCTACAACATTAATTAGTCCGGATAACAGAGTTTCCACTGGATTGATGTTCCCTTAATCTCAAACTTTTATCAAATAACCAAAAAGTTTAATATTTAGTCAGGTTGTACATAAAACATTTAAATTAATTGTGCGTCTGTAGATAATAAAATGTAATTTATAAAGTGATTTAAAAAAATAACTCGTAGGCTTATTAAATTTATAATTTTTGATTTATAAAATTTAATTATAGTAAATAATATTCAAGTGAATTAAATTAGTCGCAGCCAACAAAATTAAATGCTATAAATGAGTCAAGAAAACAAACTACTAATTAAAAGTTTTTTACCATTTTAAATTAACCTTAAGAATTTTTTACATGAATCTTATTTATCTTGCTAATAGCGTTAGTAATTAATCACCGCGAACAAGACCTTTCTATAATAACATCTTCATTTTAAATTTAAGTTGTTGCCGTCTGGAGTGTTACAAATACATACATATAATGTATTAAAATTTTTATTATTGAAAATGTGCATTCTTCATTAGTTTTTAATAATTGAGTCGTTGCGGCTGTAACTGTAGATATACAAATCATTATAAATCACACCAGGTTGGCGACATCTCATTGTGAGAGCATTAGTCCGCCTTGTACAATTTCACGGGCCACTGCTATTACTTAACCCAGATCTCTATTCCTATTCCGTTGAGCATGAACATGTAAACTACTAAATTAATTAAACGAATTTTTACTTAAAAGCAAAAGTGGCGGCTTTCTATCTGCCATAAAAATCTTGTTTGGAGTAAACAAAATATCTAATAGGTAGAATGTATAAATAAAAACTGTAAGATTTTATCTTCTCACAAAGTTTATATTTTATAAAAATGGAAACGTGATTTTTGGAAAATAATTATGTAAATATTTAATTCGAGCAGTCACTCTGTAAGTTAATTTTATATATAACTCTCATATGATGCAAAGCTTTTCGTTTCACAAATAATTGAAAGTACTTACAACATATTTAAATAATAGTTAGTAAATGCATATTACACTTGTAGATTTACAATTTTATCTAAAGTTAAAAAAATTTGTTCTTTAGTGTGCCTTATACAATATAGTTTTAATTGTAAGATAGACTAATTTCGGGTATTATAGCCTAGTTAGTCAATATGGCCAACTACAATTTCTCCGAAAAAAACTAACGCTCAGTGTTATACATACGTGCCACCTCTGCGTTACTCTGCTCTTCATCTTTTTAGTCAGTTTCAATGTAGCATGGTAACCAGACCTATCTTTAAAAAAATGTGAAACTTTACTATGTAACATGGAAATCATTCTTATGTAGGCTGGCCAGGTTTACCATTCAAAATAAGAATAATTACTATGTGCAACAAATATTTTTAGAGAAAATCGTCATGACCATGTCACATGGTAATAATTACCATGGTACATACTTAGTATTACCATTCTCTTCTCTCCGTGTACAGTGTAATCGGGAAATAGATATACAGTGTGAAGGTGACAAGAATAGATTTTTTAAAAATGGCGTAGTTATATATAATTTTGAGGTAGTGGTCTAGCTATACAAAAACGCAAGGTACCCAACATAACACGTGGTTATATTTAATTTAGTTACGCCAAAGAAGTATAATTTCTAATAGGCGTACATAATCACACGGTTTTTTTTCGTAAATTCTGATTGGTTCTATACTTTTTATATGTATTGAACGTAACAGGAAAGTGGAATTTTAGGTTTTTCAGATTTCTATGTTTTATCATTTCAAATTAAACTATTTAGCAAAATTGACTATTATCCAGTTTTTTATTGTTAGTTAAATTTTATTTATTTAGTGTTAGGCAATGTAATCTTACTGAGTATTTTTTTGCCATCTGTTATTCATTATGATAATAATTAATTTTAACTAAAATTGCATAATGGAAACGTTAGCAGTATAAAATTTATTGATTATTTAAGCATTTAATTATAATGACATTTTACAGTACCCAATATCATTTTAAAGCAGCACTTACAATCTGTTTAGTAATTATATCTTTGTACCAATTATGTTAAACGTTTTAAGCCAACACTTTTTTTATTCGATTTAGCTTACCTTGTGAATAAAAGTGTGACATCTTTATTATCTGACAATAACTATTTAGCATTATTTTTATGTAAGATACAGCTTTGACTGTTAGTTAAAATTGATTACTTTGTTAGAGGTAAAACACATATTTGTACCTAAGCAGAATATATATAAATGTTATGCAAAAACAGATGCTAATAATTTGTTTATAACAAATTATGACACAATCATGCGTGATTATATGTTTGATTATCCTATAAATACTTTGATTGATTCATTACATAGTCGTTTAAATGTAAATTGCTTAGCGGTATATAGTTCTAAATAGCATCCTCTATTAAAGCTCATTCTGTCACAAACGTAAAATACAATTAATTAACAGTTAAGTACCTGTAATTTAAAAAAACACGTTTCGAATAACGATAAAATTTTGTTGATTAATTAAGAATAGAATATTTAAGGAATGCACGAACTTCTCGCGGTTGCTGTTTAAATATATTTATTATCTTTATTAACGGAGGTTCACATCTTATTAAAATCAACTTGCTCAAAGGTTAAGCGTGTTCATTGTACTCCAAATTATAATAGTGTTCAATTTAGGATCAAATTAAATATTGGCTGGGCGTGACTGTCAATTTTTTTTGTGCCAGACCGAAATTTCTTGGTACCTAAAGAGTTCTGTCCAATTAAGCAGAATTTTGGACTTGTAAAATAAACACCTCAAGATTGGTCTTAAATGGCCACTCCATTAAAGCTATCAGCGACAGTATGCGTTATTGAATTGCAGCTAAGTAGGCAATTGTTAATCGACAATAGAGGAACCTTCATTTGTTAACCAACAATGATGAATCGACACGAAGTTCTTTTTTTGTGAGACTCACTTGTTTAACAAGTTAATAAGCCCAACAATCAGTTAGCACATCAATCAACTAACGTTCCGAAAAAAAAGATGAAAACGCCTGTCAAATTCCTTCTTGATTGGTTGTTGGCTAGGAAATTAATAGGGTTTTTTGTTTATTTTACTTGTTAATTGTGTAAAATTCACGCGTTTATTTATTCATGGTTTGCCCCCCTGTCGAGCTACGGTATAATACTTTACTCTCAGAGCGCTTCTCCAGACAGGGTTTTTTTTAACTTTTTTAGGGTTGATCGCTGTTTACCTGTCTAGGGTCATAGTTTTCTTTATATTTGACATCTTGATACAGTGTATCAGATTTTTGAGATTATATTTGGAGGCAATTAAAATTCGGGAATATTTTAATGACGGCGACCAATTAATTTAAGACTACTCTTGAAGTTAAACTTTAGTCAGCAGATAGTTTTTTGTGTATACCATATAATGTTTTCAGGAAATCAATTTGTATAAAAATATATCAGTTATTTATAATAAATTATTAATATATCATTTAAAGAAATAATAATAATAAAGTACATTGTTAGGTGTTGGGTCTAATATGACCGGTCACAAAATAAAACCACTTGGTGATATATAGAAAACTAATAGCACACAAAAAACATTTTTATATAAGGGTGGTGGAATAACTCCTGTTTGTCCCGCTCGTTAGCAAGCTTGGCATATCTCGCCGTAAAGAAGCAAGGTATTAAAATTATAATATTGTCATAATTTTTTGTATAATTTTCCTATTTTACCAAATGACATCTCGATTATACTAATTAGTTTAAACTTATAATATTTATTTTTCAGGGTCGGCGAGTGGCAATAAGCAAGATAAGCAATTGCATGTAGTACTACAAATCACCGCCAACAAATTAAAAATAAATCAAGTAAAAATCGTTTTTTTTAAAAGGGTTGCCAATTACTATTTAGTATGAAAGCAATGAGAACCTTCCCTTTAGCTTTGTATATTTTCTATATAAATTATCTGATCCGTCGAATATACGAGGTCTGTTCAAAAAAAAACCTAACCGATAATTTACAACTGAAAGTTTCTTTTCCACTGTCTTGCCAATACCTATGATTTTCTTTTAATATAACCAAAGATGTCAAATTGGCGTTTGTTTAGCACCAATGTTCATTCCGGGAATACGAAAGAATAACAGAAAGAAAGGTTTGCAATACACATAGGGAGGTTAGAAGAAGACAATTGTCCGATTTATGATGCAAAATTGACAGTTTAACAAATGCATTACCATGGTGAAGAAACGGTGCTTTCTTTTTGGGTATTTTACACAACCATTACAAATTTTCTAATAATAATCAGAGAATGATTTGTATACACCATATCTTTTATTTTTTGAACATAAATATTATCATAAGGTTCATGGACTTTTTTAATTAATTTCGGCCAATATTTAAGGCGACAAAGCATTCCTCACCCCATGCGTACCCCATGGTAAATTATTCCCGTAAACCATGTAATTAAAATATTTTTTATTTAGAGGTGCTTAACATTTTATTATGTGTATTATACCCAATTTTTTTTAATATTTGAAATTATTTTTTTAATACCAGAAAATTATAGGATGCGACTACATTCTATGTCATAATAGTATCATGTACACATTTTGTATAAAATTTTTTTTTAATTATTTTATTTAATTATTCATTAAGTGTCGCTTGATCGCCGCCCCAAAGCACACGATTATATTTGCATGCATCATTTTATTTTGCTCGTAGTTTTTTTTGTACTTTGGCTTTGACTTATAATAATCTATATTTTTTCTGAACATACTTATTTTTTTCAAGCGAAACTAATAAAAATATATAATAACAATAAATTAAACTTTGCACTGGATTCATAGATTTGTCCAGTTTTTTATCAATACGGATTATTAAAATTTATACTTGCGTAGTCCCGTTAAGTCAGTGGTTTCCAACCTTTTTGTACCTGCGCCCCCCTTTAAAAAAAAATTGTTGGCCCCTTAATTTTTCTAACAATCTAATTTCGTAAATACTCAACTGATATTATAATTTATTTAATGGGTTAAAAATAATAAAAAATATTATGTAAAAATATACATAAAAATTTTTTGATACCTATTCGACTTTTTTGGTTTGTATTCGAAAACGATATTTTGGAAACAGCTGCATGCCCCCCTTGCAGCAGTCTCGCGCCCCGGGGGGCGCGCCCCACGGGTTGGAAACCACTGCGTTAAGTTATATTGTCCAATTTACCTCAAATATCGCTCTTTAGTTCATAGTACATGGCGCTGTTGTCATGCGCGGAGCCAATAGTATCTAAGTAATTCCCCACAATAAACATGAAATGTGCGCCTTACACCTATGATAATGTATCAGACCAAAGATAAAGACGATTTAAATAATGTTATTGCCTTGTAACTGGTTCTATTAAATATTAAACAGATATTATTTTATAATGTTCAACCTGTGTTTATTTTTCGTGGTTTTAACTGGTTGTAAGTTAGTCGATACGAACAGAAGTGGTGCAAGGATTGTAAAATAAATCCGTTTATTATCTGCGGGAGGACTTTTTCCATGTAAATCCGGCAATGGCCTTTGCGCGAACGAATGATTGGTATACAAAAACGTTCAAGTCAATACGTAGCGAAGATCTGCATGCGTAAGGTTCGAACACGAAAGATCTCTATCTGCTGTTTGTCAGATTCTGATAAATATCAAAGGATATTTTCATAAAAATTTGTTCGGTTTGGATGATAGTTTTTTTTTCTCACCAAACACTCAAGGTGGTATGGCTAACAGGCAAAAATATACGTTTTAAAAGTTTTCGCAAATAAACGTGTGTGGGGGTAAATCGTTCAAGCATAGTCGCATCTCATCATTTCGTAGATGTTATATACTTCATGTACTTGTAATATCTGCTAGAGCTATTGTAATTGTTTTCTAACACATCTTTTATTAGTCGATCTCTAATTAACTACTTTAATAAGTATAATACTCAACATAGTGTTATCATTTTGGTCGTAAACAATAATTAATCGAATTCGAAACAGCATACTGATTTGCAAGCATCTAAAGTGCACTTCTCGCATATCGTCATGGCAGGCCATTGGCCCTTTCATGATTTGTCGATTAATTCTTACATGTAAGTTTTGTATGCTATAATTAACTATAAAATTATTTGTATAAGATATGGCAAAAGTGTTATGCGCGGTTTGAAATCTATTGGGGCTTGCGGTACAGATATTTCAAATCGGCATTTGAGATAATTAAGAGCGTTGTAAAATATAAAAAAAAAAGAATTTATAATAAAATATTCGTAATTAGTACTAAAATAAATTAAGTACTTATTACAGAACACATTGTATTTCAACAATTAACCAGCTGTTAGTGTATTTAGTGGAGTTTAACATATAAATAACTGAATGTGTTGTTAAAAACTTTAATTCTCGACAATGATTTAATGTTATTGCCTTGAAACTGGTTCTATTAAATATTAAACAGATATTATTTTATAATGTTCGACCTGTGTTTATTTTTCGTGGTTTTAACTGGTTGTAAGTTAGTCGATACGAACAGAAGTGGTGCAAGGATTGTATAATATGTCCGAACTTGTTTGTTTCTTTTCTTTAAGGTTTATTTCGAATATTAATATACTTTAGATGTAGATGTTGATTTACTACAAAAAATAGTTTGATATACTTAATTTTTCTTAAATACTTGTTTAATCAAATATTTACGATTATATATTTATTAACATTGTATTTTTTTATTTAAAAGAAATCTATTTAGACGGGAGCAGAGGGGTACATAAATTCAATGGAAAGAAATATGTATACCTTTAAAACTTCATGATCTCCTGTCACGTTAAAGATTATAATGACGTGCACCTTAGAAAGGTTTGATATGAATGTGACAAATTATAATTCTTATACAGTAAAATTTCTATTTTCGACCAAATTTTAAAAGCGGTTACCTCTAAAAACGGCCAGTTTTTAAATTTACAAACCAATTATATGTATAGCAATTCCTGATATAATACGGTTATGACCATTTCTACGAAAATTATTTTGAAAATACAGAGAAAAGCATAAATCTTGAAGAGCATACCGGACGACGATCTAAAACACTCATTCAACGAGCTTTAAGATCGTGCAAATCGCTGTATTGAGTCAAAAGAAGACTATGTTAAATAAAATAAATTGATGTTTCGGAAAAGACTTTTTGTTGTTCTTATTTTTAAAAAGTCCTTTTTATTTTGGAACGCACCTTGTATATCCCTCGTAAGCGTCTTCCATTAATTGTTTCTATTCGCCCCTTTTCGGCTTTTACATATATTTGGAAACAGGCTGTGTATATATAAAATTTATTTTATTAAAGAAACACAATAATAAATAGCTTCTTTTATTCGCTGTATAATTTTATAACGCGAATTTTCACGAACAATTTTTAATGCGGCTATTTAGAGGTTTTACTGTATATCCATTTCCATTGAATAAAAAAGAAAAAAACACTTTATTTCTCATTTCTGATAAAATTAAATGGTTTTGCACAACTTAAAGTCCTCAAATTGAAATTCCTTGGTAATACCAATGGTTTCTTATTTAATCCATACTAAATTTTAAATAGAAGTTGTGCAAATGGCTCATAAACATCAATGAATACAGCATATATGTATGATTATAAGACATTTACCTATATGTCCTACTCATCAGATTAAATTTGACCCTATTAATATCTTGAACCTGTTTTAGCATATGGGTCATTCCACCACATAAAGTCATTTTTACGGGGCGACTCTCGCGGATTCTGTTCAAAATTTGTGGAGATATTCTCTGTCATAAGAAAAAAATTCCCTGAAAGTTTTAGCCCTTAATATGCAGAGGTTTCGGAGTTTTGTTTTTTTGAAATTTTGAAAAAAAATTTTTTTCAACTTTTTCATCAATTTTTTTAATGAGGAAAACTTTTTTATAAAAATTAATCTAAAACTGTATTTTGTGGGAAAAATTCGCAGCTTTCGAATGAAAATATTTATTTTTTCCTAAACTCATCAATAGACCCTTAAATATCCGATTAAAGTGGAAAAACTGATTTTTTTTAGTGTGCGGCGCAAGATACTGTAAATTTGACTTTTTTTTCTGAAAGCTGAGAGTTTTTTACACAAAATATATCGTTTTGGCGATGTGCATATTTTTTGTTTCATTACAATTAAATTAAACGTAAAATCATTATAATTAAAATACTTTTATTTTTGAACTTTTTTCAGATATTGATACAGTTTTGATAAAAGCATAACCAATTTCATCCTTTATCGGCAAAAAAGTGTGCAATGATTGTGTACCTTTAACCGTTTTTGATGGAGAATATCGTACATCTAACACATTTTTTTTGTTTAAATAATCATCATTCGTTATAAAAGTAAAATCAACGCCTGTAAAATTCTTGATTGCCCAGGAATGCAAATCTTGTGGAGTCAGTATATGTTCTTTATTTTCCATTTGTAATGAAGCTCTAGCAGCATGTCGTTTTACTGAACCTTCAAGCCCGTCCAAATAATGAAGAAATCATTAATTATTTTCGTACGTCGTTTCAAGAATCTGATGTAAATGAAATTCAATATAAAATGTGGACGTCAACCGATCGATGTACTATTGTAAACGTTAGTTCTGATTCTGATAAATTTATTGACACGTTAGTGACGCAACTTGATAAACTTTTAAAACATGATTATATAGCAAAAATTCAAAGTCGGTTTTTCTCTGATACGAAATTGAATTTGAAAAGTGGTGAATTTGCGGTGATTTTTGATTTTGCAGAAAACTATGCATTCGTTGTGCAAGAAGCTGCCCAAGGCTTCCATTGGAATAATGACCAAGCTACTATATTTCCAATGGTAGTTTATTATAACGAGAATGATACTATTAAGCATTTTAGCTTAGTTGGTATCTCAGATTGCCTTAAACATGACACAGTTTTGATTTATATATTTCAAGAACAACGGATTACTCTACTAAAGAAAAAAATTGCTGTTGTTGATAAAATTTTTTACTTTTCCGACGGAGCACCACAGCAATTTAAGAACAAAAAAGCATTTACTAATTTATGTTATCATTATGCTGACTTTGAAATCAATGCTGAGTGGCATTTTTTTGCAACTGCCCATGGCAAAGGACCATGTGACGGGGTTGCAGGTTCAGTAAAACGACATGCTGCTAGAGCTTTATTACAAATGGAAAATAAAAAACATATACTGACTCCACAAGATTTGCATTCCTGGGCAATCAAGAATTTTACAGGTGTTGATTTTACTTTTATAACGAATGATGATTATTTAAACAAAAAAAAATGTGTTAGATGTACGATATTCTCCATCAAAAACGGTTAAAAGTACACAATCATTGCACACTTTTTTGCCGATAAAGGATGAAATTGGTTATGCTTTTATCAAAACTGTATCAATAGCTGAAAAAAGTTCAAAAATATAAGTATTTTAATTATAATGATTTTACGTTTAATTTAATTGTAATGAAACAAAAAATATGCACATCGCCAAAACGATATATTTTGTGTAAAAAACTCTCAGCTTTCAGAAAAAAAAGTCAAATTTGCAGTATCTTGCGCCGCACACTGAAAAAAATCAATTTTTCCACTTTAATCGGATATTTAAGGGTCTATTGATGAGTTTAGGAAAAAATAGTCAGTATTTTCCTACAAAATATGAGATTAAAGATTAATATTGTAAAGTTTAGTTTTAAAATAAATTTTAACCCTTATGTGAGTGACAAAAAAAACACCTTCATCAGAGTGACGAGGTACCCGGGTACCTTCATATAATTTATACACGGAGAAAAAAATATCGTTATAATAACCATACGTATCCCTATTATAGCTATCCGTTGGATAGTTATTTTTCACAGGGATACGCCGTATAGCTAATTTAGCTATCCAGAGTTTCCTTATTGCGGATCGTTATAGTAACGATCCGTATTACTGTTTTAGACATTCAAAAGATTCTTGTCACAGTGATTTAACGGATATGCACGGAGAACAAAATATCTTTATAATAACCATACGTATACCTATTATAGCTATTCAAATCCTCAAATTAATTATACAGTTACCTACACGACGGATACTGCACACGTTCACGAGAGCTTTTCGTTTGAACGCTTGAATCAAATAAATGAATCCTTATTATAAGTATACTATGTAGAGCTGTTTTGATTATACTATGAATTGTCAAATTGACTTATAAATATCGTTAAATTAGACATTCGAATCCTTGTCAGAACAATACATCAATTGGGTATACGTTAGATAGTTATATTAAAGATATTTTTTTCCCCTTGTACTAATCAAGTTTTGATTTTACCTTACACTTCCTTTGATTATTATTATTTTAGCCAGCCAAAAAGTCGAACGTAGATTATCGGCGTATACGTTTGTTTCTTTTCTATTAGTTCAGTTGTTATTTTGTTAGTTTATAATTATTTCATTATGAATACTGGAACGAGTACTTCTAAACAAAAACCACGTAGTCGAGGATATAATTCGACAGAATTACTAACGATACTATCAGAGTCTTCTAGTGATAAAAGTGAATTTGTTGTTTCTGATAACAAAGACGATTATATTCGTTTAGTTGATGAGGGTAGATCGGAAGTTTCCGATGTTGAGCCAGAAGCCGAAATCGAAAATGAGAGTGACTGTTATGATTCAGATGATAGTTTTGAAGAGGAATCATCGGAAAATGTTCTTATAGCGAAAGATGGAACCCAGTGGCAGGTTGATTCACTTCCAAGAACACAAACTAATAGTCGAAACAGTATTCGTCAACGCGGCGGGGCTGCATCTTTTAGTAAATTTTATAATGCAATAGAAATATTCAAAAATATCTTGTCCAATGAAATGTGCGACATAATTTTACGGGAAACTAATCGAAAAGGAACTAAGATTACTGAAACATACAATAATAAATTGATAGAAAATTACTCTGATATTAGCAAGCGACCGAAAGAAAAAACATTCAAACCATTCAAGGAACAAGAATTGGATGCATATTTTGGCGTTCTAATTTGTAGTGGAGTACATAGATCCAATAGAGAGCATTTGACTAAACTGTGGAACTCTGACCGCTTACCATTATTTCGAGCTGCAATGTCCCACCATAGATTCAAATTGTTGTTACGTTTCATAAGTTTGATAATGATGTTACACGTCTCGAGTACAAAATTAGAAATATTTTTGAGATATCATACAAAACACATAAAGGTACCAGGGTACCTTGTCACTCTATTATGGGTGTAAAAAATGTTTTAGCTTCCCCAAAATATTCCGAATGGGTTGACCGGGTCAAAGCATAAAAACAATATGGTTTACAAAAAGTTAAGAGCTCTCAGGACACCACAGCTATCTATAATGCATAAAATATAGTTTTTCTTTTAATTGAAAATGCAAAAGGCACCCGGGTACCTCGTCACTCACATAAGGGTTAAGGTAGAGTAAATGTTCAGTTTACTGTAATGCAATAGAATACAAACACACTGTGTTTGGTTTAATATTTATAATTTTTATGTTGTGCATTTTAACACTAGCATTTTAGCTAACATATACGTAGTTGTTCACCACAAGATGAAATAAAAATCATTTATTGCACTTCACGTATGTAGTTAAAATGTTAATTTTTAAGTGTCTGCAAAAAACTTTACAAGACTTTATTTAAATTAACGACCATGTAATTAATAATGTTCTGCTACAATTAGCAAGTACTAATAGTATTATTTCTTATAAATACTCAAATTTACTAAATTAGAGTGGGCGAAAGAATATTTAACTTTTAAATAAATTTTTTATGTCCCATTATGTATAATCATAGCGTTAATGCAAGTAGCACAGTTTCATGATTTATTATATCCTCTTCATTTCATCAGTGTTAATGCTAAAACCCTCTTCCAATTGTTTCAATGTTTTTTCACCTAGTGCTATTATACTACACGAACAATTTGCAATGCTAATGTAGTTATGCTATTAATGTTTATAAATTTTATGTTAATTATATTTTATGATTTAATCATATGTATAATTAATTTTAGTTTTCTTTAATACAATTATTTTTATTTTTGTTTTACTCATAAGAATGATAGGATAAGATAAAATAACACTTTAATAAGTAGGGTTATATTAAATCTGATAAGTAATTAATTTATAAACAAAAAAAAATAACAAATTATGTACAATAACAGTTTCTGAAATATAGCTATAGGGGAAAGTAATCAAAAAGCACACAGGTAGTGATGATTGCTTTTCAAAAACATAATTACTATATTTTTGTAACAAAATTTTATATCTAACAATTAGAAATGCATTTATAAAGTACTTAAAATGCATTAATAATATTTGTATCGAATATGCTGCCTCTGGTGAGGATAAACACCATTAAATTCTTTGTTGCAAACTCTTCTAATGTTTATTTACATGTTGCTACATGACGTTACAAATACTTACACGTGTGATTTCTATAAATATGTTTATGGAATATTGTCTACAAAAAATTGATGCTCGAAAAGTGATAGAAAATAGAAATGGGAACTATTGCTTTCAAACTGTAATTTGAACTTGAGTGGTGCCAGCTACTGTCCGCTAAATGAAATAACTAGGGGTACACTTCTACGTTAAACAATACAGTGTAAGTTGCGTGACAATACTTTAAACTACGTTTAAGATTTTAGTTGTTTTATTACACATTTTTAAAAATTCCGGGCTAAGAAAGCAAATGTAGTTGTCTCAACTACGTGGCGGCGTTAAATGGGGCGAATAGAAGGGTGTAGTTCGCTCAACTACGCCGCACAATTGATCACATTTCGTCCATTTAACTACATTTATAGTTACGGCAAATATTTGGCAATTTGATTCAAATGATAAACATTCGATTGAACAAAATACAATTCAAAAGTAAATTAACAAAAAACTTTTTGAACATAGAAATGCATTTTTGTTACAATTTAAATATTTTTTTAATCTAAATATTTAGACGAAATGGAGGTAGTTGGATAGATAATCCTTCCAGGTAAAGACAGTTAAACATTCAAAGATTATACTGACATCAATTTTCGTTTAGGATAACTGTCAAGGGACCTACAGTTTTACGTGGGTTCCGAACCATGGCAATTTCTAAGGAAACCTTTTTCGAGCAATTTTACTCTTGTCAGGTGCTTAACCTTGCGAAGAGAAGAGTAACATACAATTTTCGATGGTCGGCGCGTTGATTCAAACCATTTCGAACCCACCTCGCTAGCGGAGCAGGCCAAACACTAAACCACTTGCGCCACGCTTCCTCAGACAGATCTTTTGGAAGGCCTAAATCTCTGACTAAGTCATTAAGTTCCTCTTGACAGAATCGCTGAGGTTTAGTGTCTTTTGATGTTGATGGTTCAAAAATATAATTTTCTGTAACTATTGAAGATTCAGAATCGGTACTCTGCAATACTTTGGGTGGAACTGGTTATATTGCCGACTAAAAATTAGGATAATTAATATATTTAAGAGTGCGTCAGGTATGATCCTTAATATCACACAGACAAAAATAGCAGTCGTGGGTATGATTTTTCGGCTTTTAACTCTATCAGTGATGTTTTTCACTATAAACTGACCACAAATGTAACAAAAACCATCAGGTTTATTTTTACCACGCCTACTAGACATTATCTCACACGAAGAACAGCACAACCAATTTACTGATAGATCAACTCGGCAACATTACAGTATTTGCTCTGCAAGTCTTGTGTACCTATTTATGATTCAATTACAAGAAATCCCCAACGTTATTAGTGTCATTGCTGGTAAATCCCCCAATGTACGATGAAAATACAACGAAAAATTTTAGAGTTGGACGAAAGTTTTTCTTTTTTATTCAAAAATCGAGAAAATACCATAATATCGGTTTACAAAAAACTGTACGTAATAGGAACAGAAACTGGTTTATTTAATTAAATATACATCTTAACTACAAAAAAAAAAGGTTAAAGACAAATTTTTCGCAAGTCTGTGTATTTGGTGATATAGAAATATTTAAATTAACAATAAATATAATATCACTGTTTAGATTAAAATAATATTATCTAAACGTATTTTGTTGTTAGAATAAATTTTTACCTAACCCATAAACAATTTAAGTTACACAATAAATAATATATATATTTTAATCGAACATCGTCCATTAATTAAACCTTTCAAAAATAAAATATTTCAGGAAGCAAACGTTCGCACTAAAGGTTACGTTTCTAATACAGGTATGCAGAATAGAAATTAATACCCATAGGAGCAGGTAAAATAATTTGTAACAAAATGTCTGGCGCCCCGCAGCTAGCATGAAAAGCCACACCAATTGTGTCGGTCGTCAAGTATGTACATGACTTCATTTCGTCTATTTTTCTTTGAAAAATAACAAAATTGAAAGCGATACGCTATTCAAGACTTATTCAAACAAGCGCCTATTGAGAAATAATAAGCATGTAGTTAACAAATAGAAGACCAAGGCGGCTGTTCTGATATAAATGGGGATATAAGTAAGTGTATTGCTTTTCAAATGGTCATTGAAGACATTTTGCAGCTGACTTTGATTTTTTTTGTTGTCAAAACCTTTTTGTAATCGATTTGGTGCGAACAGTAACAGTAAGTGTGCCCGTTTGCTTTTCCCAACGCCAAGAATAAGGTGTTTAACAGTCGATTAATTCTCTTGGTTTATTACACGAAGCAAATTAAATGCTGATTAATAGATTTTAAGATTATAGATAGTTAATCGTTTAATAAAATACGAAGTAAGATATGAGATGGGAGGCAAGCTTAAACATTTTATAATTCAAGCAATAGATGTTTGCGTGTCATAATTAATATCGTATAAATAAATAACTAAATAGCATGATGGCCCAGAGGCTGGCAAAGTGTTGTATTAACAAAAGTAGTGTTGGGTATAATCCAAGGTGAGTTAAGGCAGAACTTTCATATATCAAATATAGGCAGCCTATTATTATCGAACATAAATACGTTAAGGCAAAACCAGTACTTTCGAAGAAGTTGCGTTCTCTTTTGGCCATCTTTAGATCATTTTTCATTTTCTCCTACAACTTTTTTTACTTAATAATCTGTTTGGAGCTATAACCCATGCTTAAGTGATGATTTAATTGTCATGTTTAAACAGAATTTTTAAATTAATTATTGAATAACTTAGGATATAACTACAATTTAATAAACCCCATTATCATGGGCGTCGGTAAAAAGGAGCAATCGGGACACTTAACTCTTCTCTTGGTACTCAATATATTGTAGAAATATAGAGCAATTTGTAATACAGTTTTATGTTTTGACCATGTTCAAATGTGGACTACTTGTAGAAAAAATCGAGAAATTACTATTCTATCATCACTTATTATACTTACGATAAGGTAAATGCGAATATATGTAGGTATATAATTCACTTTTGCTGTAACACCCTATTTTAGTAGTTACGAATCATTTACATAATTTGTGATAATAAGCTTAAACTAGTTTCTATACTTTTCGATAGAAATTAGTTGTTGTCTCTTTAATCAACACCATAAATTAATTAGAAGTACTTTATTTTAACAATTTCAATAAAAATATTTTTTAAACTAAGCAAAACATATGTCACCGCTATAATATATGTTCTAATAGGAAAAAAATGTATTTGGGTAGAATTTCATCAATGTATTTAAACATTCTTCAATAACCGAGAATAACTATTTTTAAAATAATCAATATATTGCTATCTTTATTTCCACCCTAAAGGTATAATATAGGAAATGACCTGCAGTCTATATAAAAGTGTCCTTCATATTTCATGACAAGGCAATAACTTATCAGAATCCAAATTTTGAGATCTCTCAGAATATATGAATATTTAAGAACTTACATGAGAGGAGCATGTCTAAAAATCAATACTTTTGTGCAAGGAAACTTGTTAAAAAAGTTCTTATCTTGAACAACAGAACTTATCAAAGTTACACAGCACGTCTATAGCTATTTAGAGCGATACCACAAATGACTATAAATGTTATGGGCTTTTAATGTAAGAATTTAAAAGTAGGCTTACTCATAGAATTTTTTGAGAAATAGACTAAAAGAACAAATTAAATGTTTAATTGATTCTATGCTAGCTAGAATAAAAGGTTTGTTAGATAGGAAAGAAGAATCAACTAAGTACTAGTTATAAAACATTTTTTTTTAATAGCTGGTATAATGTTATTTTTTTACAAATTATCCTATCTACATATTTACTTTTCATACGGTGCATTAATTAAATCAAACGTTATTTCATGTAAAGGTTATATAAAATAAAATGGTCGAAATATTCCGCAACTATCATTTGCCATTTTCTCAAATAATGCTAAATGAAAAATAAAAAACCAAAACGTTGTCATACATTACTATTTTTTCGAATTTTTAATTTATCTATTTACCATATAGTAGTCAACTTATAAATATAGATATTGATTTAGAATCTTCTATCACGTCCAAAACAATAGAACTAATGCTTCTGCAAAGTAGAAGTAGGGGAACCTGTTGAACCTTGGTCAGTTTTTTAGTTATATATTTTTTATTGTAATTTGACGCACTGTACACAAGCCGTATTAGCATATATTGGAAGGTCAATTATTTGAGTAACCACCACAAAAATATCAGAAATGTCTATTTCATACTTACATGTGTTTAAAACGTTTAAAAAAAAATGGTAAATTAGGCCAAGGTACAACACACCCTGTGTACCTCGGCCAGTACCACGATGTACGTAGGACACATTGAAAATTTGGGGGTAAAACATGGTTACTAGAGAAACTTTTCTCTACTAAAATTGTTTTATTCGCTCGAGTGAGATATTTAATCACAAATTTTTAACAAAATCAACATAACATTCATAGTATTTCTTTCTTAACTTTTGAATCAGTCATTAGGACTAACTTTTATAAGAATACTAGCAATATCTAGGTATATTACTCAGTCTTAAGCATTTAGCAGAAATCCCAGTACTTCTGTATCTCTGGAACATAATAACTTTCTCTGGTTTTGTTAACTCTGAGGCATTTTAATTTTTCCTGTAATGTCACTTATCGGAACCTTCGTTTACATATATAACATAGTTTCTAATATTGTAATTAATAGGCGTTCTTTTCTTCTTCTCTTTACTTCTAGACATGATTTTTGAAATATTAAATATATTTTATTGGGAATCTATTATATAAATGTGAAATACATAAAAATATATCCTCCTGGTCAAAGTACAACATCCAGGTTGTACCTAGGACACCGACCAAGGTACAACTGATCGACAGTGACCGAAGTACAACACTACTTCATTGCTGTAGAAAACGGTGAATTTCAATTATTTGAGGATACATATCTCGCAAGTTTATTATTTTTTAAATACTTGTTAAGTCAAAGAACCGACCGCATATAAAAGTTAAGCGATTATTATAAAGTGTATAAAACTATTCGATTTCAAAGTAGGGTGAGTGTACCAGTCCCAAACCAGTTAAGGACAAATTTTGACTTTGAAATGCTCTGAACCGGTATTATGTAGTTTTAACGTAGAAATGTTTATTGTTTATTAACGCTGCAATATTGATAAATTATTTGAATCTAAATATTTAAGTTTTTTATAGATTTTGTAAACAATATCAAAAACGGTAATGCACTTAAGGTTGACCACTGCGCTCATAGCACTTAAATAAACACTAAATTTTTAAAATATGTTTGGAACGTTGT
Source organism: Sinopyrophorus schimmeli (assembly GCA_036325965.1). Classification (NCBI taxonomy): domain Eukaryota; kingdom Metazoa; phylum Arthropoda; class Insecta; order Coleoptera; family Elateridae; genus Sinopyrophorus; species Sinopyrophorus schimmeli. Next base: position 474,538 of record JARFIZ010000412.1, read on the forward strand.
TAACATTCTAGGCCACGTAACAAAACAGTCGAATTCTTCAAAAATGCCCTCCATTTCTTAATTTATTCAATCGAACATGCGAGTGGTCAACTACTGGTACGTGGTTTGGGACTGGTACACCCACCCTACTATTAAAAATACTTACTTTTTTCGACAAAAAAATTTTCACTTCGATAACATCAAACACCGGCTTAATGGCGGTAAGCGACTAACTACACATTGGATAGTTAGCAGTGATGTACCGAATACCAGAGACAACAGAATTTAATAGCGCAGGAATATTTGAAACGGGCCAATTGGCCTAGGTACACATATGGCCCAGGTTCAACAGGTTTCCCTACTATTGTCATGCAGTAAAAGGGATTCAAAAGGAGTGTTTACATTGGAAACGCTCCAGCTGTAAGCAGTCAACTTGGTGCAAGCAGCTAAATAGGGAATTTTTGATTGACGTGGTTTAAAGCCACTTCCTGGGAATATAGCGTAAAATTTTGGTAAGTGGTGTTAATACACACATTTCACTAAAATTTGTACTCAAAATTAATAATGTATTTATGATTTCTTTACTACAGAAATATAGGGCGGCCAACCCGTGTAGGAATCGCCAGGCATCCAATATTACCGATGACTGGCCAATGGATGGCTTACAATGATTGGCCGACAATCTAAGTACCAGTAGGGGGAAAGTGGCATGAAACAGCCAGTTTTAAAAAAAGGGATAAATAATATAGAAGGACATAAATAAATCAATTTTTTTTTTAAATCTGTAATTGTTCATGCATTTATGTACGTAATGTCATAAAACATTTTTCAAAATTAACGATATTTTTCGACTTCTAATCATTTATAAAAAAAATAAAATTTGGCTTTTTCATAACCTATAGGTATTGAAACAGCCAACCCAATTTTTGAAAAAGCCATGTTCTTATTACAAGATTAAAACTGCACATTAACGAAGATATTATTTAATAATAATCTTAAGCTATAATTTTAGATCTTATATAATTATAAAACGTTTTAAATAACGCAAACTCTCGATAAAATATTTACTTACATAAATCTAAGAAACTGTCAAAAAATTTGACGTTTGAGATCAATCATTGCAAAAACTTAAAACGTTTTTTGCAAAAATAATGTAATTTCCCTTTTACGCCACAGGATTTATATGCCCAACCATTACAATTTTGCATCGGTACCACTCTTGATTGCTGTTACTACAATTATTATTGCATTTTATGCAATTAAAAGGTGGCTGTTTCATTACACTGCAGTCCGGCTATTTCAAAACATATTCTCTCAAGAAACAAAATCTCGAAAATTACTATAAAATCAAAGATTAGTCTACAAAATATATACGTTATTAGAAGGCCTAATATATCTATAAAATTATAGTGTAATCATATTATTATTAGTTTTGTACGTATAGGCGTTAGAAAACAAATAAACTGAACTCAAAACCTTACTTTTGACGACAAAATCTTCAATACGTCGTATCGGCGCCGTTTATTGACGGTGAACGGTCAAATTTTTGTGGGGGATATCTGGCTAGTGTTGCTATCTTAAAATAATAATACATAAACGATTCGTATGAAAACTACCGCGTAATTGATAATGGCTCTTTCAAAACTTGGCTGTTTCATGCCACTTTCCCCCTACTGGGCCATTAATGGTCGATGAGTGGCCCACAGATTGCATATGAAATCCGTCAGTTATACATTTGGCCAGTCATTCAGCCGATGGTTGGCCGAGCAATGATTACCAATAATCGGCCAATGATAGAATTACAGTGATGCGCCAGTACAGTTAGATCAAGGGCGTAAAGTTACTAATAGGTGTCGCCATCACTTTAACTCGCAAAGTCTTTTTGTATAAAAATAGTATAAAAGGCTTTCACATTTCTTCTCATTTATCAGGTGATCTGTTCTTTGGCAGTTATGAGTATTCCGTTATAAATATACTCTTTTCCTTTTTCATGTAAAGTAATCTTAATAAGGACCTTATGGTTCATCTGCGTTACAAATAAAAATACAAATAAAAAATGCTTGGCCGATCATAGTTTGCTATGTCTGGGCCATCCTTGTTGACTATGATCGGCCAATGATAGTTTGCCATATCTGGCCCCGAGTTAGGTTCCAGGCACCATCCGTTAAACGGCCAATCATTGTTGCCATGACTGTGCCAGGCTAGTTTGCCTGGCATCCAATGATGGCCCTCTGATTGATCCATAAAACCCTATACGGGAAGTCACATCACGTCATAGCAGCCGGAAAAAATTGTCATTTGAAGAACAAAGGGATGACGCTGTCTAAGAGTTTGGCAGTATTCCGGACAAACTACGAAAAGCACGACCTCATAAAACTATATCTCGGGTTGATCGAATGGATTTGTTTAAGAATATTGATTCAAAACAGCTGTTGACATCTAGACTGAGATTTCCGTTTGTGAACATATAGCTATACGTGTACATTAGGGTATCTCATAAAATTCAATTTTTTTTTACGCATACCTTCTAAAAATGTTTCTACACGGAGAAAAAAATATCGTTATAACAACTATCTAACGTAACCTCAAAGGCACCTATTAATGGTATCCTTATAATAACTATCCGTATCCCTATTATAGCTATCCGTAGTGTAGTTATTTTTCACAGGGATACGCCCTATTGCTAAATTAGCCAATCGAATCGTTGTTCTGACGAAATGTCACGTTGAATATCCGCAATAAGGAAACTCTGGATAGCTAAATTAGCTATACGGCGTATCCCTGTGAAAGATATACTACGTATAGCTATAATAGCGACACGGATAGTTCTTATAAGGATATTTTTTTCTCCGTGTAATAACCCAATATAGTCTAAAAAAAAATATTGGCCCATTTTATGAACGACAACCTGTGCCGACTTGCAATTTAAACTTCTTCATCAAGTTGCGCGGTTACTGCACTGCGACCTGTAACTAAGTGATTTTTTAGATTATTAGTACGCTGTTCTTTATGGTGTAAAGATGTCGGTTGATTTACGAAGTGATAAACAATGTATTTTCCCTATTGGACTGCTTAGCCATCAATTAAATGGTGCAAAATTACCATGTAATCGACAAGCCCTCTGTCTTATTTTATAATATTCGCGAAGTCAAGCTGACTGTCAGAGAAAGTGCAGATCTATTGATTAGGGAGTGCATGATATTGTGGGAAAAAGCAAGAATTTTCACAAAGGCATTTCCTAACTTCGTAACGAAACTAGTTGAATTATATCATACTAGCTGGCCCGCCCGGCTTCGCTCGGGTATTGCGATTTCAAAGTAAAAACTATTTTTTTTTCAAAATAAAATATAGCGTATGTTACTCAAGGATAGTGTCTTCTACCTGTTAATTCAAGTCCCGTCAAAATCGGTTCAGCCGTTTCCGACATACGGAGCACAATCTCCATTAACAAAATGATCCGCCATTTATTGAATTCATTTGTTACAAAAAATGTGATAAATGATGAACCGCTCTACTGATTTTGTGCAAACTTCACATAAACCATCTATTAAATAGTCCGAACAAAGTCTAAACATTTGGTTTGGATAGGTGAGCCCGTTCTTGAGTTATAAAATTACAACGAAAAGTGGCATTGATTTTTATATATATAGATTTGGAGAGACCTTGACAACTTATTTGATAATGCACCTGCTGGTGCATTGGAAAGAATGAAAATAAAGAAATAGAGGAATAGAGAAACTAAGACAAATAGCATTATTCGCTGTTGCATCCACTTGTACTATAGAAAACTTGGAACATTCCAAAAATTGGGACGGCAAACAGATTCCGTCTTCTAAAATCAGCTTTTCAGTGGTTCCCGGCTCTGCAATAAGTTTAAAAAGAGAATAACAGAATCTGATAACACCTAAAATTGTCGCAGCTTTAGACCGTTATCAGTAAAGCATAAGACACTCCGTTTACATTCTTCATGCGGTTGTAGAAGCGCTTGGTCTGAGCAGTGATTGTTTTCCAATTAATAAATCCTCGATTAAAAAGAATTTGTACTCAGATGAGAAAATATAGGGCAGAAGTAATAAAAACTGATTTTCAGAACAATGTACCTGACGTAGTCACAGTCCATTGGGATGAAAATGTATTGCCAGAACCGAATGTACGAGATTCAAAAGAAGAGCGCTTGCCAATTATAGTTTTATTTGACGCTAAAGAACAGCTTCTTGCAGTACCAAAACTAAAGAGTTCTTCTAGTAAACATCAAGCAAAAGCCATTTCAACTGCCGTTTTTTACTGGGATCTTAATGACAAGATACAAATATTGTGCTGTGACACCACATCTTCGAATAAAATAGAGCTTTGGCTCTTTTAAAGCACACTTTACAACGAGAATTGTTAGGTACTGTTCGTTTGTATACGGACTGTAAAAAAAAACACACTAAAGAGAAGTTACCCTACCTGATTGTTATTACTTTATGTGTTTAAATAAAGATAAATATTACAATAATTTTATTTTGCCTTTTATTCACTTCATTTATTTAATTTTTATTAATTTTATAGTAGATTGGAATAATAGGACAAAACACAATTTTTGATAAAATTTGAAGCTCGATCGGCACGGGTTGCAATCATGCTCGAAAGATCAAATTTCATATTTGAGTATCGTTTTACATTTAGAAAAATTATAGGGGGTATGCATATCAAAATTCGAAAAAAAAATTTTCATCATATTTCGGACACCCTAGTGTACATACTGTAAGGCGTCGACTGCACTCTGTGGGAAGAAGCCGCTTGTCAGTGCAAAAACCGAAGGGTCAGATTATTGTTTGCAAAAAAATATCTCGATTGGACTTGAGATAAGTGGGCGAAAGTAAGTTTTACCGAAGGATCAAGGTTTAACCGCTTTGGTTCTGATGGTAAAACGTAGGTACGTTGTCGTTCCGGGACCAAATGGAATGAAAAATTTCTAAAGCCAACAGTAAAGGAAAAAAGAGATAACGTAGTGATATGAGCGGAAATAAGTCTAATAGGTCAAATGTTTTTGCATTGAACTTCTAATTTTATCTTCGGTTTTATTTTGATTGGGTTAACCGTGCGTTTGCTAGTCTACACGCTCCGTTTTATTGAATCAAATTTATGAAATTTACCAAGCATTCGATAAATCGTTGCATGTAAACGGCCTTAAGCCCCGTCCGCTCACAACGATTTGTCGGATGGTTGATCCGATAAAACGGAGTGTGCGGACGAGCAATCCTATGACCAACCCGGTCGGTATGAAATCGCAGATTGGATTGTAAATTGGATCCCGAAACAAAAATGCATCTTCCATTGTTACTAGATACTGAAAGTAAGTAACGGCTGAATCTATGATCGAAATCGGATGCAAAATCAGACAGCACCACAAAACCTACGATTTACCATCAATTTTATAGCCCCAAAATTGGCTGCGGCAACTCATCATGTGTGGACGGTGCTTTAAGTGAAGAACTGGGTTTGTTTCAGCACCAAACATAACGGGACACTCAAAAGTTTCGGCAATAAGCGATTCAATTAAGAAAACATTAATAATGTATAAGTTTAAGAATGAGAAATGCAATTTATTTAAAAATTCGTTTCAGACATAAACATTATTTATACACATCGGCACCTTATTTGAAAAATATTACAGACAATTTATTGGAAATGAATCAAGGTTTTACTTAAAATTTATTTTTCGAACACACCTTCGTTACTGTAGATGCATCGTTTTAATTTTTTGTAGCGGTGAGTATAGAAGTTGTTTGTATATACAAATCATTTGTATAGTGAAAATGGTGTAAGGTGCTTGATTTACATAGCGGTTTTTACTATAACAATATTTCGAATTAACTTAAAAAGCGCTATAAATTACAAGTCGTTTAACACTCGGGCTATTGTCAAAATTTAAATAAATAAATTAAAAATCAACATGCTTTAATGTGTATGTTTAACTTTAACTAAAGCAACTTTATAAAAAATATTTGATTATCTATTAAAGTTCGTAAAAAATGTAGTTCGTTAATTAGAATTTACAGTCTTGTAAAATTAAAGAATTTAAATATAAATTAGCTTTTTACATTATCCATAAACTATCTATTATTTAATTAATTTGATTGACGTTTAACATACTTACGCATACGAACCATGGTTTGCCTTAATTTTATTTCAAAGCTGCTCTATACGTTCATTTAAATCGGCTTTGAATGAAAAGGTAAAGGGAAACAAGAAAAACCCTTCAAGTGCTTTTAGAGAAAATATTTACAGAATTCACACACAATTCAATAAGTGCGCTTGACTTTTAAACCGAAAAGCATTAGCCCCCACAACAAAGATCAATTTATTGATATTATTTTTACATCGCTGCCTCTTTTGTAAATTCTCACCGCAAAAATTTTAAATAATGGAATTGATCCAGGTGCAAAAAGTATAAATTTTTAGTGCTTTAAACGGTTTTTGGACCACCCACACTGTTAAGATTGTTAAGTTTGAGAGGATTAAAGAGGACTTTCGGAATTTCTGTCACTTTTTATTATATTCAATATTACGCTTCAGTTAATCGGTTTTAAAGGGGGTCTATTTCAACACTACATAACATTGTTTGCGTTTAAAATTTTTAAAATATTTGTAACTATAATATTTTACTTCCCTGCTGTTAATGTGAAGATATAAAGATAACGATACTTAATAATTATCACGCTTTTGTAAAAAAAATATTTCTAATACGTATGCACCTAATAAGAGAAAATTATGCAGGAATTTCTAAGTATCTGTTAATTAATTGCCATGCATATTTATATAAGCAAGCATTTTAAAAGCTTATAAAATTTGAATATTCCTATTGTAATTTTACGGTGGGTTGTTGCAGTTTCGACCAAATCATTGTTTCAAATGTTTAAGTTGATATAGTTGCCTTTTAAATATTGTATTTAATTTCAAATTCTACTTAATAAATAATACATGATCTATTATTATTAATTTGAAATTTAAATTAAAGTAGACTAATGGAAATTGTATGTTATAAAACTATCATCACATCTTTTTAATATTGTTTACATTTGTAACTTGCGGAAGGAATTAATAACATTTTTTATTTGCAATAAAATGGTGACTATTATACAATTTTTGTTAAAAGCTGTAAATATGTTTGATTTATTTCATATATTTTTTATATATTTTATTGTAATGAAAACTTTTATGTGACCCTTTGTTCTACTCAAAATCTTAGAAGTTTTTATATATGCACGGAGAAAAAAATATCCTTAAAATAACTATCTAACGTATACTCAATTGACGTATTGTTCTGACAAGGATTCGAATGTCTAATTTAACGATATTTATTAGTCAATTTGACAATTCATAGTATGATCAAAACAGCGCTACATAGTATACTTATAATAAGGATTCATTTATTTGATTCAAGCGTTCAAACAAAAACCTCTCGTGAACGTGTGCAGTATCCGTCGTGTAGGTAACTGCACAGTCAATATAAGGATTTGAATAGCTAAAATAGGGATACGTATGGTTATTTTAACGATATTTTGTTCTCCGTGCATATCCGATAAATCACTATGACAAGAATCTTTTGAATGTCTAAAACAATAATACAGATCGTTACTTTGACGATCCGCAATAAGGAAACTCTGGATAGCTAAATTAGCTATACGGTGTATCCCTGTGAAAGATGAGAGCTATAATAGGGATACGTATGGTTATTGTAACGATATTTTTTTCTCCGTGTAGGTATACAGTAAGCTGATTAAAAAATATCGATTATTTTGTTTTGAAATCCCCACTTGAAAACTCCCGGGAAAGTGTAAAAAGACGCCTGTGAAAAACAGAGCCCTTAATGTTAATATTGTAAGATCGCGCATCGCGAATTTCTATTTCTCTTTTAAATAACACGGGTAATTTATTTTTTAAATTAATTATAATGTTTACGTCCAATATCTTTTAATAATGTTTAATGTTCACTGAAATTGGATACAATAAAACACAATTTTTAAACTTGCAACGTTTCGTTTCTTTATTGAAACTTTATCAAGCAACTTTTTTTAAACTTTGGAATTTTTTAACTCTCGAAGCGCTTATTGGACAGCTAAGACAATAACATATTCTTGTAGGGAATTGGACGCTCTACAAAAAAGGTTTGTTGTAAATTTTTGATAATTCTACTTCTTCAAAAGTTATCAAGGTCAAAGTTGAACCTATAAAAAATTTCATGGTTTTTTCACTTTTTGGCTAATCTATCAAACTTTTTGTAAAATTTTGCATTTTAACAACATTTTCTGTAGTTTTTTGGTTATATCGGTAAAAAAGAGCACTACTCTTTTAATAGACTACTGTTGGTAATTTTTTTTAAATAAAGTAATTTGGGTTAAATCATGTTAAATAAAACGTCTACAACAAGGATTCTCTGACAAAACTACTAATAAAGCGGACATAAACTAATCTTAGAATGAAAAAAATACTTCAGAAAATATTGTTAAAAGCAAAACTTTTCAAAAAGTCTGATAGATAATCCAAAAAGTTGAAAAAAACTTGAATTTTTTTGTAGGTTCAAGTTTGACCTTAAATAACATTTGAAGGAGTAAGATTATCAAAAAATTACAAAGTATCTTTTTTGTAGAGCGTCCAATTTCTTACAAGAATATCTTATGGTCTTAGATGTGCAATGAGCTGTTCGGGAGTTAAAAAATTCCAAACTTTAAAGAAACATTTTCCCGTGTTATTTAAATGGGGAATAGAAATTCGCGATGCGCGACCTTTTGTGCTTTTCACAAGCGTCTTTTTACGCCCTCCCGGAAATTTTCAAATAAAGATTTTAAATAAATAGTCAATTTTTTTGAATTAGCCTAATATATACATAGTAAGCTCTTTCTTAGTGGATACCTCAATTAAGCGGACATTTTTCTTTTCTTTGTCTCAGACTCATAAACGTATGTAATTTAAATGTGATATCAACTCTATTAAGCAGATTTTAGTTTAAACCGTGCCAAAATCATTTTACTTTTCCCATGTATTTAACACCGGATTTTATTTTAATTATATGTGGTCATATTTCACCGTTTTATCTTACAATCTGAGAAGAAATAGGAAAAATAATCATTTTTAAAGTTTGTTTATCAATTCTTTTACATTTGTTTTTTATTAATTTCTTTTATAATAAAAGTGATTTAAAGGCAAAACTGAATTTTGTTTAATTGTGATTTACAATCAATATTTGAGAAATTAGGTAATATTTCTTAAAATCCGAAATATCGTTTTAGTTTCTAGAAACCCAAACTTTATCTAATAAAACTATTTTTTCTTTTATTAATTACATGGAAGAAATCAAAATTTGACATCTAGAACTCAGACGTTCGTATTGAGCAGTGGGTATTTCCATTGTAACGGGTGCGACAATGACACTTTGATTATTAAAGATCTTTATATGTCTGACTCAAAATTATCGAAAATTATTCTTGAACAAAAATTGTATACAAAATTAGATATTTGATTCAAAAAAATCTTTTTAAAATCTATTGTTAAAATTATTATACATTGATTTGAATCGCGTAACGGGTGCGACATTAGAGAATGGGCAAATGCGGTGATTTTGAATGTTGATCATGTAAAATTTTGGATAAAAGTACTCAGTAATAATTTTTTAAATAAGACTCTGGTAGTGCTCTCAAATAACTGCATACTTAAAAACAACATATATTTTGTTAGGAATTTTTTAATTTCATATAAAAATGTAACGGGTGCAACAACTTTTTGTAACGGGCGCGACACTATATGAATTTACAAGTTTTCAAGTGAGAAAAAAGATCTGTTTCAATCAACATTTTTTTATTAAAATTAGCTATGAATAAAAGAGACCAAAATCAGAATTTAAGACATGTTTTTTCCAATTTGGAACTAACCGTACGACCACCATAGATGCAATTTGCTGTATCATATGCTTTTTTGAAATGGTGCTTTCCTTGTAGATTTTTGATGGGTTTTATGTTCTCCCATCGTGTATTCAGCAGCTGTTGGTATTTTGTAATATCTTCGTTTAATAGATAAAAACTTTTGACGTTCTCTAATCTCTTCTTGTTTAAAAATTCGAAACAATCTCGTGGTGTGTTAAGAATAGTTTCCCGAGCATTAACTGAAGTCCATAATGTTCTCTTAATCTTCTGTAGCCACACACAAATTGTACAAGTTGTAGCGATTTTTGAACTAAAGTTAAACTAGAGTTTTGTCAATCGGGGGTAAAGAATCATGGAAATACCCCAGTGTACCTATCATAATATAGGGATTAATAAAACCGGATTGTTTATTGCAAGACTATAAACATGGGCCGATTATATTTGTAATTGTTTTTTCACCAGTATAATGCAAATTGATTTTTCTGAAATATTTTAGAACGTGTGCAATTTTGCATTCGTTTCGACGAAGTTCTGCATTAAGACAACTTATTGTTAATTCTCGAGCATGGCCGGATATTAATAGTAAGATTACAAGAAACTATAAAACGTAAAACATTCAACCATTTAGTTGAATTGTTATGCATGAAAGGTAATTTAAACAATAATTCTGAATGTTGTGTACACATTTAAATCGCGCAGACGCTCATTCTTACTTAGTTGCATTCACATGGGTAGGTTTACAGTTTCCAGGAACCCTCAATCACATACTTGACTACTTCTATATGAATACCAATCAATATATATTAGTTATATGTATGTACGCACACAAACTTATATAATTTACACTTGGACTTTTTTCAAACGGATTTTGCTAAGATGACCGTTCTTGACTCTAACGCATAATTTCTAAAATTAGCCAAACGAAATTTTGTCTTTGCGGTGTTCCCACAACACAAAATTACTATAATATTTTTTTTACAATTTATTATACATTTCATTACGTAGTTGCATACCAAATAGAATGGGAGAGTCACAACGTCTTATTTATTACACCTAAATCGGTGTGAAACCACAAAAATTTATAAGATTTTGGAAAGATAGTTTCTAGTTCACAAAAATGTATTAAAATTTTTAATGTCATTATTTACAGTATTGAATCTGTTTATTTATACAATAACATTTTCTCTAAGAATAGATTTAATTAAGTTTAATACGAAATGTTCAAAATAAAAAAATTAAAAGGTTAAAAAAAATTATTTTTAAAGTTATATATCTTTTGGCGTTGATAGTAAAATTTTAGCAGGCAACGGAAGATGCGCGCGTCACTTTTCGCTCGCATGTGCCCATCCTCTTATGTATTAAATTTTTTACATGTGGAGGAAAAGATAAAAATCTGAAATGTTTAGAAAATGTAGTACGTACATATCTTCGTTAATAAAGTCCAATTAGTGCCATTCTGTTATTTTCACCTCTTTAGGAAATATGATTTTTTTAAAAGTTCTACTTTTACCAATAAATATGAAAATAATCTGGAAGTTTGATAATTTATAGAAGTTTTCTAACTTATTTAAACTATTAGAATTATGTTAATATATGATAAAAATAATCAAATAAAAGTCAAAATTTTTAAATTCTGGTATTTATCAAAAAAAAAAAAATAGAAATTATTTATTTTTCATTCCAACTTTTACTATCTTGAGATTTTCTGAGCTAAAATATCGTCGCACTTTTAATTTATTATTTGAGATGGGGACAAAACGATGATAGGATCGTGTGTTTTTTATTGTTATTATATTATTTTTAATAAATAACAGAATTTGAAAATTTTGATTTTTATTTGATTAATTTTATCATAAATTGACATAATTCTAATAGTTTAAATAAGTTAGAAAACTTCTATAAATTGTCAAACTCACAGATTATTTTTTTATTTATTTGTAAAAGTAGCACTTTTAAAAAAATCATATTTCCTAAAGAAGTGAAAATAACAGAATGGCACTAATTGGACTTCATTAACGAAGATATGGACTACATTTTCTGAAAATTTCAGATTGTTATTTTTTCCTCCTCATGAGTTTTTTTGGGGTCAAATTTGAGCTTTTTTGAAAATTATCAATTTTCACAATTTTTTTTGTAGAAGATTTTATTCTAGGACAACTCTTATAATGTTGTGACATAATTATTTATGTCACGACATTATAAGAGTTAGTACTTTATTGTAAAAAAAATCAACGCTTAATATGCAACAAGGTTGACACAGGGTGCAATCAAATATCGTAAAAATGAGAAAAAATTGTGAAAATTTCAGATAGTTACCATCTTGTTCCTAATTATTTTAGTTTAATTTTATTGTATTATATAAAATGCACATTTATGACCCTTTCAAATAAAGGAACAACCATTTCAATACCTGTTCTAAATAAAAAGCTAGAGCTCATTATATACAAGTATGAAATTGACCCAATGTTTGACTTGGGATGGGTACTGATCAGAAGTTATACAATAAAGAAAATAAATGGTGGTGATTTAGCATTTCTGGCACCACAAAAATCATCTACAATTTTTATTAAAATTAAAAATCATGCGGCACAATTTTTAATTCAAATTTGTTGATTTCATATGGAATGACCCCTTATTAAGTATATCAATTAAAAGTATTTAAAATAGCTTAAACTACATGTTTACTACATTTTCACAGAAATTATCTCTTTTTTGCAGCTGGGAGCTGAGTGGCATTCAAAAATCGTACTACTTGTCGTATTCCCAGATTTTCTTGTGCACGGTTTGTTAAGTACAGGTGGTTGTGCGTTTGTATATTACAATTTAACCCAAATGTACTGAATACCTTTACATATCAAACGGGTTTTGCAGAGCCATTTGTGTTCAACTTAAACACGTTTTACTGTATCAACCAAATGAGCGTTTGTTACATATCCAATATATTTCAGAAAAATATCTTACTCTATTTCTGTAATTGAATTAACGACAAATATTTTGACAGTTTTTAATCTCGCATAAATATCCTTGTGAGACTGCGTCAGGTTATTGTTGACGTATTGCATTTAAGTAAGTACATAACTACAAAATTGAAATGTAGGTTCATATGTAAGTACAACTACTTATTTAACAATTTGGTTAAATATCGTAAAATGAAAGTGACATTATAATTAACATAAAAGTCAAATTATAAAATTGCGGCGTAACTTTTAACGATCAATATCTAGCTACATTGAGAAGTTCTAAAAATAGATGTCAATAAAACTTTTGATTGAGTTTTACCCTCGCGTTTCAATATTAAAAATAATATCCTGCAAAACGTTTGCTAAACTGACAATAAACATAGTAATGGTATCGTTCGGAAATAATTAAAGAAAAATATTTATTTTCCAAACACAATTTCCACGCCAACGGTCCTCAATTGTCGTCGTGCCTTATAGCTTTCATTTTATACCCTGTTTCATGCACCAAGTGACAATTGGTGTGCTGCTTTGTCGCCCCGCAGGCTTTACCTTAGGGTTGTTGGTATCCATTGTTAACGTATCGCCAGGTAAAAATCTAATCTTCAGTGTTACTTTAATGTGTTTTTAAAATACATAGTCAGGTTTTAAACTATTTTCTGGTAATCTAAAATCAGTGGACTTGTATAGGATATTTTATGGTGTGTAAATTTTATAAATTGCTTTTATGGGTTAGTAGCTGTATCAGCTTTGTTTAAATTTGTTAAAGGAAAATTTCTTTTACAAAGTCAATTTCATAACAATCAATATAATTTCAAGGGGCATATGTTTGTATTCGATGACACATTTCAAATGGTTGCTTTCAAATTGTATTACTTTCTAACTATTGTTTATTAAATATTTGTTACAATAATAAAGAAAATACGATTTTGGAGAAGAGTTTATACAGGGTAAATTCAAGAAAGACAATACGTTAATTTTTTACATTTGTGTGGTACTTGGTATGGTACTAAATCAATTTAAAGGTAGCCAATACAGATAATTAAACCGCGTTATGCATAACTTAACATTACGCTCTAACTTCATGTTTCCTTAAAAAGCAATTAACTCTACCTTCCCCTGAAAAATAGAATGTTTACTATTTAGATCGGCAGGTTGTATATTGGCGTTTAATCAAGTTATGCATAACGCGATTTAATTAAAAGACAATGTATTCCATTAATATGGGATAAAATTGATAATTTTTGAACACATAAATTTTATTGATTTTTTATTGGCGAATCATCTCATTCTGAGTATGTAAGTGAGATGATTCACACTTATTTTTATAGCATAAACATTATAAGGAAGATTTGCCAAATTTGTACGAACGGATAATAATTGTCTATCCAATTAACTTTTGGAAAAAGTTCTATTTTTATTACAACAGAAAAATATAAATTATTATGCTCGTAATTTCACTTTACTCTAAAAAATAGATGATCGAACAATTTATTTACTGCTTTTTATATAAACCAATTAAAAAGTCAAAAATACTTTTAAACATTAGTTAGGTATTTTAAAGTGTTTAAAAGTATAATCAAAATTTAATACAACATGTCTAAAAATTCTTAAACTAATAACAACAGTAAACGATATTAACAATTTTGGTAATTCTTAATGTAAAAATGAATTTATATAATTAAAACCAAGTACTAAAATTTATAGCAACTAACTAATATTACCTATATTTAAATATGTATATTACCTACATACCTACCTGCAAATGTAAGAAGTATAAATAACGTTACCACTTTGAATCTCAATTAGGCCGGGGCTAACTTTTGGCTTAAAAGTCATATTATGAATTGTAAAGGAACAAAGAGCTATAAGTCTATTAAAAAAAAAGGTTTGCGTAAGTAAGGTAATTCAGGGTGATATGGCTGTATTTTTTAGATAGGGTTTTATTTAATATTTAGAGAAATAAATAATTGCAATTGCTATTTAATTTTTTGTTGATCCACTTTGATTATAAAAACCTTGGTTATAATTTGTTCACTAGAATTTTAATAACTAACATAAGTGGCCAACTTATCCGACATATTCGTTTGAGATGGCCATATCAACCGTACTCTTAGGATTACATAATCATATAAACAAACATACAGACACAGTAAAACAATCATGACGATTTCGAGGTTAGAATATCAACAAAACTTTAAGCAATAATTAAAACGTAAAATTAACATAAAATTGATTATAAAAACAAATTCATAACAAACAAATATTGTCCATTGAAAATGGCACAACTAAATGCACTACATGCAACTTCTTTGAAACGTCATCAATTTACTAGCGATAAATGGTGCCAATAATTAAAAACAAATGGAACTACTTCAATTGGCTATCTTAAAAGACTGGCCATATTACCCTGAATTACCGTAATTATCATCAAGCCCAGTGAGAGCCCACAGCAGACTCACAGGTTTAAACTTTAAAAAGCCCACAGCAAGCCCACATCAGGCACATACGCGCCCATAGTTGGCCCACACATTAAAATTAATTTAAAAACGGTTCACCCAAACGCAGGTACAATTTTTTTTTAATTTTATAAAATTGGTGCATTTTTTTCAAATGACTCACATTAAAATTATTAAAAATAGAAAATTTAAAAGCTTTTGTTGTTTACTTACATATTAATCCAAATAAAGGAAACAAAAATATCTACACGATATATTATTAAAAAATAACAATAAGAATTGATGAATTTTATTAGTATTTCAAATTATTAATAAATAATGTATTATACGATAAACTCGCAAGAGTAACTTTCGGTATGCAAGCTTGAAGTAAAGTAACTGAAAGGGACTAAACTAACTCAAAACATATTGCTAAAACAAGGAAATGTTTAAAAATTTTAACAATTACTGTTTGATATTTTATATAGAATTTCTTCTAACAGTAGCATTCCAAATAACCGTCACAGCCACTTTTACAAAAATTATTTTGAATAACCCATAGCGCGCCCACAGCAAACACGGTACATTTTTAAGAAGCAATGGATTGTAATTTTACCAAATTTTAGCGTGCGTGTCTGGTGGGGGTGCACTGTGCACTTCTCAAGTACCTGCGTGTCTGTTATGGGTACGTTTTGGGCGTGCAACATTTTTACTCGAGTGTCGAAAACCCAATTTTTTTTTCAGAACAACTCACGGACCGCACATTACCATTCGGCGAATCACGTATGACCCTCAGGTCGTAGTTTGCCAGGACCTAGTCTAAATGCTTTTTAATACAATGCAATAAATTCGTCATATCAGCTCGCTCGTTAACTTTCCATGAATTATCCTAAAGTCGCTGTTTTCAACGAAGACACCTGCTCTCATTTATTGGATATATTTAATTTAGGGATATTTTATTTTATATAATTTTCAATCATATTATTTAAGTATAAATATCTATTCAAAAACTAGAGGGTAACATTCAATATGTTAAAGCAGCTTTTTTGTAGCACCAGTAAGTTATACAATGTATGCAACTTAAAATAAATTAAAATTAATAAGGGAGTACGTGTGTGTAATAACGAATATAATTATAATTGGAAAGAACGTGGTTGGGTAGTTGTAAGATTGAATATGGCAACCCAAGGTTTACTATAATACTATTCCATCTGATTGGTCAATCAAATGCTTAAAATAAACGAGAGGGGCAATTGTATAGTAATTGATCTTAATGAAAATCTGTAGATTCGAATCTGTTGTGCTGTTCGCATAGTTATCCCACAAGTACATTATCCATAGGCAAAGCCACGACTACATCTTCTGCATAAATTATTATAAACATATTTCAGAAAAAGACATTTCAAAATTTGAAATGCATAACACAAAATGGAGAGAAATGAAATGGACGTATGTGATATCACTCAGATCCTGTTCCCAAAATAATAAACACATAAAATCCACGCGTTGGTAATGAAGGACGTGATGAGCTACTGTCAGTCATAAAGAATCCTTGTCTAGACGCGTGGTAATATCCCCTTCCTTAAAGACAGCACACCTATAAGGTCATTATATCATACAAAATAATAAAAATGAGCACATCGTTAACCATAAAACGTTACAAATTACAGTGAGCCATGAGTTGCTATGAATAAAGCATGAGAATCGCGGAATAAACTGTCGTTGCATACTAAAAAGCACAGGAAAAATACGTCATAACTGACAGACCCGTAAACAACTAGCGAGGGTGGTTAATTTATTATTATTGGCACCATAGTTAACGATTCTTATATACTGAATACTGATATGGACCTCACAGAAATTACTTGATTTTTTAAAAAAATCCTCCTTTGGCTTCAAATAAATCGTAATGTCTTTTTAGTAAATGCGCTTATTAGAAACATTTATTAATCAATTGATAAATTGTTAATGCTATCAGAGAGTAAATGTGCAGTTTACTTCTTAAATTAATAACTTATTTCTAATTTAGTAGTAGGGATAGTTGGGGTACAATGGAACGAAAAAGTTATTTCGATTTTTAGAAAAATCTGGATTATATATTTTTATAATTTCTGCTTAAAACAATTAAGAACAGAACTAAAACTGTTGATTGAACACAAAAAAGAGATTAAAAATTAATCTTAAACCTAAAATATTTACGTGTTTGTAAAAAACTTTTTTTTGTGCCATTGTGCTCCAGGTCTGGGGTACAATGAAACATGGCCAATAAATCGCGTAAAATCATAAAGTATATTAAAATAAATTATTAACCAATGAAATACTTCCTTAACACTCTTGCTTGCTAAGCATGAACTTGGCAACAACAATTTTATATCTATAATTGAAACTATTGCCATGTCAGGTTTTAGAGGAAAGTAAAAACCTCTCACATATTAGTCTCACTATGCAGATCCCTATAATTTTTTCTCATATGCTCTCTAACCAATATGACTTTAAAATCTGCAACAAAAAACCAATAAAGTAAATTGGGTTCTATGTTGCAGTGTTCTATTGTGTCGCGTTCCAAGGTGCCCCATAACGTTTCAAAAGTATCAAACGCGAATTTTAAAAACTTGGTAATGATTTCCATTTTATATTCAACTGTATTAAATAATCAATATGATTAAAATGTATGTAAAAAAATACCACATACCTTACTAGTATACTTTTTCAATAAAAACAATAGTTTTTGGGTAAGAAAATGTAACTTTTTACTAATGAAAACTATTTTTTTCTTCTCAGAACCTTGTTGTTGCAGAGCGGCCTAATTTCACTGCATTTCCGTGTGGATAGTTAGGCACTGTAATCGTTCAAAACAGAAACCCGGGAATTCGTTTGGTATTTGAATATTAATCGTCGTTGTTCCATTGTACCCTGCGTTCCATTGTACCCCAACTGTCCCTATGCAAAATAAACTATGTAGTTGATTAATTAAAAGCAGAATAATTACTATAAAAGGATGTAATCAATAATTTCTAACATAATGTGTAATTTTTGATGGATATCCAATGTGAAGTTTACTGAGTCAACCTGATGGTGTCAATAATGAATCTCTTTACAGAAAATCTTTTAAAAAAGGAAAATTAAGTGCATAAGTATGATCGATAAAATAATATTGCAACTTGTCCTGCTATATAATGTAATAACATAAATGTTTTCAAAATTTTGATGACAATAATTCGTTGACGGCGATTATTTTAAATTATTACTGAAACAATGTCTATGGAAGAAGAATGCCCAAGTTGGCCCTTGCGTGCCCCCGGAGCGAGCAAGACAAACTGGACATACGAGGTGTGTTCAGAAATTAACGGAAATTTTTAAATTTCGTGGTTTTGGAAAGTCCGATTGTCAATTTTTTTTTTATTATGTTGGTATCCATGCCTCTGAAGTATGATTTTTAGCTGTATTCATTGTTTACTTTATCTGTGGCAGCCGCTAAGGTTAGACGTGTTTTTATGTTCTTGGCGATTTTCGTTTGTTAAAAAAAATGAATCAAAGAATTTGTATCAAATTTTGCGTAAAAAATGAAATAAAGTGTAACAAATTGCGTGAAATGTTAACAAAGCGCTATGGTGAGTCTGCTATGAGTAAAACAAGAGTTTATAATTGGTATAAGCGTTTCCAAAATGTCCGTGAAGACGTTGAAGATGACGAACGCCCCGGACGCCTCAATACATCAACAACCGATGAAAACGTGGAAAAAGTGAAAGAAATGGTGATTAATGATCGCCGAACCACAATCAGGAAAGTCGCTGATGATGTTGGCATATCCATTGGCTCATGCCATGAAATTTGTAGCAAAATAATTCATGGCTTTTGCACCACGATAATGCACCTGCTTACATTTTATTGCTTTTTCGTAAATTTATGGTCAAAAACAATACTGTAATGATGCCCCAGCCTCCATATTCGCCAGACATGGCTCGGTGAGACTTTTTCTTATTTCCAAAAATAAAGAGAATCTTAAAGGGCCGTCGTATTCCAGGTATAGATGACATCAAAAGCGCATCGCTGAAAGAACTAAAGGCTATCCCAAAGATCAAGTTTGAGAAGTGTTTCGAGGATTGGAAGAAGCAATGGCACAAGTGCATAATATCTAATGGGGACAAAAGTGATAAAGTAGGCATTATTAAATAAAAATTTATTTTACTAAAAAATATGATTTTATACATTTATAAACTAAAACAATATTGAAAACAAAAGGCACAAAAATATTCAAACACCACAAATTATGTATAAATACATAAAAAAAATATTTCATGATTAATACCTAGTTTGTTTCAAATCCATTATTTTTTAAAACACTTTAGATCTTCGAGACATAAAAACTATCAAATTTTCTAACTTTTATTGTATATAAGGTAACTGCGGGTAATAAGGCCTGTCGGCTAATAAGGCCTAATTAACAAAAATCGTATTTGGCGTATTTGGCTTAAAGCCACGCACACAAACACCTATTGAATGAAGATGTCTCTACAAGTTTGTCGAGGCGGAATTTTCCGCTTCCTGTCCCCAAATGTAGCATCATATATCGTAAAACGCGGCCAGGCAACACGAATAATAAAAATCGGTCCGAATCAATCGTTAGTATTTTTTGAAATATTACACTTTGCTATGTAAAATCGCATTTATTTTCTTTATTCGTTCAAGCTTCGATGATTTTAAATATTTGAATCACGTATCATGGACCACATGGTTTTATTTTGATTTTCTCAAATACACGGTCGGCGGTTATTAAAGCCTACTAAATTTAACCATAGGCCTTATTATGCTCCTACTTTTGGTATCAAAGTTTAATTGTTTTCTAATGCATTTTACATTACTTTTAAGGTCTTACGTATATAAATATGTAAAGAAACTTGTTGTACCTTGACTCTTTTTTTATTTGCAATTTTTTTTGAAATGTATATGTAACAATTTGTTAATAAAATAATTTGCACCGTATGGGGGCACTAATAAAGCGCACTTTGTAAAAAAATTTAAAAGCACTAGCAACTGCTTATTCACATTGCTTTAAGATATAAAAATTCGTGGAACTATGGCTTAGGTATAGCAGGGGCGATGTACATAGGACCCGTCTCATGAAAAGTATATATTTATTATTTATTTTTAGATTATACCAAGCATTAATGTTCTTCTTTGATATAACACTAAAATTGTTTCAAAAATTAACAAAACATTTCTCGTATACTAAAATTTAACTATTCAAAAACTTAAAAAAAAATTAACTTTTGATTTGACTTGCCAGGCATATTATCTGAAGCAAAATAAAATAAAATAAAGAAGAATATATAACAAATTTACTCCTACATTTTCATTTATGGCACGTTGATCCTAGAGTCAAGATACAACTGATCGACAATGACCGAGGTACATCACACCGGCCCTTGATGTTTAATCATCACAAGAACAAAATTAAAGATTATGTTATGTTAAAATCAGACTACTACTATGCAAACGTTAATAAATAATCTTCCTGCTTACGATAAGTCATTATTAGGTAATAAAAATTATGTCAGGGGATTATACTAATGACTTTGAGTGCGCTAATGACTGTTAGGAGAGGCAATTTCTAATTTTTTTAAAAAAATTTATTCCAATTGCTGTATTCATGTATTCATTAAATTTAGTTATCAAATATATTATGTCCAGTTTGATTACTTAAATTTTTAAAGCTGTAGGCTTTATTACCCTTCAGTAGTATAATAAGGCCTACTGACAAGGTTTTTAAAAATGTTATTTTTTGGTTCTGTTTATGGTGAAAGTTGCCATTTTTCCTTTAAATTTTATAGTAACTGAATCTTAAATATGATTACTATTAAAACCTGTTGATTAAATTCGATGTTTTTTCATTTAATTTCCAATTTCCCTTAGCTAGGCCTTATTACCCGCAGTCACCTTAATTAAAAATTCTTTTTTTTATTAGATTTTCAGGTTTTTTAAGACCATAAATGAAGCTTTACTCGAATGTAGGTATGTAACATTATTCATTAGTTGGAACTCTCAGAAAGTAAAAAGAAATAGTCTACCTATACAAATTCTTTGGAGGCGCCAAACTGCTTGTATTGATTTTGGTTTTTTGAGAATCAATTGAAATAGGTATTTAGTACATTTTAAAAAGAAGTAGCTGCATTGATTTTTTCAAATATATTTATATACAATGCCTAAATTAGTTAACGATAATTTAAGTTTTAAAACGTGCTTATAAAACAGTCGTTTTGTTGCAATCCGAGTGATATTGATCTACCTATTTGAATTAGGACCACATTTAAACAAATGTGGACTAAAAGATTTATCCAAAATTCTTTAAACCAGGTTTTTATAATTTTTGTAGATATTAAGAATTAATATTTCGTTTACAAAACATTGATGTAAACGAAATTAAACAAATTATGCACTGCCTATTATATCATATTTGTTATATTTCGATAAAGTATTCAACCAAAAATAGCGAAATGAATTCGGCACGATATACTCCAACATTTTAACGTAATAAAATCTTTCTTAATATGTTTAAAAATTATATTATCATTATAATGAATTTCATATTAAAAATAATATAAAATATATGCACTGGTAATGGAAGTAAAGGGTTTTCCAATAAGAGGTTTCATTTTGATATTAAAAAAAACGGGTATTTTTTTAACAGAAATCAATGGATGTTTATATCATTTTAAAGAGGAAGGTATGCCATTAACAATGGAAAACGATATCTGCCAAATGGCCGCCACGGCTGCGCTTGCAGCAGCATATCCTTTTCATAAAATTTTCTATTACCAATTCGCACATTTGCGGCTGTATGTTCGCAATAACATCACGAATTCCATCTTTAAGGTCTTGAATCGATTGTGGAGCATTGGCATAGATCTTATCTTTCACGTGACCCCAAAGAAAAAAATCTAAAGGTGTTAAATCGCAAGATCTCGGTGGCCAATTGTGATCACCTCTTCGAGAAATAACACGGCCAGGAAACTTTTCTTGCAAAATTACCATGGTTTCGTTGCTTGAGTGGCACGTAGCACCGTCTTGTTGAAAATAAACGTCGCCGACATCAATATCTCCCAATTTCGGCCATAAAAAATCATTAATCATAGCTCGGTATCGCAATCCATTCACCGTAACAGTTGCACCAGCCTCATTTTCGAATAAGTAAGGTCCAATCACACCGCCAGCCCAAAACCGCACCAAACAGTGACACGTTGAGGATAGAGAGGCTTTTCAACAATCATTCTTGGATTTTCGAGCCCCAAATTCGACAATTTTGCTTATTAACATAGCCTCCGAGGTGAAAATGGGCCTCATCACTGAAGATAATTTTTCGATGAAAATCCGGATCATTTCGATGCATTTCAAGAATCCAATCAGCGAAGATACGACGTTGCTGGTGATCGACCGGCTTGAGTTCTTGTGTTAACTGAACTTTAAAAGCCTTAAGAGCTAAGTCTTTATGCAAAATACGGTGTAATGTCGTTTGTGGAATGCCTAATTCCAAAGATCGACGAGGAATCGACAAACCTGGGTTTTCTTCAACACTATGGGCTACAGCAGCAATATTCTCAGTTGTTCTTGAGCGACGCACACGGTTTCCATTCTTCACATCACTAATTTGTCCCAACAGCTCAAATTTTTTTACCAGTTTCACTATTGCCGGCCGAGAAGGTGCTTCGCGACGACCCAAAAGTGCCTTAGTTTTACGAACCGTGATTGAAAAATTTTCACCATTTTTATAATGGATTTTAACAATGTCAATGCGTTGTTAAAGCGTGTTTCGTTCCATTTTTAGTAATGGCGTAGTTTTTACTTGTCAAATGTCAAAAGATGACAGCTTCAAAAGTGACAGCTGCCCAAATAGCGGGCTATTCAAAATGAAACCTCTTATTGGAAAACCCTTTATTATACGATTATATCATCCTTAATGGTTTGCTATAATTTAAAACAAAATCTTGACAATTATTAAACTAAAATAAATTATTATGGTTTATTAAAGTGCAATATGAATAATAACACAGATTTTTTTTACTGGTACGCATGGTATTAGATTATCGAAATTATAGGTTGGATATTTATAGCTGCCATTGAAGTAATAACGTAGAATATTTATGGTACTTCATGAATACTTTTATCATTTCAACTAATAATTCAACTAAACCAACAGTGAATCGAGTTTTCAACACCGGGCTACCAAAAAACATGCACAAGAAAGACAATATGTTATTTATTAAAACGTATATTACAACAAACACGGCTGATATATTCCAAATATATTCATGACTACAGAATAAATACCTATTTTATTTTTTACTATTTTCACAGCCTGAAAACACCTATTGAGTTTGAAAATTTATTTAATGAGCTAAAAAAACAATATTTCAACCGGCTGTATTGGTTAGAGGTAATTTATTACCTGTTCAAGCAAGAGCCAAGATGCAAGGATCTATTAAACAAAAAGAGATATCTATACATCGGAATGCCAATGATTCATGAACGACGAAAGGCGATGTTCCGATGTTTAAGGTGTTTTTTGTTTTGTCGTGTTGTGTTCTGTTTCGACACGAACAAATGAACGTTACACTTCTCGCACTCCCGATGTTCCCTTGTTTATGACTTTCTTTCAGGTATTTTAAAGGTTTGAATTTGTTGGTACCCTTGTTTTCTGTTAATAGCGGGTAATTATCCTTTTTTATTTGATCATTAATCTAGTGACAGTTCTAATGGTTGTAAAAATAACGTAGATACAAGAAAATTAATCAGCTTATCGTGTTTTCATGAGATAGTCAGCGTACGCAATATGGTATTAATTAATCAATCTCGGACAGAATGACATAATAATTAGTTAATGATGCTGCGCTCTCTAGATGCTTGTTAAAACTTTGAATTTTCAGTCCTTTTACAATAAATTCCTAACTAATTCAAACAAAAATAAATTATTTAAAAAATATCTACAGAAGCTACAGAAAGTATTCGTACGATATACCTAAAGCTTAGAAATAAGTGTGTGTAAGTTCAATTGCAGTGTGACGTATTTTAGTTATTTGTTTCAATTTACAATTACAATGTCGAAATTTTCATAGACATAAATAATTTTTCTAAAATGCTCAAATCATGAAAATCTTGCTAGGTCAGCGATTCTTAAACTATCAAGTGCCTCAATCTCCATATCTTTTTTAAAGATTATTTGAATTTGTTCTTGTAATTTCGTGCAAAATAGATTAGATTTTGACGACGCACAGTGGTCGATTAAAGGAATTTAGGTGGTCAAAAATATTTTACATTGTATTTTGTTTTTTTATAAGATATTTTGTGATATACTATAGTTTTTGTATAATAAACATGCCTTGCAATTATTAATTTAAAAAAAAAAAATATGCAATTTTTAAAATTGTATAGATGCTGTAAAATAAAATTATAAAACTTTAAATACGTCAGAATATAACAACTCGTACTTGAATTGCATGAATCCATGACAATCGTTGCGAAAAATCAAGTAAAAAACACAAAAATAAATTTTGTTTAATTACTTCTACTCAAAACAATAAATTCAAATTTGCGTGACAACAAGTTTCAACTGCAGACACACGCGCACGGTGAATGTATTTTTGGCGGGAAAGGTAAATTCTTGTTACTGGTATATTCCTTTGTTAATTTTGAATACTTAGATAACTACCCGTTTCTTTTTAAAATTTGACTTATGACCAGCTAGTTCTCAGAAATCGACCACTGTGCGACGTTTAAAATAAGAGTAATTTCGGTAATTTTAAACAATTTGAGGTTACCCGTTATCATTCAAATTATATTTTGGGCAACTTTGAGTAATTAGTTTTGCACATTCTAATTGATAATTTTGTTTGTTAAAATATACTGTTTTTTCAGATAAGAGGATAGTCTGTTGCCAAAAAGGGTTCAAAATGTTAGTTAACCCTTTAAAATTTACTGTTTCAGTGCTCTAAAAAAACGCTTTAAGAGGTTGGTCTTGGCGCTATAAAGCCCGTAATACCCGTAATACTAATTGAAAAGTTGTTTTATACATCTTCTTTAAGATTAACATCATTGACACATTTTTCAGCAAATTTTTTTAATATGTTCTAAAGTACAATTTATATTGTATTTTGTAAATAAAATATTATGGTTTTAAATAAATAAAGTTTCATTTAATTTTATCGCAAACAAGATTAAATATAATTATTATCAAATTGTTCCGGTTTTGAGTCATTTACATTATATACAATTATATTGATAATAAAAATTTTATGTTATGGTTAAAAAACATTTTCAATTTTAATCTGTTGATTTTCATAGATAACTTGTTAATTACATGGCAAACCTGATCTAAAAAGTTTATGATCATATTATAGGTAGGTACGTTAAATGTTTCTCTTTATTATTTTTGCAGAATCACTTATTTCCATTCGACACTAATACTTTCTGTAATGGAGTCAACAAACCGTAATTACACAAAAATAATTTTTCTAACTGTAAATATCCACCCTTTGGGATAAGAGGTATCTCCAAGTAAATAGCTTCCGTAAATTGTAAAATGTCCAGTAGTCAGTTTTATTGTATGCGTTTAACAAGATAAGATTTCTCGAAACTAATATCTTTACTGAAGAAAAGACTGAAATGTAGACCTGCACCGACAAAGTTTAAAGGCAGGTCGGTTAAGTGAGTATTACTGTAATCTCTTAATTAACATCCAGTTAAATTAGATTTTTGGCAGATTACAAAGCTAGTAGCATTAGGTAAATTTAAATCCCCTAAGATAAGATGACTTTTAGGACCATTGTTATAACCGACGCGGGAGTTTATGTTTATTGTCATCTTTGTCCTTCGAATGCCATTTATAATACCCAAGAAAGATGAATAAATCTTAAGGTTTAAATAGGTAGACTCTTTAGGTGTTTTCGACTTTTAATATGGCATTTAGAAATGTGATTTACGACTCTGTTTATTATTTTCTTTGTTGATTTAAATACTTAAGCATGGGAGGATTACAAAAGACCCCCTTAATAGACTTGCTATAACGGAACTTTTGTAAAAATTAACATTAACGGTTATAATTTTTTAATTTTATATTGCTTTTGCCGTGTTTTAATGGTTATTTTGTGTAATGGTAATTACTACTTTATAAATATAAAAGTTGATTTTTGAATTTCGGCCAGAGGTTCATTTAAAAAAAAAATTAAGCATCAAATTAATAGCTATAAAAGTTAATCGTCAATAAAACCGTCCAACAACCATTTTAGTGAATAGCCAGTCAAATAGATATATATTATAAAACCATTAAAAACCTAATATATTATGGGCTCTTTAACAACAGACTTAGTTTCCTAACTATTAAAATTATGTTAAAATACAACTAACGTAACGCCTGCTCGTAAATCTACACGAATTGGTTAGTGAAACTTCTCAGAGGCTGCACATGCAGGGTAAATTATATTTTCTTTCCAATTTAAACTGAACATTTAGTAACCCTTTTTTTTAGATTGCTATTTCAAAAAAATTAAGTTCAGGCGCCGACTATTCTTCTATAGGTACCTATTAATAACAAATATAAAAAAACTATTTTGAAAATACATATATACATAATACTTAATATACACTTACCATTTAAAGAAGATTTAATTAATTTTTTGTAGATTTATTGCTTATGGAATAGATGCGTATTTTGTTTCACACGTACTTAACTAAATAATTACATTAGTAGGCATATAAAATAATTCATAAAAATGATTAAAATAATTTAATCACACTATAATTTTTTCAAATTATTGGTTAAAACATACCAACTAATTTTTATTATATAGAAACTTTTACTGAGAGATTAAAATAAAATTAATTAATCAGCAGACTTTGGTTAAAAATGAATTATACAAAAATCAATTAGGTATTGTTTTGATGCACGCCACTGCGTTTGGTTAAACATGGGTTAACTAAATGTAGATAAGTATGGGCGGTAGGTGTGGCGGTACCCCACAATTTGCTGTAAATAGGGGTTCTTGGAAACACCGTACTCATCTTCAACAAGCCCCGGGGAGTCGCTTAAGGCCTTAGGGGCTTCGACCTACGGGTCACTTCACGAGATTCTTTATTAACTCTGATGAGGGAGCTGAAATTTAGGAATAAGAATTGTCGCTTTTTACTGTTTTTTAATGAGAAAATTTAAGTACCTCTTATAAACAGTTTCTGGCAGTGTTATTTAAATATTGATTAAAGGTATTTTATGATAATTTATTGCCACTAATAACAACCTTCTAAGAAAACCAATTAGTTAGATATGCATTAGTATCTCAACCTAAAAATTTAAACAACTTTTTTTTGTAAATTAGTTCCTGTGACTTTGTAATTCAGAAAGTTTAGTGTCTATAAAAATGTAAATTATGATTCTCTGCATCAAAACGAGCAGTTTTATAATTGCGCTTAAATTGATTTAATAATTTTATATTGTGTTGTAATCGTATATTCAGGTTTAGGTCTGTTCATATTTTCATATGCTATTTATTGAAAAACGTTAAAACAAATATCAAAAATTTTAAATTTCTTGATTATTTAAAAATTATTTCTTTATTAATTATTAAGACAAAAATTGTAGAAGTCAAATAATGTTAAGAACGAGTTTCGTTAAATGTAATTTACGTTCGAAAATATACATAGATTTCTTTTTTATAAGTTAATATTTTTAAAAGTGCTATGAAAATTTTGAAAATAAATTTAGCTAGTTAATTAGTTAAAATTTAGTAGTCAACTGCTTATATATTGTTGTATTATATAATAACTTTGATAAATAGTTTAACACAGTAAAGATTTTTTAATATTCTAATTTATTTAAACACTAAGCAAAGCTAATTAAAAACTGTCGTTTCACAACATGGTATTTATAGCTATAGAAACACTTGTTTCTATTGATAGTGTTCTTAATAGTAGTTTTTAATCGATTTGTAAAGGCATATTTAGTAAAATATTGATTTATGATCTTTAAAGATTTCTAAAATTTTATTTATTTATCTAAAGCCACATGTTCATTTATTAAAAAGAAAAATATAAACAAACATTAATTATGCGATACTATATTGAGAAAATGTGTTATACATATGTCAATTTTATTATATTGTAAGTCAGAGGTCGCTAAAGTGGTCTATATAGACCCCCAGGGGTCTATTTAACAAAATTACAGGTCGATCTAAGCCAGGGGGTAGATTAGGAGTCGAAGGAAAAACAATTTTTAATACGCAAATCACACATGCCCAAGACTGGGTAACTCAGCCTCGGCCATCCCTGCACTTACCCAGCCTTGGGCCAAGGCTGGGTAACCCAGCCTCGGCCATCCCTGCAGTTCCCCAGTCTTGGCCCAAGTCTGGCATGCCATTGAATGGCCGAGGCTAGGCTACCCAGTCTTCGCCCAAGACTGGAAAATCCAGGAGTACTGTGCATGTCCACTTCTGCACTTGCGCGAGAAATCTTTTCCAATAATACACGACCATATTACAAACAGTTGCTCTTTTACTTTATCTAGAGTACTACGTCATATTGAGTTTCGATTTGAATCATTTTTCATAACAATAACTATACACTATAACCATGTCTGATTCATATTTTAGACTTAAAAAGTGGCGTGCTTTACATAAAATTCGACGAGTTTTAACTAAACATAGTAATAAAAACGTTAACGAGAAATCAGATTACAAAATAATAAATTGCATGAGTGAGAATAATTGTGGTACTTCAGAACTATATGGTTCACAAAAATGTAATGATTTAGATTGTGGCGTGTTACCACTTTTTTATTTTGGATTTATTTACAAAAGGGAGTAGAAATTATTTACACGGGGAGATCGTCGGAGATGTTGCGTCGTGGTGGTGTAGCTGTGGGCACGGTGAGTCGGCTGGTGCAGCTATCGTCGACGGAGACCTGGTGTCGGAGGCGAAGGATCTGTAGTTGATGTCGAATGGCGGAGCAAAAGATGTGCGGCGGTTCGTCGAGCTAAGATGACTGATGACTGATGATTTCGGGACAGAAAACGGGATATTTATACAAAAGTGATTGTAAATAGGATAAAAGGATGTGCATGCTTGGATGGTTGAGTTTGCAGCCTAACGGTACCACCCACAGTAGGTGGTGACCGCCAAACTGCATTCCCAGGAGAGAAAGAATGAAAAGGGATTAAAGCACTTAGAAGGGAATTGGTTTTGGAGTTAAGGTATAATTATAGGATTTCGGAACGGCATGGGGTTAATATGAAAGGATCACCAGCAAGAGAGTATTGTTGGGCCAACGCTGTGTAGCGTTGGTTCCCACAGTACCCCCCTGCTAGTGATGGAGTCACGGGAAGCCAACTTGAAGACGCTCTGGAAACCGGACGCGTCGTCCAGATCTCGTGCGCTGTATTCCGTCCTCCGGAGTTGGTCCTTGTGCTAGAGTTGTCGTAGGTGTCCTTGTGTCCGCCACCGGTTCGTCTGCTGTGATGTAGGCTGGTTTCAATCTATCGATGGTGACATTTACGTCACGTCCGTTAACGTGGACCGTAAATGTCTTGTCCGATCGGCTGATAACCTCGAATGGTCCGTCGTAGGGCTGGTGTAGAGGTGGTTTGTAACCATCGCGACGTATGAAAACTTGGCCTGTTGTTGCGAGGTCTTTGAACACGAATGTTCGTTTGTTTCCGTGCCGCGGGCTGTTACGGGTCCTACGTCTCTCTGCTGTTGACGGAGGTCCTTAATGAATGTGGATTCTTCTTTCTGGTCGCTGTCGGAAGGCTGTTGCTCGAGGAATTCCCGGGAAGTCGAAGAGGCTGCCCATACAGCATCTCGGCTGCGGTGCCTTTCAGGTCTTCTTTCCAGGCCGAGCGAATTCCTAAGAGAACTGTTGGTAGTGCTTCCGTCCAACGGTCGTCTTGGTGGCACATAACAGCTGCCTTGAGCTGTCTATGAAACCGTTCGACTAAGCCGTTGGCTGCTGGATGGTATGCTGTCGTTCTGATGTGTTTGGTTCCAAGTATTTGGTTTAGTTGTTTGAATAGGTAGGACTCGAATTGGCGTCCTTGGTCTGTTGTTATTCGCCGCGGAGCTCCAAAACGCGCTACCCAAGTGTGGTAAAACGCGCGAGCTACCGTGGCTGCCTCTTGGTCGGCAATTGAGTTGCTTCTGGCCACCGGTGTACCTGTCCACCATCGTAAGGCAGTATCTGTATCCTTCAGATAACGGCATGACGATGATGTCAAGATGCACGTGTTCAAACCTAGCTGTTGGTGGTTTGAAGGTGCCTGGTGGTGACGAGACGTGCCGCGTGATTTTAGAGCGTTGGCACGGTATGCAGCTTCGTGTCCATTCTCTGCAGTCTGTTTTCATGGAGGGCCAGACGTATCGTTCTGTAACCAGCTTCGTGGTTGCCTTAGCTCCGGGATGGGAGAGCTGGTGCAAGCTATCGAACGCTCGCTTGCGAAACTCGGTGGTTACAAACGGTCTAGCTGTTTTGGTCGCCACATCGCAAAAGAGTGACGTGCTGCTCCCTGGAATGGGTATCAGCTTGAGTTGGAGTCCAGAATTAGAATTGTTGAGGAACTCGTGCAGAACTTTGTCGTTCTTTTGTGCTGCAGCTAGGGCTTCGAAGTCGAGTGGGTCGTTTACTGCTTCGATGCGGGATAATGCGTCGGCCACCACGTTGTGTTCGCCTGAGACAAACCGTATGTCGGTTGTGTACTGGCTGATGAAGTCGAGATGTCGAGCTTGACGTGGTGAACACGACTGTGGCTTCTTTCGGAAAGCGTAGGTTATTGGTTTATGATCCGTGTAAACCGAAAAGTTACGGGCTTCAACCATGTGCCTAAAATGTTTTATTGCCAGATAGATGGCTAATAGTTCGCGGTCGTATGCTGCGTATTTGGTCTCTGCTGGGTTCAATTTTTTCGAAAAGAAATCGAGGGGTTGCCAATTGTTGTCTACCAATTGTTGCAGGGACGCTCCTACTGCAAAGTCGGAAGCATCGCTAAAGATGGCTAGCGGTACGTTTGGCTCCGGGTGTGCGAGTAGGGTCGCATTTGCCAGGCATTCTCGAGTTTGTTCGAAAGCGCGTTCTGCTTCAGGTGTCCATTTTACTGGTGTTTTTCCTTTTACGTTCCCCTGCAGAAGGTCGTTGAGGGTGCTTGGACTGAAGCCGCCTTGGGTATGAATCTCCGGAAGAAATTCACCATACCCAAGAACTGTCGCAGTTTCTTTACGGTGTCGGGCCGTGGGAATGCTTGAATTGCCTCGACTTTCTCTGGTAGCGGTCTCGTGCCTTCGGTAGATACTAGGTATCCCAAGAATTTTACATTTTGTTGGCCAAATGTGCATTTTCCTGGATTGACAACAACGCCGTACGACTTCAGACGCTCGAAAATGATCTGCAGGTGCTGAAGATGTTCTTCAACAGAGGCTGAAGCTACGAGTATGTCATCAATATAGGCAAAACAAAACTCCAGACCTTGGAGCACTTCGTCTATGAAGCGCTGAAAAGTCTGAGCTGCGTTTCGTAGTCCGAACGTCATGTAGTTGAATTCGAAGAGTCCAAAAGGTGTTGTTATGGCTGTCTTTGGAATATCTTCCTCGGCTACGGGAATCTGGTGAAACGCTCGTACTAAGTCGATTGTTGAAAAGACTTTGCATCCGTGCAAGGCTTGGGAAAAATCCTGGATGTGCCTAACCGGGTATTGATCTGGACACGTGCGGGCGTTAAGTGCGCGGTAATCACCGCATGGCCTCCACTCGCTGTCCTTTTTAGGGACCATGTGTAATGGCGTAGACCATGGGCTCTGCGATGGGCGGATGATGCCTTGCTGCATCATCTCTGCGAACACCTTTTTGGCGTCCTTTAGACGTTCCGGCGCAAGTCGTCGAGGTTTTTGCGCCACCGGTGGTCCAGGAGTGGTAACTATGTGGTGTTTGGTAGCGTGTTTCGTGCCCCTTGGTTTCCACTGGGCTGTGTTACCTCCGGGTATTGTCGAAGTAACATGTGGTACGGTGAGGTCCCCGACAGCGCTCGAATGTGCAACCACTCGGCGTTGCATTCTGCCACCTGACCTGTTGCCGTCAGGCTTGTGACGCCGTCGACGAGGCGTTGGTTGCGGATGTCAACCAACAAACCGAAGTTTGCTAGCAGATCCGCGCCAATTATGGGCTTTGAGACGTCCGCCACCACGAATCGCCACGTGAATTCGCGTCGCAGGCCCAGGTTGAGGTGGAGGGTTTCGAAACCGTATGTCGCGATGTTGGTTCCGTTCGCCGCGTAAAGTTCATATGGAACTTTATCGCGACGCCCCGTACGTGCTTGACTGGGATGACGCATAGGTCCGCTCCGGTGTCCACAAGGAATTTGATTTTGTGGCTTTGTCCGTAACGAAGAGGCGACGTGTTTGGGTGCTGGATTCGTCTGCCGCCATTAACGATCCGCTTTCTCGTTTCCCGCGTGCGTGCACGGGGTTGTGCATCTACGGGCTTCTTTGCCGAATCTTCGATGGTACCAGCACACGCCTTTTCGTCGTTGGATTTGGTTCTCGAAGAGCTGCGGGAGTGTCCCCGTGAGCGTGACCGGTTGAATGGTCGTCGGTGCTCCTGGTGACTGGTTGCTGCGGCAATTTCGGCTCTCAACGCCGTTGTCACCCCGGCTATTTGCGTGGTGAACAACGTCGTTAGCCTCGCTACTGCCTCTTCCAAAGGGTCCTTCTGCACCTCGGCGATTCTGGTGTGGGTCGTAGTTTCGGAGATGGCGTCCGCTAGATTTGCTAGGTCGTCGAGTTCGGTTTTCTTCTGCGTCGCGAGGATAGCTTGGCTTGATGCTGGGAGTCGTCCGAGCCAGAGGGGTCGCAATACGTCGTCGGGCACTATTGTGCCGGCTAATGTTCGCAGGTGTCTCAGAAATTGTGACGGTTTGCGATCGCCCATACACTCGTGTTCGAGTAGCCTACGAAGCTTGTTTTCCTGCGACTCGCTGAGTCGCCTTATGAGCTCTCCTTTTAGTTTCTGATATTTTTGCGTCGCGGGAGGATTTGTAAGGATGTCCCTCACTTCTGCAGCATATCGTTGGTCCAGGTGTCCGGCGATGTAGTTGAACTTGGTATCCTCTTGGACGATTCCGGCGAGTATGAATTGGTTCTCTATTTGTGCAAACCACGTCTCTGGGTCGTCGGCCCAGAAGGGTGGTATCCGCATGGAGATTCTGTCGAGAGCGGGAAAACCTGGAAGCAACGATGGCGTTCCGGATGTTTCTTGCGGCGTTGTCATGTTGCGTCGTCGATCACGTCGGGCTTCCTTTGATCACGTCGGGCTTCCTTTTGATCACGTCGGGGTCACCAATTTGTGGCGTGTTACCACTTTTTATTTTGGATTTATTTACAAAAGGGAGTAGAAATTATTTACACGGGGAGATCGTCGGAGATGTTGCGTCGTGGTGGTGTAGCTGTGGGCGCGGTGAGTCGGCTGGTGCAGCTATCGTCGACGGAGACCTGGTGTCGGAGGCGAAGGATCTGTAGTTGATGTCGAATGGCGGAGCAAAAGATGTGCGGCGGTTCGTCGAGCTAAGATGACTGATGACTGATGATTTCGGGACAGAAAACGGGATATTTATACAAAAGTGATTGTAAATAGGATAAAAGGATGTGCATGCTTGGATGGTTGAGTTTGCAGCCTAACGGTATCACCCACAGTAGGTGGTGACCGCCAAACTGCGTTCCCAGGAGAGAAAGAATGAAAAGGGATTAAAGCACTTAGAAGGGAATTGGTTTTTGGAGTTAAGGTATAATTATAGGATTTCGGAACGGCATGGGGTTAATAAGGAAAGGATCACCAGCAAGAGAGTATTGTTGGGCCAACGCTGTGTAGCGTTGGTTCCCACAAGATAATAGTATTGATACTGATTTGAACAGTAATGATAGTGATTCTATCAATAGTGACGATGTTATTGAAGATGACAACTGTGAAAACGTATATGCTAATGATACCCGTGTGGGGTTGCTATCCCGTGTGGGGTTGCTGATCCCCCATCGGGCGCCTCCCCAGGTGGCGGATAGGGGAATGCTCGTCAGATATGACGGGTACCGGGGAAATAAAATACCGGGGTGGACCAAAACTAGCATGATGGTGGGCAGCAGCGCTATCATTACTGCGTCAAGGCTAGCCAAAAATAGGTTGGGTATAGGTTTGATTTCGGAGAACAAGGGGCGTAGCTAAAATTTGGCAATACGGTTCTTGCTCTGCGGTACGGAAAGCAAGAGGAAACTACCGTACTATTTTCCTAAGAATATCACTTCACACTTAAAACATTATGGCAAGCAAATTAAGTAATGGCCCCGAGTACCGGCGTCCCTTAGATGGGACAGGGGTGCAAAAAATCTCCGGGTTTGACATAATGAGAAAAAACATATTAAAAATTGCAACATGGAATACTCGAAGCCTATATCAGGCTAGAAAAACCCACAATACAATATTAGAAATGGACCGATTGAAAATACATGTCTTAGGCATATCCGAAACTAGATGGCTATAAAGTGGAAAATTTAAATCAGGGAACAAAATAGTGTACTATTCCGGAAATGACGATACCCAACATCGAAACGGAGTAGCTATAATAATAAATGAAGACCTAGAAGAAAATGTTATCACTTATTTCCTTTTCTCAGATAAAATTATTTTATTGAAAATTAAAGGACAGACAATAGACCTAAATATTATTCAAGTTTACGCACCCACTGCTGAAAAGAGCGAAGTAGAAGTAGAAGAATTTTACAAAGGAGTTGCAGAAATAATAAAATCTACAAAGAAACATGATATTAATATTATCATGGGTGATTTTAATTCCAAAGTAGGAAATACACCAGTAAACAATGTTGTGGGGCCTTGGGCACTCTCGGGAAGAAATGACAGGGGCGACAGATTAATAGAATTTTGTCAAGAACAAGAATTTACGATTACAAACACATGGTTTAGATTACCAGTACGAAGACTTTACACCTGGAAATCTCCTCAGGACAGGGATGGCAACATTGTAAGAAATCAAATCGATTTTATCCTTATCAATCAGAGGTTTAGATCAAGTATAAAGAGCTCCAAAGCTTATCCAGGAGCTGATGTTTTCTCAGACCACAATTTGCTGATGGTACAATTACGACTAAGATTAAAAAGGAAAAGAAGAAAAAAAGGCAAAAAACTATAAATCTAGGTAAATTAGAGGAAAAGGAGACACAAATAATATTCAAGGAAACTCTTGCCGATGAACTTTCTAACATAAAAAGTGACGATCAAGATAGTGTTAATGAGAGATAGAACAATATAAAAAACAGCATCCTAAAAGTAGAAAAACAACTACTAAAGCCTACAGGAAAAGAACGAACTAAAAGAAAGTGCTGGATGACAAATGAGATCTTAGATTTGATGGATCAAAAAAGAACGTGGAAAAATAGAAATCAAAATAAATATAACGAATTGCATAGAATAATTAAAAGAAAAATTAAAGAAGCTAAAGAACAATGGATGGAAGGTCAATGTAATGTAATTGAACAGTATCTAAAGAAACACGATTCTTACAATGTACACAAAAAAATTAAAGAAATCCTGCACATACATAGAAAAAAGGGCAATATGACACTTTTCAACGATGACAATAAAATTATTACTAATGACAAAGAAATAGTAAACAGATGGCAGGAGTACATTGTAACCTTATTTGACGACGATAGGGAAGAGGTTGAAATACATGACAATAATGCGGACAGTCCAAGAAGCATTTTAAGATCAGAAGTAGAAAACGCAATAAAATCAGCCAAAGTAAGAAAAGCCGTAGGCCCAGACGAGATACCGGCAGAAATAATCAAAATAATGAACGAAACGGCAGTGGAAACACTAACACCTTTGTTTAATAAAATATATGATTCTGGAGAAATTCCGAAAGAGTGGTTGCAATCCATCTTCATGCCTATCGCAAAGACCAGTAACCCTAAAACATGCGGAGACTATAGACTCATCAGTATAATGAGCCAAGTACTCAAAATGTTTTTAAGAATAATCCATCAAAGAATATACAAACAGTGCGAAGACTGCTTAAGTGAATCTCAGTTTGGTTTTCGTAAGGCACTTGGAACAAAGGAAGCGCTGTACTGTATGTAGGTGTTAATACAAAAATGCTTAGATTATTAAAAGCCTGTATATATATGTTTTGACAATATTGAGAAGGCATTTGATACAGTAAAGCATGAAGAACTTATAAGTGCATTAAATAGTATAAATATAGGATATAAAGATCTACGAATTATAAAGGAACTATATTTGAACCAGACTGCGACTATAAAGTTAAATTCGAAAGAAACCAATAAGTAACATATAAACAAAGGCGTAAGGCAGGGTTGCATACTTTCGCCAACGTTATTCAATATCTACTCTGAAATTGCAGTTGCAAAAGCTTTAACCAGCGAAGAGAAGGGAATAAAAATTAACGGGGAATACATTAACTGCATTCGATACGCTGATGACATGGCAATCCTTACAGATAACATCAGAGATCTAAATTACTTATTAAATAGAATAAACACTGAATATGATAACATTGGCCTTAAAATAAATCAGAAAAAGACCAAGATGATGATTGTTAACAAAGTCCCAACTCATAACGAATTGCTCTTGCTGGGCAGCAAGCAAATCCAACAAGTTAGTAAATATAAATATTTTGGCTGTCAACTAAACGAAACCTGGGACCCTGATCAGGAAATTAAGATCAGGATCGAATTAGCACGTAGCGCCTTCACTAAAATGAAGAGTTTATTGTGCAATAAACAATTAGACATTAATATTAGACGGAGGATGGTTCAGTGTTACATATTACCAGTTTTATTGTACGGAATAGAGTCGTGGACCTTTAAAGTAAAAATGATGAATAAAATAGAGGCATTCGAGATGTGGATGAATCTCCGAATGCTCCGTATTCCATGGACGGATAAGGTTACAAATGAGGAAGTTTTAAGACGAATGGGAAAGGAACGTGAATTACTTGTACTCATAAAACGAAGGAAAGCCGAATACTTTGGTCACATAATGCGTAGCAGCAAGTATCGAATGTTGCAGCTTATTATGATGGGTAGGGTAGAAGGAAAAAAAAGAATAGGACGACAAAACCTATCCTGGTTTAGAAACCTAAGGAACTGGACTGGTTTAGAAGTGCAGCAGTTATTCAACATAGCCCGAGACAGAAATAAATACGGTGAAGTGATCGCTAACATCAGGAACTGATAGCACCAGAAGTAGAATGATGCTCCGAATAACTCATCACCCCAGAGTGAGAAAGAGGTTATACCAAAAAAAAACTTTGCGTGAAAAGCTCCGTTATTCAACATTAGACCATATAAATGTCCTAACCTTAAATGTAGTAACTCAATTATTGAGTATTTTACGTTACGGAAGCAACCTTACCTTTTATTATTTAATTATTAAAGTTCTGTTTAAACTCTTTATTTGTATGATTTAACCTAAAAAATACTACATAATTCTGCAGGTAAAAAAAAATAAATCTACTATTAATGTAATTATTTATTTATTTAGTTATTATTTTTTAACTATAATATTATTAATAATAATTAATTCTTTTAAAATATGTCTGTTACTAAAATTGTTGTGGATTCGTCTTGGCAGTTATACTTGGGCCAGTCTTTGCAGTTAAGCTTGGGCCAGTCTTTGCAGTTACGCTTGGGCCAGTCTTGGCAATTATGCTCGGGTCAGTCTTGGTAAGCCAGTATTGGCCCAGCCTTGGTTAAAGCCTGGTATGATAACGTCGTGCCAGCATTGGTGACCATGCTTGGCCCAGCCGTGGCAATCAAGTTTGGACCAGCCATGGCAACCAAGCTTGGCTCAGTCATGGCAACCAAGCTTGGCACGACGTTATCATTCCAGGCTTTTACCAAGGCTGGGCCACTACTGGCTTACAAGCCTGGGCCAGAGTGTTTCAGAGTTGGGCCAAGCCT
Organism: Sinopyrophorus schimmeli; assembly: GCA_036325965.1. Classification (NCBI taxonomy): domain Eukaryota; kingdom Metazoa; phylum Arthropoda; class Insecta; order Coleoptera; family Elateridae; genus Sinopyrophorus; species Sinopyrophorus schimmeli. The sequence goes on from JARFIZ010000412.1 coordinate 512,826, forward strand.
GGGCCAAGTCTGGGTCCCTCGTTACTTCCTGTATGGGAATGCACAAAAAATTAATTTTACAGTAAACATTGAAATCGGAATATCTCTGTGAATATTAATAATAATATGTTATAATTTTTTGAATAAATAATTGAGCTCAGAAAATTGTTAGAATTATAAAAACATTTTTGAGTGTTATTTATTTTTTATGTGACTTCCCGAGTCGAAATTTAGAGCCTACATAGATCCCGGAGTCGATGTTTAGAGCCTACATAGATTCCCCTAGTACGAAAAAGACCCGATTTATAGCACTGTAACCCGACTAGGTCCGACAGTTAGCCCCTAGCTCCTACCATTCCCCAAGCGATGTGATTTTGAACCTCTGTCCGATAACTGCAAATACCGAAATCAGCTGAGCAGCGTTGCCAGTTGTTTTCGATATTGTAATTTGTCTGTTGATCACAAGTTAGCTGTTATATTACAATTGAATACGTTTATATTTTTTCATATCATTTATACAGATAAAGTACGCGTAAACTAAATACTTTTTATGTAAGTTATGGTTTTAAGCGTTGACATTTGTTATTACACTATTACGTTTATTAATTAACATCCAAATTAATTATATGTATATTTAAATAAAAACTTGTTAATACTAATAACTAAAATGTTTTTAAAATCTTGTCTATTAAATTTATGAGAATGGCATTAAATGGGTTCGACTATATGAAAAAGACGTGGCAACACTCCCTATTTACATGTGTTCTTTTACATTGATGACTGTCCACCAGTCAAGTAAATCTTATGGTCGGGAAACCTAACCTAAAAAGTGCGCTCTTATTATTAATCTTTACCGATTTGTCTTTAATTCCGAAGAAACAGCAACAGCTTACTAAAAAGTTACTAACTCAGAAAGTAAAACCCATCCTACAAAATCTCAGAGTAATCCAGGTATTTTATAATTTTGAATATTGTTTTATCAAAGTTACTAGGTAATTCTGTACTATCAATGTATTTGTATATTATAATACAAAATAAATATATATATATAGGTATATATAGGTATATATAGGTATATATACATACAATATTAGTTTAATTATTATAAATACTAATAATAATACTTATGATTATTATTCTTCTTTTTTTTAATGTAATTGTTATTTTAAACTTCAGCTACGTATTTTAAATAAAAGTATTCTAATCATTTTAAATGCGAATTAAATCCATATTATTATTATTATTATTATAAAATAGGGTACAAAGGTCTAAAATCGGACCTAATTTAAATTTCCATCAGATCCGACTTTGAGCCCCAAAGTGGTAAAGATGGAAATTTGTACCACTTTGGAGACCAAAGTCGGACCTAATTTAACATAGGAATAAACTCCACTTTAAGTCTCCGAGTCCGGAATGAGTCCGACTTTAGGAGGCTCAATGTCGGCGCTAAATTTCGACTCGGGTTAGGATGTTTTGATTGTAAGACTCGATACGACAATTTGCATTATATAAATGTGAATTTTTACTATAGAATAAATTATTTAGGGTAAAGCAGAGAGTGATTGTACATTGACCGTGATTTTCCACTTAAAAAAAACAGTACTTTGTGTTATTTAACACAAAATAATATTTTTTTTCAAAGTGAACAATCACTGTTGATAATTTGTTATTTACATTTCGATATTCATTCTGTAGTTCTTAAACAGTTGTTTTTTTGAAGCGATATCATATTTGTTCTTTCTAAAGTTTTATAAAACATAATTTGAACACGTGCTCTGTTTTAAATCGTAGGTACCATTACAAATAATTTATTTAATAAATTTGATTTTTAGACACGATTTAGGCTATAGATACAATGACTTAGAATGCTAGTTTCCTTAGTTGTATCGTTATAAACTTTTAAAATTATATAAAATCAAAAGAAAAAAAATTGGAATTTTATTATAAAAAAAAATACTAATAATAATTGTTTTGAATAAAACTAATATATTTTATTTATTTAATAGATCATGCCTTTTCTACATCTACTTAGGTATATGACTTAAACTACCTTATACATAAGTATTAATTTAGTTAAAGTATGGACTAACTACATAATGTATGCGTGTACTATCCTCTTTAGTATCTAGTTGCCTATATTTTGACAGAAACGCATGCTTTGACTGTAACTCATACATAAGCACTGAAGTTTTTCCTACAAAAATGTATTTTTGAAATTCTTAAGACTGTGGCAAGTCATTTATTATAATAAATTGTTAATACAAAATTTAAAAAAATGCTACTAAAGTTGATATTTTCGTTATACAAGAAAGTGTGAATAAAAATTATCTCTGCGTGTTGTCTAAACTTAAAAATGGTTTATGAGTAATAAAGTAAAGACAGTAACTCAAATATCTTTAAAAAGTTATTGTAAATAAAAGCCCCTAAATACCCCATTCAACAATTTCCAGACGAGCAAAGCCCATTACATATTAACAAGGTATTCTCGTGTATATTAACATTAAAGCTGTCAGAGAAGACACCGTATAATTGGTTAGCTAGACCAGCAGGTAATAAACTAAACCTTCGTTGCACTCTTTACCACGAACGAAATATCTTTGGTCCTTGTTGCTGTCAATTTACATTTTCAAACAGTATACGCCTTTGCATTACCATAATAATTCAAAAATATTCTCAGAATGTATATATCGTTATTCACAAATGTATAAACATATCACAGTCTAAGTGACAATGAAGAAAATTAAACAAATACTTTTAAAAATCGAATTAAAAGTCTATACTATAAAAGTATATTTTTGATGAGCTTCATTATCACCTCAACATCGTTTCATTTTACATTTGTTTCAAAAATAATAATTGCAATCGTAAAGTTGTCTTTTAAATTGCTGTTGTATTTCGAATTTTTATGTTTGAAATAACCATTAAAGAGCGTAGATTAACATAGGTTGAAGTTTTTACGCTGCTATATAATTAAAATTTATCGAAGAATTTTTACTTCTATTAAGACTTGTCGCAGTTGTGGGCAAAGTAATAGATTCAATTAACCGCCTACACGAGACTACCTAACAGAGCTTTTATATTTTTTAACGATTATTAATTTGTTCATTTTTAAATAAATGTAGGCATATAAAGAAATATTAAAAATTTTAAAATAAAAATTTTTCAATTTAAAAAAATTAATTTTGGTTGTTAAAATAAAAGAAATAAATTGATATGATACTTAATTACACATAGGTTTATCATAAAAAAATTATAAAATTTAAACAATTTAAATTACTACGCCTTTATTATTGTTTATAATTCGACGTACGATGAAATATATGCTGGTAAAGAAATAATTCATTAATATGACATATAAACTGACATGAGTTTAAAAATGAGCATCGTAATTAATAAATTTATTTATGACTAGAATACAATTAATGGTAGACAATAGTATCAATTGCTTTATATTCAATATCACTTTATTAAATTATACATTATGCAACTAATTAACGAATCTGTTAAATTATAAGTGAAATAATTTATTTGTTTATTGTTCTTGACACCATTTTGGTTGATTCAATTATTCTTTAAATATTATTGTCTATACGTCATTATTAAATGGAAAATGATATGTCTGATATTGGAATTTCATGTACACTGACTAGCGTTTAAAACTGCACCACCGACTTAATAAAAAATAAACTATTTATACGTATTTAAAAAGAGAATTATAAATAAATAACGAATGTATAGGATAGTTTGCACTTGTACACACACTTTAAAATTTTTGACTAACATTAATGATTTTAAAGTGTTCAAATACTAATCATTTAAAGTAAAGAACTAAAGCCGGTTTGATCAAAAAACTGCCCGTTTTTTGGAAAAATTTGTTACCACTGATTTTGTTAAGAAGAACATGCTGATTCATTTCTGTCGAAAAAAAAGTTAAAAAAAGTATTGGGAATATGGAGTTTTTTGACTTCGAAAATTGAGCTTGAAAGATTTTTTAAGTGACTTTTTATGCAAATAAATTATGAAAACGGCGACAAAAGGGCGAAAGCAATTAAAAAAATTAAATTTTAATTAAAATAATTACTTTTTTTGCAATTAAAGACAAATTATATATAACTTCCATTTTTCAGCTAGCGATATTAGGCTGATTTTCAAACGCGTTTTCAACAATGTTCCCATTATCCGATGAAAAAAATTCTTTCACTACTCCACTTGATTTTTGATGCTCTTTTCATAAAAACGTAGTCATTAATTTTTAAATTAACATTTGGTTAATTGGGCAGTTCTCTGATCAAACCGGCTTTCGTTCTTGGCGAAATCGCTAGTGCGTTAAAAACTGTACGTTTTAATTTTTTTCATTTGGAACCGTATTTTTTCCAACAAACTATAAATATATTGTTGATGTTAATAAAGAAGTGAATAAGCAAATCATTAAAAGTTTTATTGTAACTGAAATTTTAAATAGCGTAATTTGTATTTATTATACAAAATAACAATTTTTGAAGAAATATTGAGAATAAAACGTCAATACAAATTAAAATTTGACAACTAACATAACTAAGATTATTCCTCAAATACTGTAGATCACATTCCATATTTTGGGCATTTCGAAACATATCATTTTAGCATCATAACAGTAGAATTAATTTTATACATATTTATAATCACAAATTTTTCGGAACTAAAAAGCCGAAATAAAATAAACTACGACAAATATGTTTATGCTTCCATTGCTTTTTGGTAACTACTAAGCTTGCACGAATTTATTATGTTTGCTCTGTAATAATATTTTACCGGGAAAAAGGCAAATCGCTTAGTCAAATTGGTGAAATGTTTAACTTAAATAAATTACTTGTTAAATTAATTTGCGACAGATATTACAAAAAAAACAGAATAGAAAATAAACCTTTTGCAAGAAATATTAAAAAACTGACAACTTCAGATAAGAAATATATCATAAGAGAAATTAGACAAATGCTCCACAATTAGTGGGTATTCAAGAAATGGTACATACAACTATTTTAGATGCCGGTAAGTACACTGGTTGCATAGGGGCGCCTTGCATGACTTAGAGTTTATTTTATTCAGTTTTTGACTTCCCCCAGTGGGGCTTTAAACGTTGTGGAGGCAAAAAGGTTTCACTCCATTCCTGGCTATCGAGGTCTGCACAAATGACTCACTGCAGCTTTTATTTATAACATTATGCAAAAATTGCTGTTTTAATCCTTTAATGGAAATGTTGAGGAGCTGAAAGCTTGCATCTTTGCAGTAGTAATAATATCGTCAAAATAACTATCTAACGCATCTTCAAATGACGTATTGTCAGAACAACGATTCTATTGGCTAATTTAATGATATTTATAAGTTACTTTGACAGTTCATAGTATCATCAAAACAGCGCTACATATTATACTTATAATAAGGATTCATTTATTTGATTCAAGCGTTCAATGAAGAACTCTCGTGAATGTGTGCAGTTTCCCTCATGTAGGTAACTTTTTTGCACTTTTTTTTAAATTTTGATTATTTTAGAAATTATAAGCTCATGGCACTTTACTGAAACACTCCCATAATTCGAAATAAAATTATTTTTTTTAAATTATTTATTAATTCAACGGTAACTTGTTATACATTTTTGGAAAGCCCTTGACGAGCTTTATCCAATTATCTACCTAAAAAATTAATACTTTTTTAATTAATACAAGAAAGTTAACACGATTTCCGGTTAAACCGGAAGTAGAACAATAGTTGTATTGATGGCAGTGCATGAATCGAATAAATTAAAGAAACTTTTATAAGGTAAAAGTCCCTATTATGAGACGATGTCCCGATTTATGATACATTACGTGAATACATTAATTTATTCAAAAAGTACACAATAATCTTTTTAAAAAATACAAAGAATACATAACTTCATCAATTTTGAAAACAATTTACTAAGTTTGCAATTATTCTTTTGTTATTGTTTAAAGAAAAAATATAAAAGTATAAGCGGTTTGACATTTGCACTTAAATCCACGCCCTGAGCAAAGTTGGGCGACAACGACTAATATTCAATTTTTCAGTCGCGTTAAATTTAATTGCCACTTCTATTTATATATGTGCATTATATGATATTTGAAAGCTAATGAGTATTAGATTTCAATTCTATAAGCATTTATGCTATTTTATGACTATTTTATGACTATTTTCGACCGTATCATTAACACCTACACTTATAAACTTGGACGTACCGGTTATTTGAGACATTTAAGAGTGTATCGCGCAATAGGGACATACTATTTTGCTTGTCCGGACTTCAAGAGACAGTTTACATTTATAAGTTTTAAATAAACAACCAACGATATTAACTATTTAAAAAGTTTAGTTCTGTAATATGAAGTATTGTTGATTAGTACAGCTTAAAATCATTATTTACGAGTAAGTATTTTTAATGAAATAACGTTATATTATAAACTTAACCTACAATCATAAAATGAAACTTTGTTGTACTTGAGCAATTTTTTTTTTTAATAATTAAATAAGTTTTTAATATTTTTACATATATTATATGTATATTGATTTATAAAATGTTTTGGATTAAATAACAACAGTGTGCGAAACAAAAATTTTAATTAAAAACTGAGAGAATGGAGAATAAACAAAAATCAAAGAAGACAAGAAAGCAATCTAAATTAACAAAAAAAAACAAGTTGTGCTCAAATGTGAAGAGTAAAATAACAAAGAAAAAGATTAAAAGGAATAACTATGATCCGTTAAGTATCGAAAAAGCTTTAAAGGCGATCTTTACGAAAGGCAGTAGTTGCCTTTGGAGTACCTGTAACTACACTAGGTAGAAAGAAAAATATTGGTCCTGTTGAGAAGATAAAAAATAAGACAGGACCGAGCACAGTGTTATCATCGAAAGAAGAGGATGATATTTTCAAGTGGGTGCTGGATAGAGCTGCGATGGGAGCGCCTTAGGGTGGCGCAAAAAAACCAACTATTTTTTTTTGTAGTCTCGAGAAAAAAAATGTTAGTTTTTGATGTTTTAAGAGTACCTCCAAAGGGCAGCTCAATAAAAAAATTTTAAGAGGTCGCTCAAAATTTTTTAAAATTTCAAAATCCGTCAAAATACAATTTTTTTAAATTTTTTTTTTCGTTACGGTATAATTTTATAGACAAACAAAAAATAAGTTTCTGAAAGTTTCAATTTAAAATTTGAGTTTTAAAAGGTCGCTCAGAATTTTTTTTTATTTATTAGTGCATCACTTTGGATTTTTTCGAGCGACATTTTAATATTAAAATTAAAATTTCATACATTTTTTTTTCATTATTTAGTAAAATAATAAACAAAAATTCACCACGAGATGAACTGAAAATGAAACACATGACAAAAAAAAAACAAAATTTTATTAAAAAGTGCGTATTAAATTTGCTTTATTAGCATTGGGATATAATCCAAAGTGATGTACTAATAAATAAAAAAAAATTCTAAGCGACCTTTTAAAACTCAAATTTTAAATTGAAACTTTCAGAAACTTATTTTTTGTTTGTCTATAAAATTATATTATAACGCAAAAAAAAATTGCAACAGAAAAAAAAAATTAATAGAACAGGTTAAAAAGCTGCAAAAAAAAATTAAAGAAGAAAAAGAAATTTGATCTTACGATAATTTTCGTTGATTAGTCGTTTAATTTAAAAAATTTAATGATTTGTTGTCCTAAATTGATTTTTTAACTGTCTCAATAATGGGAACCTGCATCATGAGACACTGGGGCCATACACCTTTAAAGTGTTTCATAAATAAGGACACAGCGGTTCCCATTACAAAAGCTTATTTTGAAGTATTTTTAAATTAATATTTAGTGCAAACTCAAAATATTAATATAAAAATGATAAAACATATGTATCATTTAATTTAAATTGTGTTTTACACTAAAACTGATTAAATAATAGCGCTAATGTTTGACCTACCTAGAAATGTGTCTCATAATAGGGACTTTTACCTTACCTGTATTTTTTTGGAAATTTTAATTATTTTAGTAATTATAAGCTCGTGGTACTTGACTGAAACACATCCATAATTTAAAAAAATATATATTTTTTTAAATTATTTATTAATCAAATGGTTTTGTTGTTATACATTTTTGAAAAGCTCTGGACGAACTTTATCAAATTATATAAAAATTAATGCCTTTCTATTTAAGATAAGAAAGTTGACACGATTTCCGGTTAAATTGGAAGTAGGACAAAAGTTAGATTTACACAAGTAAATAGATTATTATTTTAGGAGTTACAAGCTCGTAGCACTTTAAATGAAACACCCGGTATAAAGCTCTATCAAATTTGTACGTCATATCAGAAGTTACATTCCAGAGCACCACCACTGTTGAGACTGAAAAGTCTACTTAAACAGTGTTATTAAAATTATAAATAGAAATAAAACTAAACGAAACATTTAAAAAGCAAGAAAGCAAATTAATATTTAAATCCTACGATCACTAATAACGAAATGATTGACTTTATCGTTGTAAAAGGCGATCTTTAATCAAACTTAACACACATTCTCCTATTGTTATGGATGTTATCATTGACTAAATCTAAATAATAGTTTGAATATTGCAGTCAAAATATCTTTTCGAGTCAAAGTTTAAGGATTGTTATGTCAGACACCTGATCCTAGTTATTTCAGAGTTAGCGCTTAAAATCGATATCGTAACTTAGAAATCACATGGCACATTAAAAAATTTTATGCCCACGTATTACAAGAGATTGAACGTAAAATCAATTACATATCGAACAGGCAATGGTATAAACGTATCGATTTACGTTTTAAATTTAAAGGTTAAATTAATTATTTATTCAACATGCGACTTAAAAGATTTAAAATCTCAGATGTTTAAATGGATTTCTTAAGAATCTAAAAACTTTTTTTCGTATTATTACACAATGCCATGAAAGAACAATTAATAATAAAACTGCCTTATTGTATAGTATTACCAACAAATTAAAAACTAAGTGAAAATTTCTTTTGACAACTTTATTCTTGTATCTTAAGTACATATCTTATTTTAACCTGTGTAATATTTTATTCGACTATATTGTACCCCGTCGGTTATCTTGCTATTTATCAGTACACCTACGTTGCGAGCGGCACCTGAGCCTCTGAAATTCATTTTCTGAATCCGTTTAGTCCATTCGTAAGTCATTGTTGTGAAGCATTCTTAGCTCACTCATAATATTCATATAAATATCTTATTATGCGTTCACTATTCTTCTTGATTATGATGTATATTTTGATGCATTTCTTATCTCGTAAGGTACTTAAGTATGATTGGACGCTCCTCCATTAAACACCTTCTGGTTTCTTCGCTTAAGAGGCTGAAGCTTTACAATTATATTCACTGTGTGCTTTGCATATTTGATAGTCGATTTTGTATTATGAATGGAAGTTACTTGAGATACAAGTTCTTAAATGATTTTTATATCTTGAAAAGCTTTCAATTATTGTTTAAGTTTAAATTACAGAAATAAATCATTAAATACCTATACCACGTTTATCATAAATTTACTTTTTTTTGCCAATAATAATAACAATTATAAATAAACAAAGCTTTGAGTTTAAATAAGTTTTAGTTTGATTAAAAATTAAATAAAAATTTGTTATTTAATTTAATTTTTTAAAAAGGCATTAAACTTAATATGCAATAGTCAAAGCGGCAACCGTTAAAAGGGTGGTGAACCAGAATAAGTACAAAATGGACTTTATTACTTCTTACAATTAGATATTCGACAAATAATAAACCAACGGTCTGGCGATCTGTACTTGTCAAATTGTTTTTTTTGTATAAATTTTTTTTCTTCATTTTTTGTAAAATAAGATATAAGTTCAATGTTTTACTATTGGAAGGAGTTTCGATCCGTAGAATATAAAAATTTAAGTCTGGTACCCATATTCTTGACACAACTGTTTGGCAGACCACCCTCAAAATATTTATTGGAATAATAAATTTTCTATACAAGGTATAAGAAAAAATTCAACGTCAAAATTTTTGTTTTTTATTTTTCTTTTGAATAGAATTGGTCTGGCACATTAATCTATATACACCGTGTCCCAGAACTAATAGACGCCATTGATACATCTCACAGAAAATAAAATTCTGAGACAAAAAGTCCTTTGTTATTTTTTGATCAGACCCATAGATAATTAGTTATTAACAAAAATGTGTGGCCAATCAGGTGCGCGTTATAGCAGCAAGAAGAAAGAGGGGGAAAGTGAGAGGTGACTGCAAGAGTGAGATGAAGGCGGGACAGCAGCAGGCTCGCTCGCACGGCAGTCTAAGGGAGTAAACACAGTCACTATTTCTGAGATTCAACACTCAGGTGCCTCTTCACTAAAATTTATTATTAAATTAATTTCTGGAATTTCTGAAGAGTCGAGCACATAAGAGTTAATGCTTGGACTTTTCGTCCCGTTGTTAAAGTTGCTGTCCCGTCTTCATCTCACTCTTGCAGTCACCTCTCATTTTCCCCTTCTTTTTTCTTGCTGCTATAACGCGCACCTGATTGGCCACACTTTTTATTAATAACTAATTATCTATGGGTCTGATCAAAAAATAACAAAGAACTTTTCGTCTCAGAATTTTATTTTTTGTGAGATGTATCAATGGTGTCTATTAGTATTGGGACACCCTGTATATAAAAATCAATGCCACTTTTCGTTGGAATTTTATAACTCAAGAACGGGCTCACCTATCCAAACCAAATGTTTAGGCTTTGTTCGGACTATTTAGTAGATGGTTTATGTGAAGTTTGCACAACATCGGTAGAACGGTTCTTCATTTATCACATTTTTTGTAACAAATGAATTCAATAAATGGCGGATCATTTTGTTAATGGGGATTGTGCTCCGTATATCGGAAACGGCTGGTCGATTTTGACGGGACTTGAATTAACAGGTAGAAGACACTATCCTTGAGTAACATACGCTATATTTTATTTTGAAAAAAAATAGTTTTTACTTTGAAATCGCAATACCCGAGCGAAGCCGGGTGGGCCAGCTAGTACTTCATAAAAATAGAAAGAATTTCTTTTTCACTATATTAGTGTCATCTAATGAATTGTCTTAAAAAATAATTATACTCATCTTATACATATAGCAAAAATGTATTTTTTCAATAGTTTTCATTCTTGAAAATTTAAAAAATTTAAATTTTTGTAAACCGCGTAAAAGCGAAATCGTATAAAACAAGTAGTGTGTGAATCGACGGATATGTCTAGTATAGTATATTGTATATTTTGCTTAAAACTCAACTTTTGTTTTTAAATCCAAAAATTATTGTAAACAAATTGAATAAAAACAAGGATGTGCATATTCGAGCGAAAAGTGGCACATTTTCGAGCGAAAGAAGCAAACGAAGGGCTACACAAAGCGACCCTCTTCATTTTCTGAAATCGGAATGTGTCACTTTGAGCTCGAATGTGCAAACTCCGTTTTAAGCACGATTCACAATAATCAATATAATAAAATTTACTAAAGATGTTTAATTAAATGTTAGTTTACGGTCTTAGACGACTAACTTCAACTATCGAATTTTTGTTAGTTGTGCGCGCGCAACTGCTGTTGCGTACTAAAATTTTGCTGTGAACAAGTATGCTGTACAAATCTCATACATGTAAAGAGAGATTATTTATTTTATTAAAAATATCTTTCTTTTAATTAATTTTGTTACTTTGTCAAAAATCTTATTATTTTTTTTATTAACAATCACTACTCTATTTTTTTAAAAACTAGCGTTATGGATTTTTATTAATAAAAAATTGTATTTTAATGATCATGTTATCTGGTGCCACCACACATGTTTATGTATTTGTCGCCGACATATTTGCAGTGAAAACGTACTTTTACACTCATGACCATAGTAAATACGTTTGTCGAACATAAAATCCATATTTACTAAACCAAATTTAAATTTATGGTTTGAAAAAGCAAAGGATAAAGCAGATAAATCTAATGAATGCAGAGTACTTGCACGTTCGAGCAAAAAATGGTACATTTCCGAGCAAGGGAAGCAAGCACGACCCAGAGCTGCACGGTTTATTTGCCGAGATCGGAATGTGCCACTTTAAGCTTGTACGTACACACTCGGTTTTAAGCACGATTCATAATAATTACAGTCGAACCTCGATAAGTTGAAGTTGAAAGGAAACTAAAAATAAGTTCGACTGTAATTTACTTTCTTAGACGGCTAACTTCAACTGTCAAATTTTTGTTATCTGTGCGCACGCAACTTCCGTTGCCTGCTAATATTTTACTCTAAACGTGCCAAAAGAAGTAGGTATAACTTCAAATTTGTTTGTTATTATTGGTACTAAAGTTTCAGAATAATGTAAGAGAGAGTGGGGCAAGAGTGGCACCTTAAGCTTTTGAAGGAAAAGTAAGCAAAACAGTCCAAAATTTAGAATGTTTATTAACTTTGGTTATAGTACATCTGTTTAGCATACAAATCTAAAACAAAAAGAAAGTCATTTATCAGAAATACTTATTATTTTTAAATATTTAATTTGTCTCCTCTTGCCCCATCAGCGGGGCAAGAGGAGACACGCACTTTGTTACAATAATTAAATAAATAAATCATCCACAAAATTATCTGCACATATGACAAATTCATGCTTGTGAATTACAGTCAGTACAAGTCATATGGAACCATTTTTGGCTTGGAAACACTGTAGGGGGAAAGTGGCATGAAACAGCCAAGTTTTGAAAGAGCCATTATCAATTACGCGGTAGTTTTCATACGAATCGTTTATGTATTATTATTTTAAGATAGCAACACTAGCCAGATATCCCCCACAAAAATTTGACCGTTCACCGTCAATAAACGGCGCCGATACAACGAATTGAAGATTTTGTCGTCAAAAAGTAAAGTTTTGAGTTCAGTTTATTTGTTTTCTAACGCATATACGTACGTACAAAACTAATAATAATATGATTACACTATAATTTTATAGATATATTAGGCCTTCTAATAACGTATATATTTTGTAGACTAATCTTTGATTTCATAGTAATTTTCGAGATTTTGTTTCTTGAGAGAATATGTTATGAAAGAGCCGGATTGCAGTGTAATGAAAGAGCCACCTTTTAATTGCATAAAATGCAATAATAATTGTAGTAACAGCAATCAAGAGTGGTACCGATGCAAAGTTGTAATGGTTGGGCATATAAATCCTGTGGCGTAAAAGGGAAATTGCATTATTTTTGCTAAAACCGTTTTTAAGTTTTTGCAATGATTGATCTCAAACGTCAAATTTTTTGACAGTTTCTTAGATTTATGTAAGTAAATATTTTATCGAGAGTTTGCGTTATTTAAAACGTTTTATAATTATATAAGATCTAAAATTATAGCTTAAGATTATTATTAAATAATATCTTCGTTAATGTGCAGTTTTAATCTTGTAATAAGAACATGGTTTTTTCAAAACTTGGGTTGGCTTTTTCAATACCTATAGGTTATGAAAAAGCCAAATTTTATTTTTTTTTATAAATGATTAGAAGTCGAAAAATATCGTTAATTTTGAAAAATGTTTTATGACATTACGTACATAAATGCATGAACAATTACAGATTTAAAAAAAAATTGATTTATTTATGTCCTTCTATATTATTTATCCCTTTTTTTAAAACTGGCTGTTTCATGCCACTTTTCCCCTACCTATTCGTCCACAAAGTCAATGTACAGGTAGCCCTCCTACAGCACGACTTTTTCTAGCAACCTAGTTATAGGAGAGTTACCTGTATTTGCCGTCACAAAAGAAACAGGCAGTGTCGTCCCCTAAAACATTATAACGTCTTGTGTCTACTCTTGCCCCTAAATGAAGCTCAACTGTTAAATATATGGCAAACCACGATATTTTTTGATTATCTGGTTAAAACATGCGGCTAGTTGCAGGTTAGGAATGCCACGGTAAGTCGGCGACGGTAATTTACTGTATTTTTTTATCCACTGTTATAATCGCATTTCTTTCAACTTAGTGCTTACATCAACATTATATGAAACAAATAATTTACCTTAAACTACTAAAAATGCAGAAAAAATATCACTTTTAACCAGTGATGGATTTAGGCCTAATCCCGTGAGGCCCGGGCCTAGCGCGGCATAATTTGAAGGGCGGCAAAATTTTTGAAATGCCAAAATTTTAGAGGCGTATAAAAATATTGGATCAAAATTAATGAAATTCATCTTTTAAAAGGGCGGCACATCGAACGGGGCCTAGGGCGGCAGCAAGCCTAAATCCTTCACTGCTTTTAACGTATTTACCAGCGATTGTCAAATACATAAACACACTATCATTGATAATAGAAACGTTGGATTTTATAAAGTGGTAAATTTTGAGCTATCTACTCTTACGCCCTGGGCCACTCTTGCCCCACTCTCCTCTAATAAGAAAAACAGATTTATTAATTTGTAATTAATTTAAAAACAGTAAATAATTTTTAATTTTAAAGTAATAAAATTATTAAATTTTATTATTGTTATTTACTTATTTGTTTATGAAAACTAGTTATTTAGTCATAGAAAATACATTCATAGTAGGGGGAAAGTGGCATGAAACAGCCAGTTTTAAAAACAGGGATAAATAATATAGAAGGACATAAATAAATCAATTTTTTTTTTAAATCTGTAATTGTTCATGCATTTATGTACGTAATGTCATAAAACATTTTTCAAAATTAACGATATTTTTCGACTTCTAATCATTTATAAAAAAAAATAAAATTTGGCTTTTTCATAACCTATAGGTATTGAAAAAGCCAACCCAAGTTTTGAAAAAACCATGTTCTTATTACAAGATTAAAACGGCACATTAACGAAGATATTATTTAATAATAATCTTAAGCTATAATTTTAGATCTTATATAATTATAAAACGTTTTAAATAACGCAAACTCTCGATAAAATATTTACTTACATAAATCTAAGAAACTGTCAAAAAATTTGACGTTTGAGATCAATCATTGCAAAAACTTAAAAACGTTTTTAGCAAAAATAATGCAATTTCCTTTTATGCCACAGGATTTATATGCCCAACCATTACAATTTTGCATCGGTACCACTCTTGATTGCTGTTACTACAATTATTATTGCATTTTATGGAATTAAAAGGTGGCTGTTTCATTACACTGCAGTCCGGCTGTTTCAAAACATATTCTCTCAAGAAACAAAATCTCGAAAATTACTATGAAATCAAAGATTAGTCTACAAAATATATACGTTATTAGAAGGCCTAATATATCTATAAAATTATAGTGTAATCATATTATTATTAGTTTTGTACGTACGTATATGCGTTAGAAAACAAATAAACTGAACTCAAAACTTTACTTTTTGACGACAAAATCTTCAATTCGTTGTATCGGCGCCGTTTATTGACGGTGAACGGTCAAATTTTTGTGGGGGATATCTGGCTAGTGTTGCTATCTTAAAATAATAATACATAAACGATTCGTATGAAAACTACCGCGTAATTGATAATGGCTGTTTCAAAACTTGGCTGTTTCATGCCACTTTCCCCCTAAGTAGAAGAAAGAATTCCACATAGTCCAAAGCTAGTAGGTATCTTTACGTTTAGTAAATTATCAGAAATTAATCTTTGGAGATTAAGTTACCAAAGTCCTATTGTTAGATGACACTAACAATTTTTTTATTACGGAATTATAAAGTTATGATCGGCTCTGCTACCGAATTAACTATTTAAGTTTAATTTTATGTTTATAAAGAAATGCTTTCAGTTAGTTTAATTATTCTAAACTGGTTTGAATACAAAAAAGATGAGAACGTTTCATAATATCAATAGCATTCTTCATTGAATATAAATGTATAAAATTAAATAGAAATTAATAAAGAAATAAAATAAATTGTCTAAATTACTCATCGTATTATAAGTATGATGTTTATATCTAGATACTAAAAGATAAATTAGTTATATA
Organism: Sinopyrophorus schimmeli; assembly: GCA_036325965.1. Classification (NCBI taxonomy): domain Eukaryota; kingdom Metazoa; phylum Arthropoda; class Insecta; order Coleoptera; family Elateridae; genus Sinopyrophorus; species Sinopyrophorus schimmeli. The sequence goes on from JARFIZ010000412.1 coordinate 528,775, forward strand.
AACTAATACACGCAGGTATATCGTTTTAAGTGCTAAGTCCAAGCATATTTACATACATTATCATATTTTAAGCATGATTAAACAGTGTTCAAATCCACTGACGTCTTCATTCGTTTCGTTCTCGCCTGGATTTATATAAGAATCTTCCCCATTTGTTCAGTTAAATCTGAACAATTTTTAATAAAGTCATCGTAAACGATTGGTCAACGTAACTTAGTTGTCACTATTCAATGTTGTTCCCTGCAAAAGACCACATTCGCTTTAACATTTTGCTGATCTTATCGAAAACTCAGCGTATCTCTGTAATACTCAAAAGGTATTCAGTATGGAATATAAAAGAATTTATTAATTATACAAAACTTTCGTATTTTTACACTTCACAAAGAGATGTTTTTTCTTAATCATGTAAGCGAACCTTTTTTTTTTGTAAAGTGGTGTAGGTATTTTAGAATGCTGGCGTGTTCGAAAATTAAAATCATTCGATAAACACTACTCATGAAATGCTAATAGTACAGATAAATTAAAAATAATACCAAAATATTTGAAAAATGACGCAATAAACTTATTTTTGCACTTTTGAATAATAGTTTAACCATAGAATTGAATGAAGTGGTTGTTATCTCAATTAAGATTACTTTACTTTTATATGCGTCGAATTTCTAATACATTACTTTGGTTTTAAAATAATAAATTAAACATTTTATAATCAATTAAGTTGTCAAAAAACTATCTTATTTTATCGAAATTAATATTAATATTTACATAAACCCTTATTCTATAGAGATTGGTGTCTACTATTACACGACGTTTTAATATACTATAATGTTTATTTGGAAAATGAATTTTATTGCATTTCATCCTACAATATGTAATCCAAATTTATATCTAACTATTCTGTTCTGTTTCCGCTCCTAATTTTGTTCAACTATAGAAAATGAAGACGTTACATGGTATTAACTTACGCCTACTTTCAAAATACTAGTGATATATGTTTCATTTTGAATTAATTTTATGATCGTTATTATGCTCTATTGACAGAGATTAAGAATAAGAGCTTTAGGCATTCCGAAAATATGTTGTGACATAATTTTAGTGACGTAAATGTTAGAGCTACAACACACCGACATTGGAAAACTTTGCATTTTTTAAAAATATGTTGTCTATACATTAATGTACCTAAAAACACTTAAATAAAGATATTTTTAATGTTTTTATTTATATTATATCTATTATATATCAATAACGGTTTTTTTTTTAAATTAAAGTTGTAATTTCACAAAATGTTTGAATCTTTTTACAATATTTTATTCTATAGTTGTGTAAGGGATATATAATTATTTGTAAATTAACGAATATTTAAACAAGTTACCAGTTTTCAAATCATACTACGGAGGAAATATTGCAATAGAAATACGGAGCCAATTGAATAATTTCAAAAATAATATCTCGTTGACAAAAACGAAAATTGTAAACCCATTTTTACTTGTATGTTTTACTAACCTATACTTAACAAAACAAGTTATTGGGTTACAAAATTTTAAATAGGGCAACAATAAATGATTTTTGAATCAAGAAATATTCTTAGTTAATATTATCTATTTAGCTATTCCTATATTTTTAATTTATGTATTGTGCTATGTAGGGTAAAGGTTGACTGTATAGTAGATAATAAAAATTTAAATACATTTTTTCTTACTAATCAGTTTTTATTTAGAAAAGTTTCTACAATCACAAATTAATAAAAATTTCAGGTATATTGCGTGTTTCAGTGCAAGACTTTCCGAGATAAAGAAACATTAACAACTTAAATCTTTTTATTCAAAATAACAGATTTTACAATTACGTCAAAAACTTGAAAACGGATTTACAAAAAACTAAACACACATAATAATTATTGTTTAGCTTGGCAACGGGACAGGCCCGCCAACTATGGGGTTGTTTGCATGGTATCTTTTTTAAATATAAATCTTTTAAGTCAAAAGTTATTTTATTTTCACTGACCCTTACTTACAACGCTTCTACACGAACTGATACCAAGCGATTTGGATGAAATTCTAATCACACGTAGTCACGTGAAAAATTATGGTAAAAAACTTTTGAGTTATGACCATTAAAAGTACTGCCTCTGGTGAGGACACATCATTAAAATATAATCATAAAACTTCACATTTTACTTTAAAGCTTGGCAACTTAAAAAAATATATTATACACGGAGAAAAAAATATCCTTATAATAACTATCCGTGTCGCTATTTTAGCTATACGTAGTATATCTTTCACAGGGATACGCCGTATAGCTAATTTAGCTATCCAGAAGTTCCTTATTGTGGATATTCAAAGTGACATTTCGTCAGAACAACGATTCGATTGGCTAATTTAGCAATAGGGCGTATCCCTGTGAAAAATAACTATACTACGGATAGCTCTAATAGGGATACGGATAGTTATTATAAGGATATCATTAATAGGTGCCTTTGAGGTTACGTTAGATAGTTGTTATAACGATATTTTTTTTCCGTGTACGTATAGAAGGACACTTATCAATTATAAAAATTTTACTTAATTCTCCAGAAAATCGATTTAAGTATGAATTACAAGTTGCTGGTAGATTTTTTAAACAAATATCTTCCACCTGAAAGAAATCGGCTTTAATATTATCAATTTATTGCCTCCACTGTAACATTAGTCGAAATAATGGAGCACAAAGTTGATTAAATATTAACGGTTGAGTGATTATTCCATGTCAATTTCAGATATCCATGTTTAAATTATCTAAGATAACCCTTATATAACATCGTTTTGCAAAGTATTTCCATTGCCTAAAAACAATGAAATCACATGGTTGGATTTTGTTAGTGCATCCTGCAGGCACGATCAGTACTTTGAATGGCTTTAACTCAAAAGTTAGTAAGTTACAGCATCTACTTCTTTTATGATAAATTTCCACGTGCTTCATTCTAGCTGACTAAAATTTCATTCAAATCGGTTGGTATCAGTTCATCTGGATCCATTCTAAACATATGACAATACCATGCCAATATGATAATATAATGGCATCGTATTGGCAATACCGTAATAATGCTATTTTGACGTCCAATTGTGCAATTTTAAAAAGTCTATGGTTTTCTTATCCTGGAGTCTATAGACGCTTCAGTGGAAGCGTCTAGTCGCGAGTGCCGGTGGTTCATGGTTAGCTTGCCTAACATCATTTAATATGATAATAATTTGTAATACAGTGAATAGTATGTTTTATCTCACTACTAACTAAAGTTATTGGTATCTTCAAGACTCCATTACTACTAGATAAAAAATATTTTTACACTCTCTTGTTTTTTTTTCTTACAATTTTCTTTTTATTATTACACAGATTTGGATAGTGTCCAGTACTTGGTGCCGTCCGATGTTAGGAACTTGGCCCTATAACGAGATCGATTAAAACCGCTTATAACATCCTTTATGTAAACCATTTAATTGGTTTTCCATCTTTTTCCATATATAATATATCATATAATACGTTTTTAAATTGTTTATAACGACGAAACTGGATTGTACAATGTAATTTTTTTACTAAATTTGGTTCGGAATATTGAATATTACAATAGGGGGGATTTTTATGCGCTTTTCTTTGTAGGTGATCGAAGGAATCAGAAAAGAGCACGTTTTATTTCACACCTGAAAGTTAAAAAGGTTGTTTACTTAGCGTTAAGAATAATGGCAACACGGTACAATTTAAGTGTAAAACAAAAGCTTTAACGAATTAACAATGTCTTAATAAAAAGACAATTTTTGCTGCTGTAACCGAATAATATTTAAAATTAACCAGTCATATTTGACTGTCTCGTACATAGTTAAATCAATAAGTATATAATTATATAAACAATGCTCCATTTTTTTGAAATACCTTTTAAAAAATCTATCGGGTATAACGATTAAATTTGATGGTCGCTATAAACGATTTTTGCTGTACTTTAATTATTGTATGTACTTGAACAAAAGTTTATTATATCATATTTTTAAAATAAACTGTCTTTTTATTAGGTCAGTCCATATATTCTATTGCATTTGAAAACAGTTTTAAATAATGAACATAAATCGTTTTTTGAATTTTTTTTTAAACATAAAAGACACCGAAGGAGTTTAAGTGTCATATGTTTTCACCGAAACAAGTTTTTGCGAAATTTAAGTTTACCAAAACCTTTGCATATAAGATTTTTATTAATGTCCCATTATTTTTATGACTAATTTTTTTGTAACTTAACCTTAACATAATATTGCTAATTAAATTTTATTTAAAAAAGTTGGTTTGTTCATCATAACATTAGAGCTTCCTCAATTAATTTAAAAAAAATATTTCGGAGTTTTAATAAATCATTTTAATAAAAAATTTTTTAAAATTATTAAAAATGAAGGTACCCGAATAGTGTATAGGAATACATACAATTTATTTAACTACTTAGGTCGGCTGAAATTAGATTTGTTGTCAATGTACCTACAAATTACAGATTTTGTATAAAAATATAGAAAATAGAAAACGAAGCAAAATTCAATAGTAATAAATAAAAAAAATGCATTGTAAATGTGTTATACAACTATAATTACATTAAAAGGTAATAACCTTTTATCATGTCAAACTATCTACAAATTCTAATCCACATTCCATAAATCAAATCCAACCTTAAACGTTTCATGATTCTTGGATACTAAGCTATAAAGCAGCTATAAATTATAACACTACACTTTCTAAAGTCAACTTTTAAATTATTATTGTACTGTTTAATTAAAAATTTCAGTCATTATTTTTTCTTTTTATATGAGTTAATAATATTTATTGCATCATGTCATCCAAAAAATAACTTTCTTTTTTAAGAATAAAAACTTGCATTTCAAGTAAACTCCCAATTAAAAATAGACCAAATGAAGTAATTCTTATGTATGATGCATACCTTAACAAGAAATATGTAAGTACTCATCTAGTTCGAGAATGTTTTAGAAACTTACTGTTAATCTTTAAGCGAGATGTTAATAGAGACATATTAATAATGGATTACGACATTGCAATATAACCCAAATTATGTTTAATTTCTAAATTAGTTAAGAAAGTGGTTAGCGCTTTCAGTGCACATCTAAAAGTAACAAACGTAATTATCAATATTTATTTGTAAAGCCTTATAAGGTTTTGAAATCATAAATCATTAAAACTATGAAAATGATTGAAGCTTTATTCTGTATTTAATTAATGATATTTATTTCGAATGATTGATTACATATATGTTATTAAATGCTTTTGGCAATAGTTAATATTTATTTTAATGTCGTATCAGATGTCCATCAGTGATTTACGTTTGCGTAGATCTCTCGGACAGCTATACAAGAAATTAAGAATTATTCGAAGTGACGTCTTCCTTATGTGGCTTATTATCTTCCACCCCAGTGTCTCTGTTGTATTGTAAGGTGTATAATATTTTGTTCGGACCCCCTGCTGGCCACCTTGAAGTGATAATATAGTTTTTACAGCACTTCGAGCAGCCTAGGAGTGGCAGTCTGTTGTATCAGCATTAAAATATTTAATTTCGATTTAATCGAGATTTTACATCAATAAAAAACGCATAAATTGTTTTGATATATGTGACTGCGCTTGTACATCCGTACGAATACTTAAAATTCGTTTTTTTTACGTAGTTAGTTACGTACTTTTATGAAACGTCTAATGAAATTTAAAACATGTGCTTTTAAAAATAAAATTACCGTTAATATTCCTTTTCAAATTAACAACTTTTTATAAAAGATAATGATTTTGAAGTATAAACGATAATTTATTATTTGAAATTAACCTTAGACATGTTGTAAATCAATAAAACGTTGGGACTAATTATTATTTATTCATTGAGAAATCATTCAAATATATCGGCAATGATTTACGCGAAAAAGATATAAATTGTATAATGTTTATGTATCAATTAATAATAGTATTATCATTGTAAATTATATAAAGTCCCAAATTACTATCAGCATGGGAAAAAGAATAAGGTCTCGAAAATGATAAATATTATTAATTTCCGATGCATATTAGTGACATGAATTATTGTATTTTATTTTAAACATAGTCTTCATTTACATAAACGTTTAATTAATATACGAATCGAATTACGATTAAAATAGGTAACAATTAACAGAAACTATTTTTACTAGTCAATATTATAAATTTATTCAACAAAATTTATTAATAGATTCATGCTTTTATTTGCGTATACAGTGTGTCCCAAATAGAGTAGGCTAACATCGGTATCTTTCTTATTAGTGAAGATAGAAGTTTGGTTAAATGAGCAATGTTTTGCAGTTTTACGTGCTCATTCAGATTCTGTTAAGAAAATTTTAAAATTCCGAATAGGTCCAAAGTTATCGTCAAAAAACTGAAAATTGTCATTTTCTTCAATGTCAAATAACTTTGTAATTATAAAAATTACAAAAAAAAGTTTAATATAAAAGTTACTAGGTTCCATAAAGTACAAATATAAATTAAGTTAAAATTAAATTCATAATGGCGGTTTCTCAGATATTGATACCAACTTTCTTATTTTAAATTGACGCCATATTGGATTTTTACATAGTTAAATAGAATTTTTTTTTCTCTTTTCAACCATATTTAAATAAAAAATTATTAACAATATTATTTTTTTTGTTTTAAATCAAGTAGCCATGAATTATCAAAGAACAATAAAACAGCATAATACAAGCCAACGTCATTATATTTATTTTTTGACTAATATTGTTAGTTTTTTGAATAATAATAATTATTACATTATAAATAATTCAAAATGGCAAAGTTTTTAATTGAGCAGTATGATATGTTTTGTACCTACATTAAATGTTACAAAAGCTCCCACGTTGCTGCACAATCATACTATAACAGTTTACAAAAAAAAAAAAAATAATGAAGATCATCTTCCACATTCCTTCAATTTGGTTACTGTAAACATCCATACTTCTGCATATTCACATCCAATCTTTTAATAATTTTAACGTTTGGTTGCTTTTTTTGGAAAATTGTTAAAGTATGTTTGTGCAGCAACGCAGTAGCTTTTGTAACATTTAATGTAGGTACAAAACATATACTGCTTAGTTAAAAACTTTGCCATTTTGAATTATTTATAAGGTAATATTTATTATTATTCAAAAAACTGACAATATTAGTCAAAAAATAAATATAATGACCTTGGTTTGTATTATTCTGTTTTATTGTTCTTTGATAATTCATGGCTACGTGATTTAAAACAGAAAAATTTAATATTGTTAATAATTTTTTATTTAAATATAAGTTGTTATACATGGTTGAAAAGAGAAAAAATAGTGCTATTTAACTATCTAAAAATATGATATGGCGCCTATTTAAAATAAGAAAGTTAGTATCAATATCTTAAAAACCGCCATTTTGAATTTGATTTTGGCTTAATTTTTATCTGTATTTTATAAAACCTAGTAACTTTTATATTAAACTTTTTTTTGTAATTTTTATAGTTACAAAGTTATTTGAATTTAAAGAAAATGACAATTCTCAGTTTTTTGACGATAACTTCGGAACTATTCGGAATTTTAAAATTTTCTTAACAGAATCTGAATGGGTACCTAAAACTGCAAAACATTGCCTATTTAACCAAACTTCTATCTTTACTAATAAGAAAGATACCCATGGTAGCCTTCTCTATTTGGGACACACTGTATACAGAAGGTAGTGGATGCGCGGGAAAGACGCATATGTTAAGAAAAATTGTATAAAACAAACACAGATTGGTAATAAACTCAACTCTACATATATCAGGGTGTTTAAAAGAAAATCAATATTTTTTTTCACTCTCACATGAAAATATCGCAGATTTCGTCAAAATAAAAATTCTATCAAAATTACAGCCCTTAAAACCAATTTTAAGAGGTTTTTCATACAACTTAAAGATTTCCCATTTAAGTAACATAGGAAAATGTTTTTCTAACGTTATTTACTCCCGTAATCATATTATTTAAAAATTGGGAGTGCGGGCGAGGATTAGGATAGAATTTATATTTCGGTGTATGCTGTAATATTTTCATATGAAAAAGTAAAAAAATGTCGATTTTTAAATACCCTAATATATAGAGGAGAGTTGCCTATTACCGTATAGGTTCCTAATATCGCATACTATAATATCTTATAAGTTATTTGGCTTCAGCTGTCTATCTGTACGGTAAATAGTTCAATCGCTTACACCTTTTTTTGTAGAAGTACGTTTGTTTGGAACGGATACCTGTGCATTATTTTACGATTCTTCAAAGTGCGGATGCTAGAAAATTTTTAATGTTGATAACACTGACACACATAAAAAGAAAAGTGGTCGGTACTTTTGACCAGACCCACCTAGGGTTATGTATTTCGAGGCCTTGAATCCGAATTTGAGGTCGGTTTACTCAATATACCTCTAAAATTTTGAGTAAATTGCAAAAAACTACAATTTTTAGTCAATTGAAGCAGTTTTTTGCAATTTACTCAAAATTTTGGAGGTGTATAGGCCAAACAGACTTCTGATTTGAATTCAGCCTATCGGAATACATAACCCTAGGTGAGTCTGGTCAAAAGTACTGACCACTTTTTTTTGTGTGCTCGTGATATTTTTGGCTATGTTCTACTACTTTTTTACTATTTTTTACGATTTTGGATAAATATATGAATGATCGAGACTAAGAGATTCTGAATTTGGATTCACCTCATCAAAATATACATATAAGGAAGATTTGATCTAGTTTAATCAAATTTTCTTCATTTTCATAACTGCAATTTTTAGTGGTTTTTTGCAATTTACTCAAAATTTTAGAGGTATATTGGGTAAACCGACCTCAAATTCGGATTCAGGGCATCGAAATACATAACCCTATGGGGGTCTGGTCAAAAGTACTGACCAATTTTCTTTTTTTGTGTGCCCGTGTAATTAGTGCTCTTATTTGTCTAAAAGGCAAGTTTGAATAGTAATTATTTATAGTTCAATCGATTTAAGACATCATAAACTTTCAGTGTGTACATACATTTATGATGATTTTATTTTTATTTCTCTTCAAAGTTAAGGCAAGATGTAATGAGGTTAGGTGCCGAATATCGGATAATTCTCAAATCCCAAATACGGGCAACGTTATGAATAAAAGTGAAGAAAACGCAGAGTGTAGCTATATACTGCACCACTTAATATTGGGATGACACAAAGGAGAAGTCTTGGATAAGATGCAATATGTGTTACCGTTGGTGCCATGAAGAATGTGCAGGTACTGATAAAAAAAAAGCTTTCCTATGTGAAATGTGCTTAGATGGTTAATTTTCTCTTTTTTATAGTGCTTATTTCTAAAATAAATAGTTTCTTAATTACATCTTTTAGTTTTTCTCTCATGCTCCTAATATCCGATATTAGGTACCCATTTTCAAAATATTGAAGTTTGACATTTTCTGTTTTTTTTTATGGTTCTCGAAAAAATTGACAAGTTACGGACTAGAGCTTTTATATTATTCAAAAATATGTATGCTGCAAGAATTTGTCAATATTTAGATTTAGTTGGAACAAAAGAAACAACTTTAATCGACAAAAACAAAAAAGTATCAGATAATAGGCAGCTTACCTCTATAGGTACATACTTAAATTTAATTATTACAAAAATAAAAAAATTCAGTAAATTAATGAATATTTAGCAAGCTACTGCAACTTAACTAAATTTTAGTGACACTAACAATAATGAATAAAATAATCAAATATGATTAAAGCTGTCATTTTCTTTAAAATATATTCATGCTTTTTGCTTTCCAAAACACTACCGTCTGAACAGCATTTACATATATTTTATTGAACGCCATTAAACTGTTGTAATCACTACCTATTATCAACACGAGAAAAAATTCCTTCCTAACCATGGATAGACTATGTATTTGTAAAAAATTATACATCGAAATAACAGATTTAATTATTTAAGAAGTTATTCATGCAAAAAGATCTGAAAAATAATTACAAGAAAGTTATTGCAAAATGAACTACTTTTTGTTTGTTGATTTTAGATAAATTAAATTTTATTAATTATGAACTGAAAATCTTTGATTATATCATTGATATAATATTTTTTAGTTTATTATCGTATTCCTAACAAGTAATTATCCCACGGTTTCTAAAATTCAATTAAACAAATTTTTTTATTTCAAAATATCTTGATTAGTTGAAATAAAAGACTATGATTTTTAAAATTAAAGTTTACTTTAATATTTTTTGCATAGATTTCAAAATGCTTTCAGATTTTAAAAAAGTAAATAAACTTTTTAGGATTTGATATTTTGATATACATTCTCAGTTTGTTAATCTTGGTTTCAGATTTTCTACTTTAACGTTTATAAAAAGTTATTGTTTGTACAGATGAATTAATTATTTTTAAACAAGAAAAAGTAGTTTGTATATCAAGGAAATTTTACGGGGTTATTTTCAATTTTAACAATTTTTGGTACAATGATGGGTCAGATCTTGTGATGAAGTTTGGCATTAACAATTGGTGCTTAAAAACTTCAGAGTGTGAAAAGAGTAAATCATATTAAAACTTTTTGTTCATAGTTCTAACATAATATTATACTATTATTTATTTCTGACTATGTTCTACCTTTCCAACTACACAACACCTTTATAATCTCATCAAACTGAAAACATGATCTTTCTTGATGCAACTTATCTTTTGATATGAGTTGTGCTGGTTAATTACGCTTGGATCAAGATCGTTTTAGATTAATGTTATTGTAGACAAACCATTTTTCATCACCAATAATGATTTTTTGAGATGCATATCACAAATAGTCATTAGTTGTGTTAAATGAATCACTTTCAATTTACGTGGATCTCGAATATTGGGCTTCTAAACAGACCCAAGTAATCTGTTTCTAAAGCAAGTCAAGGGTCACTACTGTCGACTGGTAAACCGAAAAAATTATAACATTGACCGAAGTGGTTAAAAAAAATTGTAACGTCATCGATTTGTGAAACCCGATATTAGTTTCTTGCCAATCCAATATAATGACAAACTTCATCAACATCCGTTTCGTAGCAATCTACCAAATTTCGTTAAAATCGGATATTAACACCCCGCAAGGTTCCCCTATAAGAAAGCCTTTAATTACAGACGTGTTAATGCTATTATTTGTGTTGTGCCAGAAAAAGTCTTGTATAACGCGATTTTATATAACTCATAACGTATTAATCGCGTTAAATGGGACTATACTGTATTTAATTGAAACTCTTATCAATCTTGATTACTCTATCTTACAATAATCGCTGATAAAATTTTGCTTTTGCAGGGACATGAGCATAAAATATGGTAGTGGAGTTATACGTTACCGACAAACAAGAACAATTTTTTAAAACTAAAATTCGAAAATGCGTTTCGCGCCACGTAATTTTTAGCGCCGTTGTGTGGATAGAACAGCGGGCGTTCGGTCTAACGAACGCCTGCTGCGTTTTAAACAGCTGTCGCTATGGTAACCTGCCCGGTAGACATCTTCATCAGGACGTGGCAGGAGAATTATAAATACGACGAGCATAACGCAAAGATATTGCTTGTTAACTTTTTCAGAGGCTACTCTAAAGAATGCACGTGTGGGAGTTTGGGATGTATGTATGTGTGTTATCTCGATAGCAACATTTATGCTGTATATTCTGGACGCTTTTCATCCTTTGTGTATTGTTCACATAAATGATGCTTTATGGACTACAGATTTATTGTTCAAATATAAACTTAATATACCTATCTCAATATAATCCAGTTTTCTGTTTGACGTGTCCTTATGTCAACTCCTACAAAATAAGTCGTTTTGACACCTTCCATTTGTGCTTCATGTAACTTGTCTCTATTCGAATGGAGATTTGACTTCCCATTGTTAACTTTTAATTAATTATTTATATCAATGCAAAGCTATGAATAATTTTCTTTGTTGAAATATTTCAGTTGTCTTTATTACATTTATTTTCAATACCTCTGCATTAAGAAAAATACAAACAAATTATTTAATAAATTTAAATAATTTTATTGTTAATTGAATGTTCTGGGTTTGTTTTTGGTTGTGTATAATATTTTTAATCACTAACATTATGCGAGTATGTGGAGATTTAAACGCGCCGTACTAAACAAACTTCCTAATACCAGACGAGCTTTAATTTGAACACCAGTATTTTTAATAAGTCTGAATTGATTTTCTCTAAATTTATTGATATACATTTTAAAAGTAAACTACAAATAAAATAATTAATTCACATAAATGACTTAATTAAAATAACAAATAAACTATATAATATGCATACATTTATTCTAAATTTGCCGTATAATTATTTCAATTTAAAAAAAATGGAGTTAGGTAGTACGAGTATTGTGTTTGTAAAGCTTTAGATAATTCTCAAGCGAGAAGCTATTCCATTTATTATAAATTAGCTTGCTGAGAAAATTTGAAGGTGTCTCTAGTGAGTCTTTAAAGACCGATTCTGCAAATAGGACTAATCATTATTAAGTATTGTTAAGCTAATCTAATATCTAGGGAGCTAGTAGCTTGTTTATAATGGCTGAATAGTGCACCGCAGGAGGCGACACTTACACTAGCTCTGCCTGGCCAACTCTCTGATACTATCTTCAGCACGCCTGTAGAATTTTGACATGCGTTATTATGATAGAACACGTTTATAAAGTATGCGTTGGGCAATAAACTTTGAAGAAACCTTGCCTATTTAGTTGATTTTAAACGATTACCACTACAATAAGCCTTTAAGATATTAACTAGTATTATTATATAAATAGAAGTGTGGGTTTATATATTAATTTTTATTACAATGAGATTGCAAATCTTGACGTCTTTATTAATAGTCACATTATATGATAAAGCATCTTTTTAATTTAAACTTATCTTTTACTATAATTTAAAATATTTAAAATGGTATACAAAGACTTCTGAACAGGTTTCCATTTTTCGATGTCCAATATTTAAGTACGCAGAAATTCATCAATTTATCGACTAATAAAAACTACATAAAAGAATTAAAATAGCTCAATTAAGTACAGTGGTATCTCGGTTTACAAGTATATTTGGTTTCGAAAAGGTGGTCGTAATTGTAAGCACTTGTACCTATATTTCACCACAAAAAATAATGTAAATTCGGATGACTCATCCAACAATTCAAAATATTTATATAAAATGCTTTTATTTTTATTTTTTATTATTGTTTAAATTTAATATAAAAAATGATCTAGATTGTTTTAATCTCAAAGGTGGTGTTTACACGATTATAGCAATAATGAGCGCCAACCAGTGCATGTAATACTATATGCAATATTAACATTTCTACAGATAAAAATGTAACTTTTCAATGTGGAGATAATTGTATTCTAAATTCAACGATAGAAAAACTTTTTCAACATACTTTTTGGTTAGCAATAACTTATTGACCTTATTTTGTTGCCCATAGAAAGCCCTAGTTGTTCTTTATATATAAAGAAGGTTCGTCAACCCTTGCATAGAATCCTTAAAAAATCAAAACTTATTTTTCTGCTTTATTGGGATAACCTTAACAATATTTTATTTGTAATAAATTCTTTCACTGAAAGTGGGCCTTTAAAAAAATTGTAAAACAGACACGTTTTTTTAAATTTATTATTTGGCTTAATTTGTTTCACTCGAAAACGGTAAGTGATATTAATAAATGCATTTCAGAAATAAAATCAGTGACTTCGCAAAACCCCAAAATAATGTTTCAAACCAATTGTAGTGAATTTTAATTTCCTAGAAAGTGACCCGAAAGATCAGTTCCGATTATTTCGGAATTTCAATAGTTGAAATAATTTGTTGATAAGTTCAATTATTTGAACCGTATGCAAAGAATATTATTGGCAATTTAAAGTTCAGTAATTTATTGTTTTAAAATATCCTATTCAAGAAAATCAAGTATATAGATGTTAAATATTGCGCTTTATAGAATATGATGTGGTGGCCAAATGGAGAAAGCTTTTGCTGTCACACATATTTGTGTAATGAAAATTATTATTATTATTATTATTCTTGGGGTTTTGGTACATAGCCCACAGCACCGCGGCCTAAAAGACCTATTGTGCCCCCAGTATTTAGTCCTCCTCTTCTAAGAGTCCTGTGTCTTTAAAAAAGTCCAGGATGTCTTTTGGGAGGATGGACAGGAGTTCTTGTGTCAGGCACTGATTTCCAGTGTAAGTGGTGTGTATCTCTGAGTAGGTCCTTAATGTAACTTCTCGCGCTGGCATATGAAATGCCGCAGGAGGGTTCCGGACCTATCATGACGAGTCTAGCTCCTCTTCTAGCTAGTGAGTCTGCTTTCTCGTTACCCGCTATACCTTGATGTCCTGGCACCCACTCCAAGGTTACCCTGTTGTGTACAGCCAGTTCATTCAAGGTATTTAAGCATCCTATGGTTGTTCCGGATTGTATTTCTACTGACATCAGGGCTTTGAGTGCCGACTGGCTGTCAGTTCTAATAAGGATTTTTTTATCCTTGTATTTCCTTTCCACCATGTTACGAGCACATGTGGAAATAGCAATCATCTCTGATTGGAAAACGGTTGCGAATTGGCCCAGGTTCATGATAATTTCATCCCCTGTGCGTTCTTCGTATGCTCCCGCTCCTGTAAGATTTCCCATTTTGGAGCCGTCTGTATACCACACCGCTCCAAAACGGTTTGTCTCCATATCACTTCTCTCCTTATCTGAGATTTTCACTCTGAAGAGTTTGTTGAAGTGATATTCTTTCCGAGTTTTATCGGACCACATTTGTAATATGTGTTTTTCTTTTATTTTTGAGAAGATTTCTGTGTGAAATCCCTTTCTCCAGGTTACTTCTCCGTTTCCGTTTAGTCTGAGCCTATAGGCCGCCATCATGGCCTCATGCTCCACCACTAATTGAAGTGGTGGGAGGTCAAGTAGCGTTTCTAAGGCTGCAGTAGGGGTTGTTGACATAGCCCCCGTTATGCCTAGGCATGCAAGTCTTTGCAATCTGCCCAGTTTGGCTCTTACTACCGTTTTGTCGGTTTTATGCCACCATATTAATGATGCGTAGGTTACAACTGGCATGACAACCTTAGTGTACAGCCAGTGTACCATTGTAGGTTTTAGTCCCCAATTCTGACCAAACATACGTCTACCCGCCCATAGGGCTTTTGTAGCCTTGTTTGTTATGTATTCGACATGAGGATAGAAAGTTAATTTGGTGTCAAGTAAGACTCCCAGATATTTAACCTGTTCTACCCTCATTATTGTTTGCCCCCACATTACTAAGTCCCTTGTGTCAAGGTTTCTCTTATTAGTGAAGGTTATACAGTGGGTCTTGGTGGGATTAACCGTTAGTCCCACTTTTAAGCACCATTTTTCAACGGTTCTAACGGCGCCCTGCATCAAGTTGTGCACGACGCCATCAAACTTCCCGTTTACTAGAATGGCGATGTCATCCGCATACCCCTGGGAATATGCGCCACTTGTTTGTAGTTCTTCTAGGAGGTCGTCAACTACGAGGCACCAAAGAAGAGGGGATAGTACCCCTTCCTGTGGGCATCCTCGCCTGACTAGCACCCTCCCAGTTGCTCCTTTACAGGTAGAGGTTATTTCTCTATTTCGTATCGAGTGATCTATCCACCTTGTTACAGTTGGGCAGATCCCTCGACTAATCACGGCGTTGATTATCGCCTCGAAGGAGGTGTTGTCAAAAGCTCCTTCGATATCCATAAAAGTAGCCAAGGCAATCTCTCGATTGCCTATCGCCTTTTCTGCTCTTTGTACGAATTCGTCTATTGCGAGTTCGCAGGATTTACCTGTTTAGTATGCAAATTGGTTTTGATGTAAGGTGTTATGCCTTAAAACATCATCCCTAATGTGTCTATCTATCAGTCTTTCTAGCGTTTTTAACAAAAACGAAGCAGCCTTGTATGGTCTAAAGTGATTCACAGCCCATACAATTTTCGTGATGTTGCAAATTCGATTTGCTTTGGCCCAGTCCTCCCTGTTGGGTCGCCTAAATGGCGGAACCCCCTCAAAGAGTCTGGTCCTGCAAACCTCTTCTGATAGGTATTGACATCCCGGAGAGTGTGTTCTGAGTAAAACCTCAAGAGTCTCCTCTCCAGTCGTCGTGTATTCCCCATCAGTTTTCTTGAGTGAACCTAATTTGTTCACTGCATCCTTCTGCAGGGCTTTCTGAAGCCTTGCACATTCTGGAGTTTTCTCGACGTCCTCACAGAATTTCCTCCATGTGGACCGTTTGGCTTTTCTAATTTCAATATTATATTTTGTGAGAGCAATTTTATATTGCTCCCACTGTCCTTTAGCTTTCGCTTGATTGAACAGTTTTCGAACTTTGTTCCTCAGATAAGAGAGGTTGTTGTTCCACCAGGGGACCTCACGCCTACTCTTTCTGGTTTTTTCTGGACAGCTCTTTTCAAAGGCTGTTGTTATTGCTAATTGAAGGGCATCGTTTACCACTTCAATTTCTTCTGCTGAGTGAGGTTGAGATGGACTCGCCTCCAGTTCTTGCTTTAGGAACTCTCGGTAGAGTTCCCAATTGCAGGCCCTGGGCTTTCTGTACATCTGACTCCTCAGTTCTGGTGTTTCCATTTCAAACCGGATGTATCTGTGATCTGATAGAGACGGCTCACCAGACACATGCCAGTTATATAAGGCCTTATTGGCCCAACCTGTCACGATTGTGATGTCTATGACCTCACTTTGAACCGAAGTCACGAAAGTGGGGGCATTGTTACGGTTCGCCACTTCTAATTTATTAGAAATAATAAAATCGAGGAGTGACTCACCTCTAATATTGATGCCTGTGCTTCCCCATACGGAGTGGTGAGCGTTGGCATCACATCCGAGAACCAGCTGGTGTCTGCGGGTGTTGGAGTCCTCAACTAGGTTTTTAACTTCCCTGGTTGGAATTTGTCCATCGTATGGAAGGTATGCCGATCCCATAATTAATGTTCTCGTGCTCCCTTCCATGTGTGTTCTACCCCTCACTACCATAAGGTCCCTGTTACACAGTCCCCATAGTGGTGTGAGGTTTAGATTTTCCTTGCCAGTATGCAAGCTCGGGGAGAGCTGGTTGGCACGTAAAGCTCCCACTCTCCTCCGGGTATCGCCAGCCCCGCCACGGTTCCCCTGATTACCCAGGGTTCCTGTAACAGAGCTATGTCAATGTTGTCTTTAAGTATGACAACCTGCAAGGCTGCAGATGCAGCCTTGCAATGGTGGAGGTTAATCTGAATTACCCTCAGTCTGATGATGGAACTGTTGGGAGAGTTGGTGGAGCCTCTCCCGCCTCCATTTCTTGTTCCCCAGTAGGGTGGGAAGTTGATGGAGCCTGATCTTCGGCATCCATCACTTCCCCTTTGTTGTCCCCTTCTTCCTTTTTTCCCAGGATCCTAAAAAGGACCCGGGAAAAGGCGAAGTAGGGTCTCATCTGGTACACCGTCCTTAAGGTTTCAGTCGACTTTTCATTCATAAGAATGATCAGTTGCTGTCCCTTAGGGTCCGGCTTAACGTTAACGACTCTCCAGTGCTCCGTATGGAGCCCCTGGTTTTGTATCCTCAATCGGTGGAGGATTTTTTCCGGTTCCAGTACTGGTCCCGGAATCCACGTCATGGCCCTGATTGGTTTCGGTAGCTCACTAGCCTCGATTGTGGCGAGTTGAGCTCCGTCCCAAAGTTTCGATTCACTTATCTCGCGCTCCAGCCAGGTTCGAGTGTCCTGGTCTGGGCACGAGATAAGTAGTGCGCCGTCCCTAAGTCTCGCTTCCGTGAACTTAGGTGACGCCTCCCCTATCTGGAGTTCATCAATTTTCAAGAGCAAGTGGTTCTTGATAAGCCCCGCTTGCTCTTCGCTGATGGTGTTTTCCGGATATCCACCCGGCAGAACTGCCAGGTGAGTATCCGTCAAGGCGTCCCTCCAAGACCTCACAGGTGCATTACTGCCCCTGGTCAGCCTCTTAGTTGGCCTTGCGTTGAGAGTAGGGGTGCTTTCGTCCGATCTGACCCTTTTTAGCCCCCCTCTCCTTTGTCCCCCCCTGCTGGTACTGGGACCAGCAGTGAGCGTAATGGAATGGGTTTCGGTTCCAGTATTGGCCCCGGCCCCCATTTTGTTTTGGAGGAGCTTCATCTTTTTCAGCTTCCTCCTTGCAGCCCCCGACAATTTAGGCGGGTTCTGTTTTCCCGCTGAGATAGATGGATGCAAGCCTCCCTCTGCCTCAGTGGATGGTTTCTGTTTTGGTTTTTGATTCTCCATAGCAGTCCCACGAGTACGGGGGAAATGGGGGTCCGCTTGTGTGGAGCCCCCTGCACACAAGTAAGGCGTTAATGAAACAGGGTGCGCCTGGTGCCCTGAGTTTGGTCGCAAGGGACGGAACCGCACTTCCGCCAAGGGATCCCATGACCGCGCACTATAGTCTGGTATTGTGGAAGTTTTTAATGTGGTACTTCATCCACTCGGCCCGGGCGGTTAAGCCAAGGCCCCCCGCACTCCTCTGTCCGTGAGACGTGTCCACGACAACAGAAGAGTGCCTGGTTTAGCGAAAGTGCTAGGCACTTTCGACACCGTTAAAACCCAGTGCAGGCCCTTAACCACGACATGACAGTGGGCTGGGTAGCTGGTCCACGGTGCTGCTTTTCGGCCGCTACCAGTCGAGGTTTCACACTCGACGAGCGTCCTTATCACAGACACTAACCTTTAGCTCCCTTACGTTCATTGCTTAAGGCCATTCCTCTATCTGCCACCTGAGGACGCGCCTGGTAGGAGCCACCCTTACAGGTTATTAATAAATGCATTTCAGAAAAAAAATCAGTGACTTCGCAAAACCCCAAAATAATGTTTCAAACCAATTGTAGTGAATTTTTAATTTCCTAGAAAGTGACCCGAAAGATCAGTTCCGATTATTTCGGAGTTTCAATAGTTGAAATAATTTGTTGAATTATTTGAACCGTATGCAAAGAATATTATTGGCAATTTAAAGTTCAGTAATTTATTGTTTTAAAATATCCTATTCAAGAAAATCAAGTATATAGATGTTAAATATTGCGCTTTATAGAATATGATGTGGTGGCCAAATGGAGAAAGCTTTTGCTGTCACACATATTTGTGTAATGAAAATGGATCTCACTTATTATATTCCAAAATGCAGTGGCTACACATGCAAAATAACTGTAATAAATCATCGCAGCGTGAATTTAAGACTTTTACATTCATTTTGTATACAAATAGCACTGTCCATTTTAAAAAAAGTTTGAGCGTCATTACCCCTTAGCCTGAGCGGCATTACCCGAAGTCAGGGGTACTGACACTCAAACCGTTCTTTTTATAAAGTTTTTTTACCACTAATAAGTCAAAGATATATAAGTTTCATGTTAAAACGTTAATTACTGGATAGTTAAAGACATTGTTAATTTTCTTAATTTTTATATAAAACCAATATTTTAAAAAATATAACGCGTTTTTTTTAAATGAACGACATTTCCCTTATTGAAGAAGTGCAATTTTTAATTTTAACCCGTCTATCCATATGCGATAAAAAGCTTTTGGTATGTTAAAAACAGGGTAGTCACATACTGTTAGTTTTCAAATCTTTGTTCTATGATCTATCATACGATGTAGTTAATGGGAGGTTTAATATTCTTCTTAAATTTAATGCGACAAATTGCAAAAATACTTTTTGAATTTTCAATTTTTCTATTTTTAAATTAAATTACTTTTAAATTATATAAACAAAATTTACGTATATAAAGCGTGTTTCAAATTGAGCGCCTTTTTTTTAAACTAAATAAAACATAATTTGCATTGATTTTCAAAAACTTTTTATTGATAATTGAAGTAAAATGTATGACATTTAAACACAAAAAATAATATTTGTCAAATGACCACCTCTTGTAGCTCCTCACACGATCACAATTTTGGATGACATTATGACATAATTGAGGCTCTATTTCACCAATAACACAAATAATTTCATTCTTTAGTTCAAGAATCAATTGTGGATTGTTCCTATAGACTTGATTTTTTACATGACCTCAAAGAAAATAACCAATGGTGTCAAATAACATTATCTGCCAAATAATTATTTTTTGAGAAAAATCATCTGGTAATCCAATCGACAAATACACGACGTTTTGAATCGTTCAAAGGCTTTAATTCCTTTATTATTTAGACCCTATATGCCTTTAGAGATAAATTATTTCGTAAAATACGCCATGTTGTTTTTACTGAGCCCAACTTGTTGTGATCGTTGACTACACGGAGAAAAAAATATCCTTATAATAACTATCCGTGTCGCTATTTTAGCTATACGTAGTATATCTTTCACAGGGATACGCCGTATAGCTAATTTAGCTATCCAGAAGTTCCTTATTGTGGATATTCAAAGTGACATTTCGTCAGAACAACGATTCGATTGGCTAATTTAGCAATAGGGCGTATCCCTGTGAAAAATAACTATACTACGGATAGCTCTAATAGGGATACGGATAGTTATTATAAGGATATCATTAATAGGTGCCTTTGAGGTTACGTTAGATAGTTGTTATAACGATATTTTTTTTCCGTGTAATGGACATTTCAGGCTTTTCAGCAACACTTTCGGGAACCATATCAATGTGCTCTTGTGAACGACCAAAAAGATTATATTTGTTTATTTTTTTATCTTCTGCGGAATCAGTCTCTTTAAATTTTTGAACAATTCGACTAATAGTCCTTTCAGATGGACGTTATGTAAACAATAAAAATCACATAATTTTCTAAGAAGCTTTTTCACAGAACGCAGAGTTTCATAAAATAATTCAACAATTTTAACGCGTTTTTGTATCGTGTATCACTTCATTTTTATTAATGTCATACATCACACTTCTTAAATGTTAAAAGACCTAGACGATTTCAATGCGCTATCTATGTTTTATTTAGTTTTAAAAAAAGGCCCTCAATTTGAAACACCCTTTACATTATTTTGTACCGAAATCAAACATTACATCAACATTTAAAACAACGATGCTTTAAATGGCACACATGAATTTTCTCCTTGAACAACATACCGACGCTATGCGTATTTAGCATTGCTAAATGACTGTACCATTGCGGAGGTTGGGGCGGCAACAAAGAGGTTTCACGACGTGCGGATTTACTCTCCGTTCGTATTTACCCCACTCGTTTTTTATTCTAACCTTTTTATCATTAACTATCCAATCTGACTACGTTTTTAAGGTAAAGATTACATTAGTAGTTCAAATAGAATATAAAAATTACATATTTATAAATCAAAAGTAGGGGCATTTAACCAAATCATGGTTGTCTGTATTAACATTTGCTTGAAGAGTGCTTTAAATCAGTGGTCCCCAACACCCGGGCCGTGGACGTGTACCGGTCCGTAAATCAAATGATACGGGGCCGCCCAAGGAACATTAAATTATTTCCATTTGATGTACTGTGGTGTATTTTTCTCGGCGTTGTGCGAAAATTAATAAATCATAACAATTTAAAATATAAACAATCAACGTCCCCCCTTTAGCGGGCCGCGGTAAAATTATCAAACGTTGACCGGTCGGTGGCGATAACAAGGTTGGGAAGCACTGCTCTAAATGACCAAATAACACGCCGTCAGGCGGAACCATGCAGGCACTTCCAAGCGTTATTACTGTCACAAACCAATAGACATTGTAATTGAAAACGAAAAAAAATTGTACAAGATTCTCTCTTCAAGTTAAAAAAGTGCGCTTAATTTTAGTATAATACAACTAGCGGCAACATTTAAAGAAATTAAAACTTTTTTAGTCAGTATACTAAACTTTTGAAATTAATAGCTTGGAATATATCATATTATCCCTCTTCATTAATTAGTAAGCACAACGCGTATCATGTTCTAAATATTATAATTATTCTGTAAGATATGAATACATAAATAAAAAAATCTATAAAATAGACGTAAAATAGGGATACGTCGTTTTTGGTAATAAAAATACCAACAATATTGTGGATAACATTTATAAGCCTATAGATTATAAAATTACCATACACCTGGCGGTTTACATTTTTGGAAATAAAGTTATTTAAGAAGAATCAATAAAACCACGTCTAAAATTTAAAAAATCTCTTGGATATAATATTTTTTAATTAGTAAATGAAGAAAGCGAATCGAAAATAATAAAGAGCGCAATAATAAAACGATCTTATATTTGCCAGTGTAAATATTTAAATGAAGTGTCAAATTGCATTAAAGCCCATAACACACAATACAAGTCCGTGTAAATCAGCTCTGTAACAGCCATTCCAGGTGTGCCCGACACTCCTAAGTTTTAAGCGCGCCGTCTTTGCATTACGTCTCATCTTTGCACATTCGATTCGACTTATGAAAGCGAAATACACATAAGACGCGCAGCATAAAAGGAATTAATATTCATTTTGGTTACGACCAATAAAAGCGTTCAAAAGAGAGTCAAGTGTAAATTGTAGCGTTTTCACGACTTTAACATAAATTATCGACGTTTATTTTCTGCGAGTAAACTGTTAGTGGGATACTAACAAATATTTATGAATTGGATGTTTAGGTGTGTATATATTGATGCATATGACAGCGAGTTATAAGCTAATGCTATAATATTCTGTAATTTTATATGTGCACACTTGTTTTGTTGGAAAATAAAACGCATAATGCCTTTATCTCAATTGCTTTAGATTTATTATGTACATCTTTTAAATTAGAAGTCTTTTATATTCCGATTCAATTTTTTCTTTTTCCAGATATCGATGACAACTTGTTCTTAAGAATGCAACGTTCTCTCTTTGTTTATATGAAATAGTAAAGCTTTATTTTCAGTCAGGTAATTTTATTTTTCTGTATAAACATTTTAAAAAAAAAATTGTTATTAATTTATATTTTAACCTGCTTTTAATTTACTCATAGGTAGTGGGGATAAAGTGGTATGAAAGAGCTATGTTTTGAAAGAGTCACTTTCATTTGTATGACAATTACTTACTGAGTATTGAGCGTGTTTTTTTTTACTTAGTAACACTGGTCATCGATTGTACATAAATGTGACAATAATATGTAAACAGACCCCGGTACTAGGGTAGGCTTGCCTAAGATTGCGCGGGCGTTAAGACTGCGCAAACTTGATAAGTCGGAACACTAATGACATTTACGACTAACTTCAGTTGTGTTGTGATGCGCTAGAGTGTGACAGTTTACTGCGAGAAAAAAATTAAAAACACCATATAAACGGAAGTGCCAGATAAGTTTGTTCTTTTATGTCACTTTTGATGTAATTTTTTGACTTTTTGAAACTATGTTTATTCGAAATAATGATGTACTTTTTATAATCTAACCACGGTTTATGCCGGCTTCACTAACCTAAATATCGCCCGGATGGCAGTTTTTCCGCTGACTGTCAATAGTTGGCGTTAAATGGCATGTCAGTGGACTGAGAGCGAAATGGTAAGACTGCGCGGAGCTAGGGCGGGTAACATTGCGCGCCCAGTCTTACCTTCCATGTATGTGTAAAAACCATTTTTTCAGGTTTATTATAATCATTATATTATTAAAATAACAGATATATCTCGATTTCATAAATCAGACATAAGACAAGTGGGAAATAATAAGAGGAAGCACAAAAAGTCTGGAATACTAAGCAGTTCATCCTATAAACTACAACTTGAAAAGGAGAATGACGACAAAAATATACAAAAAAAAAGATTAAGAAGAAACATAGTAAGACCATAAAAAAACCTGCAAAGAAACTACCCATACAAAGTTGCCGATGCTCACCGAGTCTCCGTTGATCGGCCAAGGTATGGCTACTTACGCTCGGCGAAGCATCGGAATTTTTTAACGGCCTATGGTTGGCCTATCATTGTCCGCCGTACTAATACATAATAATAATTTACAATCATCAGCCGTTCCTCGGCCGATGATTCGAGGCATTTTTGATTGCGCATACGTGTTGAATATTAGATCAGCTGTTTGATAACTAACAATTGTTGAGGAACTAGAAATGATTTAAAACGCGCTGAATTTACCCGGAAGGTAGAAACAGAAGTAACTAGTGACTCAAGTTCTCTGAACCAACATGATTCTAATGAGAACAACGTTATTGTGCTTGCACCTGACGATGTTAGGATCGAATTGAATGCTGTGGAATCTATGAGTTCAGTATGTGATCCAAGTATAAGCTCATCTATTAAAAATAAAAAACCTGCTGCTAGATTACATACAAACAAAGGTATTTTTATTTTTGTTATTAAACTATTATCTTTTATACTAAAGTTGAATAATTATGCAATTTTTTCTATTTATTATTTTTTTGTTGTAGATAATAACTATAGTACTCAGGATATACAAAAAAATCAGGAAACTATTACCACTGGTACACTGCAAATCCAAGTGTTTTATTTTAAAACACTTTAAGCGTTTAAATACTTGTAGTCACCAACTAAACGCTACGTAGTGTTTAATGTAAGATAAACACCACAAATGTTTAATTCTAAAACACTTAAAATGTTTTATATAGGGATACATAAAAAATTCATAATTTTTAATATTTAACATATTTATTTGATTGTTAGATTGTAAGTTCTAGTTGTAACCCATATTAATTTTTTGATATAATATAGCATTAATAGGGCTATTTTGTAAGCCATTTTTATGTATATTGTTATTATTACCATAAGGTTAGTTTTATTTCAAAATCTTGGTAAATTCTTGTAACACAATTGTTTACATTTTGATTTTGGATTCAAATTTTCCATTTAGGTTTAATGATGACAAAAAGCATAACAAATGTTTTTTAAAATATCCTTGTATGTTAAAAATTATAAGTTCGTTTTATTTACCTCTTTTATGTATACGTTTTCCAATGAGAATATCATAAAATAATAAATTTGAATCTGCCGCTGATTATATGTAGTTCCTTTGCACTGCCAATTGCGGCGTTGTAGTCGAAATTTTGTTTCCCTTTTTTTACTGTTGATCGGAGCATCTTACTCTGTTTAATCCATGCTAACGAGATTTTAATCGTACTGAACCGACCAATTAGTAAATTGGCTGTTTAACGAATTGTTTAAGCTAAACCGGCAACTGAAATACACACACCATTTCATTAAACAGCCGTTAGCGCAAACGAATAGTTAAACATTCACTGAAATACTGGGCGTAACAAATGTGCTTGACGTTGAAAAAACACAGCATTGTGAGGGTGAAACCGGTTTGCTGGGTAGTTTTCCAAACAATCATAACAGTATAGTTTTACTTGAATGTAATGAAGAAATAATGCCATTATTAGCAGAAATTAATGATATCTGTATATTAAATGACCAATTTTATTTGTAATATCAAGGCTTGAAACTATTTATTATGAACTCCAACTGAACAGTTATCAATACCAGAAATTTTTTAATCATCTACAACAAATTAGGGTAAATGCGCCGGTTGACGGCCAGTTAACTAAAATTTGAAGTTTGAACTGAGCTAGAAAATTTAAAATTCTTCTAAATGTATTTTTTTTTTGTTCTGATAACTTAGTCTATTGTTATTTTAGATTCAGCTATAAAAAGTATTTAAAAACTAGAATTAATTTAAGAAACTAGACTTCTTTTAAAAATGTCCAATATTACCATTGCTCGGCCTTCAAACACTATTTATCGACATTGTATAAGCTGGACGTCGGCCCGACAATGCGACGTTGAATTTTAGTTATTTTAGCTAGCTAATCGCATATTTTATTATTTATGTTTAGTTATTTTAGCTAGCTAGTCACATTTTTTATTTATTAGCAAGAAATGCAAACTTTATTAACCCTAGAAGGCTAGTCATCATAAATTTTACGACGACCGATTACAAATTACTTTATATTTTGTCTACAACATCGAGCTAAATTATGTTCAAATTGTCAATCTAAGCATAACAAACATCAATAACTATTCTTAAAATGTATTAATAAACAATGTCTGAAGTTGTACAAAATGTTTCCTTAACTTTAATTGATTTTATTCAACCACAAAATCACATTTATAGTCCTCATTTGCAGCTTCCTCATATAAAAAACCCATAAATTTGGTGCATTTTAAGTGATACCATCGCGTACAAGAATCGCATCCAATATTTTTGTCGTTGTTCTCTTCTGTATCACTATTAAGTTCACCATCACAGTTCGAGCAATGAATTTTCGTTAATAAATTTTCGTTAATAAAGGTGCAAGTCCTGGTTTTTTTAAAGTATCTTCCGCTCTGCCATGAATCCTATCCTGAATTGTTGTTCTAGGAAACCCATATCTTTTGCTCGCTTTACGAATGAATAGTCCATTTTCCCGAATTTCATAAAGGGCTCGTTTAAGACATTCTTCTGGATAAGAATATAATTTTCTTTTTATGGTTGAGCACCTTGTGTTTTGTGTTTTGTTTTTTGTTTTTTTTATTTATTCTTACACTTTTTAAAAGATGGCATCTATAAAAAACGAAATATTAATACGTATCCGACAACCGACCCTTTTATATGCCTCTATAAAATCATTACAAACAGTAGTATTCGATAACCGGCAAAATCATACTGTTTCTCAGGCCTTCTTTAAGACCGTATAATTTAAAAAACATTGTTATTTGGGCGGCCGCAAATTAGACACAACATTCCCAACAATAAACTCTACGAGGTTTATCAAAAAAGAGCGGTAAATACGTAAGCCTTAATACAAATAAACATAATTAATTGGCAATGTAACAGTTGCCGTTTTCGGCCGCGGTAGCCGCGAAATAGAATATCGCAAATTTATTTGAACCGTTTAGCGGCCTTTTAATTATATTTAACAATTTCAATCAAATTATCTAAATTTTGTCTATAATGATAAAGAAACATATGATACCTTATACTTAATTACTTCTAAGATTTATAACGAAGAATTATATGAAATACTTACTGTTAAATAAATGTTTGCGCACTACCACTTTGAATCACAAAAATCACAAAAAAATTTATTTCCAATGAACAATGATGTCGAATTTTCGGATTTTGACAGTGGCTTGACTAGCAATGATAACAAAAATAAACTAAAAAACTTATTCAGAGTTACAGTATATGGTGAATCAGATATTGCCTCCATAATACGTAAACCTTTGTCTGAAGTTATCACTCCTACAGTGCAAATAAATTACTCTGGCACCGGGAGAAAAGTACATGGAGTTGGGAAAGAAGATTTTAGTTCTACTAACACTTATAATTGTTTAAAAGGTACGTTGTATATATTTCATTCTATATTTAAATAAATTTATCAATCAGCAATAAATATTTCTGATTCCAGAGGTTATCGAAGAAAAGTTTGGGGACTCGGAACAGTCCAAGACGTTACGGACAAAGCTCGGTAACTTTCTCGCCAATGCAGAGGACAGAGATGGTGGTCGCCGCCAAAGAGCTATTAATAATCATAATAATAATAATACTACTAATTAAACTATAATTATAATGATTATAATAACTAAATATTTCATTAAAATTTTTTTTTTTTTAATAACTAACTAAATATTTTAATTTTTGTTATTTACTTATGTAATACTTATTGCGGTGAAAGGTTCTTTCAAAATATAATATAATGAAAAATAATTATAATAATAATACGAATTAATGGGTTTCTCAAATAAAAATAAGTGTTTTTGGATAAAAACTTTTTTTGTTATTAAAATGAAAATAGTTAATAATAATAATAATACGTTCGGCTGAAGCTTGTACACTATGCTTGGCCGATATTCAATTATTACGATCGGCCGCTGTTTGAACCCGATGCTTGGCCGATTGTTGGCTCCGATATCGGGATGGCGTTAACATCCGATGCTCGCCCAGTCTTAGGCCGACGACATATTTAGGTACTCGGCCGATACTTTTTAATAGGCTGCCAGTCTTGGCCCATTAATGGGCCGATACTCATTCTTTGTATGGCTAGTAAAGCATCCTAAAAATAAAAAAAATTGGTCATGTGTCGGTTGCAATGAAACATACAAGGAACCAATTACTAAGGACTGGAACGATTGTTCTAATTGTGGAAAATGGTGGCATGAAGATTGTACAGCGTATATTGGGTATTGGCGCTTTCAAATGTAATATTTGTTTGTCAAAATAATTTTGAAATTTGTTATTGTGACTTCAAAAGGCTTTGATAGATATGCGCAATCTTACCAACCTCAGTGCGCAATTTTACCCCCATGTGACTGTAAGACTGCGCATTTCTCATTTTTTCTTTTATTTTTTATAAATCAAAAAACTGTTGTCAAAGTTTTGATTAAGCATAACATTAAGTAACTTCAATAACGTGTTCATTATATATAATAAAGATGATTATGACAATTTGTGTTTTTGTTGATTTATAGCCAATCTAATATTAAGCGCGCAATCTTGGGGATCCCTACCCTACATACGAAATATTTCGTCCCAAGAAAGTACATTTTTAATGTCACTTTGTTTAGTTGTCATCGTTGAAATATAAACAACTGATGAATAAATGATTATGCCGTGGTGTTATACAGAGTGTACCAATGAAAACTTGATCCCCCAAAGACTAAGAACACGGATTTTTTTTCAAATTTAAAAAAACACGTCAACTTTTATTTGAAAAGGGACCAATTTTCACATAAAATTCATATCTAGAAATTCCACCACCTGAAGCTCAGCATCAACCCCTAGTTTTTTTAATTGTAAACTTGGTCAAGTGACACATTGTTTGAAAGATTTTTTTTTCTCTATAAAACCCAGAAAATTTTTTAAAAATATATGTAATAACTGAAGATATTTTAGATTAAACTATTTATTTGAGAATATTAATAATTAGAGAAATGACATCAAATTTCTTCAAATTAACGAACGTATTGTTGAAAATATAGAGAAAGCGTGGCGCAAATGGTTTGGCTGCTGAACTAGCGACGTGGGTTTGAAGGGATTCGAAGCGCGGGGCTAACCATCCAAATTTTCACGCTTCTCTTTTCTTCTCTAGAGTTGAGCACCTAGCAATAGTAAAAACTGTTCGAAAAGTTTCCCTAAAAATTGCTATGGTTCGGAATGCACGTCAAACTGTAGATCCCTTGTACCTTTAAAATACTACTACATTCACAACAAAAGCGGATACGGACACGGGTACAAAAAAAGTGCTATTATTATATATTATTTTAAATGACATAAAGGAGAGTGGGCCAAGATTGGCACCTTAAGCTTTTGAAGGAAAAGTAAGCAAAACGACATTTTGAGAATTAGAAAAAAAATTGTTTTCCAATCACATATTGGCCTAATCCAATATTGGATCGTAAAATATAAGTAAAACACTAAATGCTATACATTACACTTTCCTTTTTCAATTGATTTACATGAAAAAAACAACACTTTGAAAAAAATCAAAAACGTTTTCACCATGCAATTTCACATACGATGTTTGCAGGTGATATAAGCAATGCGTTGATTCATTTCAGTGTTAGCACAAAAACTGACTGATGACCAAAGAAATATTTGACAGTAATCAGATCGGCCATATTGACATTGCATAATGAAAATAATTGACCGTCTCATACCTTTTATTATTGGTACTAAAGTTTCAGAATAATGTAAGGGAGAGTGGGGCAAGAGTGGCACCTTAAACTTTTAAAGGACAACAAGTAAGCAAAACGGTCCAAAATTTAAAATGTTTATTAACTTTGGTTATAGTAAGGTAAAAGACCCTGTTATTGACACTGACCCAGTTTCTGACACTTTCAACTTTACTTTGAATTAATAAAAAGAAAATTACCTCGAATTGATAAATAATTTTTTTCAAAATTAAAATTAATTCATAGTGTATCTATTTGATGACGATATCAGTGACAAAAAAAAACTCACTTAATATAAAATAATATTTAAGCCCAGAGTGACTGTGAAATCCATTTTTTAATTATAGTCTAAGCAATTGACAGAAGAGCGTTCGACTATTGAATTAGTGATTTAATCATCATGTAAGTATAAAAATATTATAAAAAATATATGGTTCGATTAATAATTAACTACTCCTTACTTTTAAATATCAAAACATCATAGTAAATTATATTTTATTATTAAAATAAAAGTGTTCATAACTAGGCTCAATTTTATAGGTATGTTACAGTTATTGACACTCGAATTCTAACCTATGTTATGTTTACGTATTTGTTTTATAATATTTAATTTTATTATTTTAATTATTTTTGTGTTGAAAAAATTAACATTTTATTTATACTAAATGATACACTATAACAAATTATGTTTGATTATTATTAGATATTAGTTTTATTTATTTCGTTAAAGATGGTTATTGTGCAAGGCACGGAACGGTTCTGTTGCCACGTTTATCCGCGGGGCATCAGGCGGTTCCCTGGACATGCGCTATCGGTCTGTATCGGAGAACCCCCAAAGATATAGCAAAAATACAATTACACGACAATAGATGGAAACACGTATATCGCTTAGAAATTTGCTGCCGCTAACAATTATAATAAATATAAATTTGATAGTGTAAGTATAACCTAATAAATGAAGAATAATTTTGACATATGGAGTGTCAGAAACTAGGCAGATGCCAGTGTCAGAAACTACAGCAATAAAAATTTTTAGTGTCAGAAACTGGGATTCAAACATTATTTTTTAAAACATTAATTTAAATTATTAATCTGCTTCAAATAATTATTTTATGCATATGACCTTTTCTAGAAATCGTGAGCTTATATATAAAAAAAAAATTAATTATTGAAATTAAATTTTTTATAAGTTATCCTGTTATAACCGCAGCTACCACTCTTAAAGTGTCAGAAACTGGGCTCTTTACCCTACATCTGTTTAGCATAAAAATCTAACACAAAAAGAAAGTCATTTTTCAGAAAAACTTATTATTTTTAAATATTTAATTTTTCTCTTCTTGTCTCATCAGCGGGGCAAGAGAAAACACGCACTTTATTAGAATAATTAAATAAATAAATCATCCACAAAATTATCTGCTCATATCACAAATGTATGCTTGCGAATTACAGTCAGTGCAAGCCATATGGAACCATTTTTAGCATGCAGGACACTGTACCCATTTCTTCACAAAGTCAATATACAGGTTACACTCTCACCTACATACAATGGTACAAGTTACTTCCAAATCGTCCTCGTATAGCCCCTAAATTGCAAATATATTGTAGTGTGGAGATATTATTCTTTCTTGAAATGATTTTTAACATAATAAGAAAATATATTCTAATTTGTTCCTTAAATGCCAATATCATGTCACCTATGATTAGAGCATTTTCAATGATTTCAGAATTGTCAAAGTGTTTGAAAATAGTATATTCTTTTGAAGAAAGATAAGAAATTGAAAAATATATTATTGTACTAAGGCTGCGGTAATATTGCTGCTGAGTTCCAGTTTTTTTTTTTTAATTTTTACAAATTATTTTGTTTCTGAGTTTTTTAAGGGCCCAAGTTTTCATTTGTACACCCTGTATATGTAAGTAGCTTTCCAACGTTGTGAAAATTTTGACCTAAACACTTATTTTGCACCAGTTTCTGGAATAATCGTTTTTGATATCAAATGCTTTGAAAGAGCCAGGCATTATTATAATTTAATTTATCATATTTATACGTTTATTCTTTTACAATTACTATTGATATTTAATTCGATATGACGTATAATCTTAATAAGTGCAGATTTATTTTTTATTGAGTTACATTATTAATTTAGTTTTATTTAAGTGCGAAGTTACTATTTTGAAATGAACAAATGAAAATAATTGTAATAATGATTAATTATTCAACGGTTCGCAATAGCTCTTACTTATTTATTTTATAAGTAAATTAAAAAAAAAATTGGAACTAGTAGCAAAACCTCTATTTCATGGACTCTGCTTCTTCATAACTTTTGGTGGCTCTTTCAATCCCTTTATGTTATTAAAAAAACAATTTTCATTTTTGTTATAAATATTAGGTTATTAAGTATGAAACGTCCGATTACCTTAAATACGAAGTTTGATGTCTTCTATCTTTGATACTTCACGTTATTTGCTTTTGTTTTATTGTAAAAGTACATCATTACCTCTTCGCTTATTTTATATGCTGTGGTTATGGCGATTAGTGCATATTTTATTATCGCGGTACTTTTCGTGGCAACAAGAACCGCGATAATCTTTTGCGTACTTGAAGAACTGTCTGGTCCACGGAGCAATACTTCCAGAGATCGCGCGATTACCTCAAACCTTACCACTCCTAAACTAATTTTTATATAAAAACCTGACAACTATATTCAGAATTTTTTTATATCTTAATTTTATTTTGTATTATTGTAGTTTTTTATCAATCATGTAATAATATCATCACATAGCACCATTAACTCATAACTAGAGATATGACGTCATTCGTTGGGGTTTTTTTTCTGATTATAGGTGCAAAAACTAAGGATTTGCGTATTACTAGATTTCCCTTAAGGTGGCGCTAATACTCCGTTTTCCCATATTTTTTTAAAATTTATTTGATGCCATTACGAACTACATACCTAAAGGTTAAAAAACATTGTTTTCAATAACCCGTACATAGTTCGTTAGATTCATCTTGCAAATCTTTAATAATGTAAGGCAGTTCACTATTTTTTTTTAAATCCACGTGTTGTTAATAATCAATAATCAACCATATAATTAATTTGCGCTACCGCCTGTAAACGTCAGCCAATATGCTTTTCGTCCAGAATTATAATTACTACATGGCGTTAAAACTAGTGAACTTTGGTAAACATGAACTTAAACTTATATGTCAAACTCTTTTAAGAATAAGTAGTTGCACTTTATATAATTAGATAAGGTTCCATTGTTTTGCTCAATACTGTAAATAAGTAATTTATCAGCGGAAAATTATTAAGATACCTTAACGTTTAACAGCTGTTTCATTTTCAATATTACGCAGTCTACTTATTTATATTAAATAATATTCATTTATGTTTCCTAACAACTCAAAAAAATACCTGAATTTTTTTCTAATAGGTATTAGGCTTGTTTAATGTTTTATGAGAACACATAGCTAAATATTTAAAACTTGTTGAATTGCTATTAAATGAAACTGTTATTAATCATATCCATATATTTAGCAATAAAATTGTAACATTTTTTATGTTCAATATTTTTAATATTGAATAAATTACATATTTTGGCAGATGTTTTTAATAGTATATAAAATATCTGAGATGCCCACTCGTATGATAGTAATCTTTATGAAAGAAGTATAATTACTAGTTATGTCACAACTTTAATATTTATTAATCGATAAAATAAAATTTTTGAATTTTGATAGAGTTTATCAAAAAAAGTAGAATTTTGTATGCGGAGATTTATTATTAGAATACTTGGACAAAATGTTTCTATTATTGAAATTATAACTATGGCATACAACTAGTACTAAAGAAACCCCATTCGATATATATATATGGAAGTGTTATGGTTTTCTTCTAGAAAAATGCATTGTCTTACAGTCTAGACGTAAAGCTGTCAGTGAATGGAAACCAATTAATAAGTCAATTAACCTTAAACGAACAAACGTAATTATCCATAACTCTAGATTTTTAAAAGACTGGAACGATTTAATTGATTTTCTTAAATTAATTGCCACATGTTACGTTTTATCGGCGGTTCGTAATCCGGTTAATCTAATAAAACTCCCAAGGCACTTCAAACATAAAACAACAAGACACGAAAGTATTAATGAATAAATCATCCTTCCATAGGTCATGTGCAGAATCAATATCGTCAATTAGCAGCAATCACTGTGCGCTGCCATCTTCGATCAGATAAAGCTCGCCAACAACGCAGTCGTTTGTTTCATACAATTGACACAAACTATGTGCAAATGTTTGGTAACCTGTATTTCAACTTCCATTATTGTCCACGTTCATTTATTTTTATATGCACTTGCAGTATATAAAAGCTACTTTTATTCTTTAAATGTGCATATTACGCAACCTAAAGTGTATACATATTTGTTTAGGCAGATGTTTTTTTTACTTGGAATTTTCACACTTGTTTTGAACACGAAACACTAAAAAACAAATGGTTTTTATTGTGCAGAGTAAAACAATGCTTATTATTATTTTAAATCATTACCGGCTTTATTGATTTTATTGTAGCAGAAGTTTTTCACCACTATATCTTTATATTAATTATTTAAATGCGAAAGTTTTGACTATGGCGGACTTTGTAAGTTCAATTATTATTAAGTTTTGTTGTTGTGTTGATACACTTGTCTGACATAAGTAGCCATATTGGATGCTTACATAATTGATAATAAGGTTATAGGTGTTTTAGTGTGCTAGGAGATTTTATAGAAAAATGTAGGTAACAAAGATTTTGCATTGCATTCAATTTTCTTTAAAAATGGAATTTGTTCCATTCTTCAATGATGCTTTTGGCAAGTATTGCATAAATAAAAGACAGCCCGCGTCAACGTTAAAAATGATCGAGAAGTGATCTCTCAATGCTTTTAAATGGGAGTCAATTTTGACACTAATTTGGCCTTTCAATGCCAACTTAAAAGTATAGTTCCGCAGTTTCTAGAATTTTTATAGTTATTTTACGTTGCCCACGTTAATAACAGGTCAAATTCTGGTAGTCTTCCAACTAGTTTTTGAATTTTGACAGTAGATAAGTCAGAAATTCAAAATTATATTAACATATGTAAGTGCTAAATTTAAGAAGTTTAAAATAAGTATTAAAATAAAACTGTAGGTACCATAAATTAAATGTTAAGGAAATTATTTTACTACAAATACACAAGTAACTTTGTAATTATAATTTTTATTAATAATTAACAGAATAAAAAAGTAACCATAAATCGAAAAGCATTCTCTTTTTCTAGAACTCGCAATAGTGCGCCTATGTGAAAATTTTTGCACATTTTTGTTTTTCCTCTCTGATTTTCAAATGTTAGAGAATAAAAGAGTGACATATCTGTATCTCACCTAATCTGTGCTAACGCTGACAATATTGGATATGGTGGGAAGCAGAAGTGACCACCCCCTGAAGATAATAAGCATACTGGACGCCTTAGCAACTTAACAATCAATGATAACATCAAAAAAGTGTGGTATTTGTTTATGGACAAATATTAAATCACTATTACAGAGATTTCTAGAGATTCGTAGCAAAACTCTACAAAAAAAATCTACATCACAAGGGGAATATTTTAAAAAATTCAATTTATTTAACACATACACATACTATATATTTTTCTTCAATTCATTTTTTATTTGAACAATTTTTTTTATTTCTTAACATATTCTATTTCTAGAAAAGCACTTAGTGTTGAGCCACCTTGTATATATTTGGGGGATAAAGTTAAGTAAGGGCAATGTTAAAAAAAAGCAAACAAAACTAAATAAAAACATGGACATGATGAACATCATGGCATCATACAGCATTAATGTTTACGTTTTTTTAAAAGTGAAATTGGAACTGTTAAACGTGTTTAACAATTTTTTTACATAAATTACTTTTTTTTTAAATTTTACTGTTTTTTATCTAACCTTAATAAACCTTAATAAATTCATGCTAATCGTAAATTGTACATCTTTAATCTTTAATTTAAGTAGGCGTTATTATTACTATTTCAAAACATACTTATACCGTAAAAATTCAATTCAATATCTACTTTTATAATGAATTGGATTATTAACTCAAATAATGATTTATAGCCGATGTTTTTTATTTACGGATTTTATATCGGATAAACAAAGGCATTGTTTTAGACAAGAATTACGAATTAACGTAACTTAATATAGATATACAAGGCGTGTGAAATCATAGTCTGAAGCGTCATGTTTCAAAATTTCATAAAATAGTTTAACAAAATTATTAGAATAAGATTCATCTGGTTACGTATTGGATGATGCGTAAGTTAGTGACTAAATTTTCAAAGATGCCACAAGCTTTATCGTATGGTAGAGTTCCACTGTTTTGATTGAGTTAAGTTCCATGCAGAGCATAAGTAGGCGGATAGTGTCTAATGTCACTTTAGCGTTAGACATGGGTCAAATTGCTCACCAAGGATTTTTTGTAAATAGAAGTTAAGGCACAAATAACTACAAATTTTTTTTCTTGTACGAAATAAAAAATTATTTTGGATCAAATGGTAGTAGGTTATAAAAAGTGTATTTTGTACAATAACGCACAGCCAAATGGGATCTAGAAAAAAACAGATTCAACGATATACGTTTTAAAAACAAGCCTACATCAAATACAGATTTTACTCTGTTTTTTAAAACTAAAACAAAATGTTTATTTTGAACCATTCTAACGTTGCAAAACAATTACCTCATACTGTATTAACTGTGTTAAGCTTCATAGAACTAAACGAAAAAAACGTCTAATTTTGATCAATGAAAGGTTTTGCTCAAAAGATGCTGCAAAAATAACAAGTTTTACAATGAAATTATTTTGTATATACCATACATATTTATTTTTTCATATATTGCTCTGTCAGGTGTTTATCTGTTTTAGAGTTTGCAGAATAACAAGAAGCTTAATTCTTCGGAAGCTGTAAAAACACTCGTATAAACAAAACCCAGTTTTTTCTACAACGACGTCATAAGCTTGTCAAAGATTGGAAAACATTTGATAGGTTGAGTCAAAAAAGGATACACATGATTTTTTTGAGAATTTAATTTAAGTGCATAGATTTCAAGTTAAACCTAACTTCTGTTAATGCGAAAAAAGTACAAGTGCATTTTGAGCTTTATCTTGTCATGCGTGAAGAAGTATCATAACGTAAAACTACATAGGGGGAAAGTGGCATGAAACAGCCAGTTTTAAAAAAAGAGATATATAATATAGAAGAACATAAATAAATCAATTTTTTTTTAATCTGTAATTGTTCATGCATTTATGTACGTAATGTCATAAAACATTTTTCAAAATTAACGATAATTTTCGACTTCTAATCATTTATAAAAAAAATAAAATTTAGCTTTTTCATAACCTATAGGTATTGAAAGAGCCAACCCAAGTTTTGAAAAAGCCATGTTCTTATTACAAGATTAAAACTGCACATTAACGAAGATATTATTTAATAATAATATTAAGCTATAATTTTAGATCTTATATAATTATAAAACGTTTTAAATAACGCAAATTCTGGATAAAATATTGACTTACATAAATCTAAGAAACTGTCAAAAAATTTGACGTTTAAGATCAATCATTGCAAAAACTTAAAAACGTTTTTAGCAAAAATAATGCAATTTCCCTTTTACGCCACAGGATTTATATGCCCAACCATTACAACTTTGCATCGGTACCACTCTTGATTGCTGTTACTACAATTATTATTGCATTTTATGCAATTAAAAGGTGGCTCTTTCATTACACTGCAATCCGGCTCTTTCAAAACATATTCTCTCAAGAACCAAAATCTCGAAAATTACTATGAAATCAAAGATTAGTCTACAAAATATATACGTTATTAGAAGGCCTAATATATCTATAAAATTATAGTGTAATCATATTATTATTAGTTTTGTACGTATAGGCGTTAGAAAACAAATAAACTGAACTCAAAACCTTACTTTTTGACGACAAAATCTTCAATACGTCGTATCGGCGCCGTTTATTGACGGTGAACGGTCAAATTTTTGTGGGGGATATCTGGCTAGTGTTGCTATCTTAAAATAATAATACATAAACGATTCGTATGAAAACTACCGCGTAATTGATAATGACTCTTTCAAAACTTGGCTGTTTCATGCCACTTTCCCTCTAATGTTTTCAGAAAAAACAATATAAAAGCATTTGTACCGTTTTTGCTTAAACTTTCACTTAACTTAATTCAGTAATAAAGGATCCACAGAAAGTCTTAATTGGAAATACCATAAAATTCAAATAAACCGTTCATATTCAATACAAGAAAAATGCTAAAATATTTTCTTTTCTCTTCAAACTTATTAATCATATTATTTATAGAAATAAACGGCGACCTTATCGATTAATAAATCGATTAATAAAACGGTAATTTTAAAAATAATATCTACTGAATTTTATTTTAAACACTTAGTAGTTACATAAAGATAATATACATGTCAAGTTTGCCTCGTTAAGTTAAATTAAATTACTGCAATTTTTGTTTAAATATTTTCAAAGAAAAAACAAACTACGCGAAGCTTTAACATTTGTTGATACATAACCTAAAAAAAGTGCGTATTGTAACGGGTTCGCTGGGGGTTCGAACTAAGGTGGTCAATATTAAAACGACGGTCACTTGTTTTAACTAATAACGAATTTATTTATTAATCAATCTTAAGAAACTAAGCTAGCCTAGATATTGGTTAATAATACTTAAGTAATTTATTTACAAGCTTAACTAAATTATTTGCGCACTTGACTAATTTATTTTGTTTGTTACACTCTTAAATAATTTATTTTTACACGTTTTATTTACTTTCACCGTTCCTCGCATTAATTTCAAAGATTTTAACATAACCGTAACCATTTCAATTAGGAGGCCCCTTCGGACCCTCTCGACCGTCGAGCCTTCGTTTGAAACTATCGATTCTCCCGCCGGGACCCAACTGATTGACACTTTTAATTCGCCTCATATGTGCACCAAATAGGAAACCTCTTAAATGCTTTGAATTTACCAGAACCTGAGTAGAAATTTCAGCGAGGCAGTAATTTGGCCCAAATAAGGCATGCCGAATTTTAAACTTGCGGGAAGTGAGGCATTCAAACTTGACTGAAGTTTGGAAAGTAACGTAGTGCCGAGGTTCAGCCTTCTTTGGCTTCCTAATTAGGTAGCGCTTTGGAAATCACACGGGAAAAAAGTTTTCATCAGTCTACTAATTTTAAGAACCTTTGAATTCGACATCTGCTTATTTCGTTGAAATCGGTAGGCAAGGTAAGGAGTGACGTAGTTAGTAGTAGTGGAAGAAAAGGTAGTTGCCAATGGTAGAGCGAGCGCTGTGCTATTGATTATGTCATCTATGAATCTGAAACAAAAATATATAGCATTCTTGGGGATTTGAACCCCGGACCCCTGGATCCAGAGACTGCTTGCATCCCCACTGAGCTACGAAGCCTTCTCAAATATTTACTAAAATATGTCGTATAAAAATAACTTACTAAAATGACAATCTTTCATGTTTGAC
This sequence comes from Sinopyrophorus schimmeli, assembly GCA_036325965.1. Lineage (NCBI taxonomy): Eukaryota > Metazoa > Arthropoda > Insecta > Coleoptera > Elateridae > Sinopyrophorus > Sinopyrophorus schimmeli. Next base: position 567,955 of record JARFIZ010000412.1, read on the forward strand.
ACATGTACAAAATGACACACAAGGTATTTTAGTTAAACTAAAAACACTATTACTTGAGAAGTCGCAAACAAAATTACACATAATTATATATGTTATATAATCATATAAATTTTTTTTTTCCGAGCAGTCAGGCATTTGAATGATATGTCGGACTTCGGCAATGCCGTAGATTATCCAAGTAAAGTCCAACTTTGGCGTACCGAACTTTGGCATACCATTGGAATGCCTGACTGGTTTGAACTAACGGTAACCGAAAGATTACCGAAGTCCGGCATACTATAGAAATGCCTGACTGGCATGAAATGACGGTAACCGAATATTTGCCGAAGTTTGGTTTGCCGAATTTGGGCTGAATTTGAGAAATCTACGGCATTGCAGAAGTTTGGCATACTATGAAATGCCTGACTGGCATGAAGTAACGGTAACCGAAGGTTTGCCGAAGTTTGGTTTGCCTACAGTGGAATTGATAAGGCGCCAATAAGGGGTGCCTAAGTTAGGCAAGCCAAACTTGTCCCGGCAAAGCCTCACTAAATTTCTACCCGGGAACATTTCGTTCACGATGCGACCTTCTAGTCCGTATGTGTTCATGGTCTCCGTATTTTCACGCTTGCTGTAAAAACCGCTGAAATGTTCTAGTGCGTGCCCGTTACAGCATTAACCCTTATGTGAGTGACAAAAAAAACACCTTCATCAGAGTGACGATGTACCCGGATACTTTCATATAGTTTATACTGATCAAGTTTTGATTTGACCTTACACTTCCTTTGATTATTATTATTTTAGCCAGCCAAAAAGTCGAACGTACATTATCGGCGCATACGTTTGTTTCTTTTCTATTAGTTCAGTTGTTATTTTGTTAGTTTATAATTATTTCACTATGAATACTGGAACCAGTACTTCTAAACAAAAACCACGTAGTCGAAGATATAATTCGACAGAATTACTAACGATACTATCAGAGTCTTCTAGTGATAAAAGTGAATTTGTTGTTTCTGATAACAAAGATGATTATATTCGTTTAGTTGATGAGGGTAGATCGGAAGTTTCCGATGTTGAGCCAGAAGCCGAAATCGAAAATGAGAGTGACTGTTATGATTCAGATGATAGTTTTGAAGAGGAATCATCGGAAAATGTTCTTATAGCGAAAGATGGAACCCAGTGGCAGGTTGATTTACTTCCAAGAACACAAACTAATAGTCGAAACATTATTCGTCAACGCGGCGGGGCTGCATCTTTTAGTAAACTTTATAATGCAATAGAAATATTCAAAAATATCTTGTCCAATGAAATGTGCGACATAATTTTACGGGAAACTAATCGAAAAGAAACTAAGATTACTGAAACATACAATAATAAATTGATAGAAAATTACTCTGATATTAACAAGCGACCGAAAGAAAAACATTCAAACCATTCAAGAAACAAGAATTGGATGCATATTTTGGCGTTCTAATTTGTAGTGGAGTACATAGATCCAATAGAGAGCATTTGACTAAACTGTAGAAATCTGACCACTTACCATTATTTCTAGCTGCAATGTCCCACCATAGGTTGAAATTGTTGTTACGTTTCATAAGTTTGATAATGATGTTACACGTCTCGAGTCCAAAATTAGAAATATTTTTTGAGATATCATACAAAACACATAAAGGTACCAGGGTACCTTGTCACTCTATTATGGGTGTAAAAAATGTTTTAGCTTCCCCAAAATATTCCGAATCGGTTGACCGGGTCAAAGCATAAAAACAATATGGTTTACAAAAAGTTAAGAGTTCTCAGGACACCACAGCTATCTATAATGCAAAAAATATAGTTTTTCTTTTAATTGAAAATGCAAAAGGCACCCGGGTACCTCGTCACTCACATAAGGGTTAAAGTTGAACTATAAATACTAATAGCATTAAAAATAGGATGTATTTTGTGCTCTAAAATTGTGTAATAACAACTGGAAACTTTTGCTGATACCTGTGCTGTACTAGACATTCATAAATATAATAGTTAACTGACAATCTAAACAATTAAAATTATATGAGTTTAATAAGCCTACCATAATTGAACAACAACTGTTTAAACTATAACTTTGATGAAAATTTTAATAGTTTTTATCAATAGATATAAAATAAAAATTTAACGAATTATATTGTAAATTATTGAATATCAAGTAGAAAGCTTTTTTTTAACAAAACGGCAATGCAATAAAATAATCAAAATACATTTATTCCAGGCAATATTTTCTGAAGTATACTTACTTGTCCAGTATTTATAAATTACTTTATAAAACCATTATGGTGATTAGTGTTTTTACCTATCATTAAGTTTTTAATTACTTTCAGTTTCTTGCTAAATTATGTCTTTTGCTATTATATTTTACATAACATGGTTGATATAAATTTGTTTATTTTGTTTCAATATTTAGTTTTGGTGGCCGATAAACATTTCGTATGACCTTTACACATTCTTTTCCTTTCAATAAAAATTGATTAATGTATTTGTAGTCAAATTAGTAACTTTAGGTGTGGTTTGTTAATTATTTTAAAAGTTATAATATTACATTTATGACCATAAGAATTGTTTCTAACGGTGAGTTAATTGGTTAATCTAGGCAAAGGGTAAAAAATTGGTTCGTATTTTTGCGAACATAATTTAGTAAGACAAAGAGCGATAATTAGTTTTGTAGAGGAGTGTACTCGTGAGTAATTTGTTGGCTGTTCTGAAAGGTTTGCTTAACCCAAGATTAAAACTAACTGATAATTACATAATAACCACGTTTGAATAGCTGGCAACTGTTGTAGGATCATTAATAACAACGAAAGAGACCGTTTAGTAATTTATTTGTTTAATTACTGATCCATAACAATTAAAAAGCATGCGAAGAGTAGGCGCTGCCTTTCGACGCTCTCTTGCTCTATTTTTATTTATTAGAAAACCTTTCTGTAGCGTAAATCCTTCAATGATTTATTCACTTGACGATAAGGATAGCTTTAAAACTGTTTCAATTTTATGTGCAAGAATGCCTAATATTTTTCCCTTTCATTAGTTCTCAAGTTTGCATTTCAAAATACATTGCCATTATATATTATAAATTTTTTTTCGTAATTGATTTTTATTTTATGTAAAATAGCCAATTGTATACTTGTAACTATAAGGCAATAGGATATTTTATTGAAGATCAAATTACATCTGTCTTGTTTCTTCTTCTTTATGGTCATAAATAAACCATGTTTATGTAACAAACAAACAATTATTTAAAAAAGTTTTGTGTAACAATAATTTATTGTAGTAACTATTTTTCGTTCAATTTCTATAATTTTGTATATAATTAAGTATATGTGGCACATTTTAATGAATACAAATGTAAAACACGTATTTAACAGGTAGATGTACAGTCAAACTAAGAAGGAATCAACAATTTAGAAACAGACCTACAGTAAACGTACTATTCCAAAAGACAAAATCTGGCGCTGCATGGTAAAAAAACAATTAAGATTTTAGTACCAAGAACTAAAGGTACTAAAATTACAAAGATCAATCTTAATAGTTTTTTAACCATGCAGCGCCAGATTTTGTCTCTTGGAATAGTACGTTTTCTGGTGGTCTGTTTCTAGGGTGTTGATTACTTCTTAGTTTGACTGTACATGATATGTAGGGGAGACCGGGGTTGGAAGTCACATTTTTTTTCTTTTGTATTTTTAGAGCCCATGGTCCTAATTTATAAATAACATTTATATATCAATAGATAGTGTTTATATTCAAGATTAAGAAAAAAAAGACTTTTTCTTTATCATTATCTAATGAGCAGATATTATAATTTTTCTGAAAAAAAAAGTACGACTTTCAACCCCGTGTATAAGGGATGGTTGTCATAGTGTCTGGGGTAGGTAATCACTCGCTAAATAAAAGGTAAAATAAAAAACAACAAAACAATTGCATATGCTATTTCTAACCTATTCTATCTAACGAACTTAGGTTATGGTAACAAAAATGACAAATGTATAATTACAGCCAATCGTTTATGTAGTAAACCCCCTAGAAACCAATAAAAAAGGCCGCACAAATTCATGGTTGCTTTGCACAGGTGATAACTAGCCCCCGTTAACTTGAGCCAACTTTTCCCAAAACCATATGAATAATGTCATGAAGCATATCTTAAACATCATAAATACATGTAAAAGTATATCACTATGCAAAATTTAAATATACTTACGAGACTCAAAACAGATTCACAAAGAATTACTTTCACTGTACAAAAAATACAAACGTATATATTTCTTATACGGTATTTCAGAGCGAACTGAAGTGGAGTACGCAAGGAGGTATTGTGCTCAGGCTTCTTTGACACGAGTAAACAAATTTATTAATTCATTAAGTTTGCTGTTATGGCTTATGGTGACAACCTACCCGTGACACAACCATACCCGGTCTCCCCTATACAATGTATACTATACATTAACTTATGAAAGAGCAAATTTAACAAAAAATGTAATGAGATCTTTTTTGTAGAGCATTTAATTTTCTTTAAAAATATGTATTGTTCATTTTTAGAAGCAGATTGGTTTATTAGTTACAAAATTCCAAAGTTGAAAAATTAAATCATAAAAACACATGGAAATGGCTTGTCGTACAAAAATTTGCAATCAGATCTTTTTTGTCGAGAATTTAATTGTCTTCAAAAATATGTATTGTTTATATTCTTCAGGTATATTGTTAAGAAGATTTGAGTGAAAGATGCGTATGGTGTAAAAAAATTGAAATTCTCGATGATAGACCTCTTAATCTTAAAATTAAAGATTGAAAATTTGACGTTAACTTTTATTTGTCATCCTAAATAATATATTTTGGTGTCTCATTAAAAAAAATAGTCGATTTTTTTGACCCTTTTTACTATACATATTAGGTTAAATCGTTTTGATAATGTAGTTTGTAGTACCACTAGGCTTTAACTGACTGCTTCTAATCTCCTACAAGCATAAAACTTCTAGCAATTTACATTCTTTAAGCAATATGTTAAAAATAAACTAATACAAGAGGTCCAAAACTATAAATTACAGATTTTGTTTATATTTCCAGTATGTGAAAATCATTACTTCAACATTAATTCACGCAAAGAGTAAAACATACTATTCAGATATAGAAAGAAAAAGGCTTAAAAGTGTTTATATAACGTTAATTTCCACGCGAATATCAAGTATCTCAGTAGCTATTGTTACCGAACAAACCAAGTAAGAAATATTTGGATCAAGTATACGCCAGACAAGCGTTTGGGGGTCTAGTTATATACCTAACATACACAGCAGATATACCAACAAGTGCGCACTTCTTCACTGCTACCTTAGCTGACGATAAAATCATAATGACAAAACACAGAAACTCAACAATAGCTGCTCAGCTTCTTTTTTTTTGTTTTTATTGGGCATTTACCAGTTCAACAAATCGATTGTTATGCATGGTAGCGTTAACCAGACTTATATAACTAAAGTTAAAATAACAGAAAGGTTATTAACACCTTTAGAGTTACTAATTAGTATAGCTGAAAAGGTCACTTATTCACCATCAGTCACTTGCTAAGAGATAAAGATCTTGTGGTAACTTGCGCTTCAAGCGTGTGTGTTTTTGTTTTTGACCTAGTTTATAATGCACTGCACCATCACAGTTGACAATATTGTCATGGAAATTTTGAGTTAACTTTTTAATATGATCGTAAATTGTTGACATGCCGAGTTCAGTGTGAATTTGGTAGTTGGTGATGAACCATGGGGCGTTTAGTGAGGTCCTGAGGATTTTGTTTTGGAAGGCTTGTATTTTATTCAAGTTTGTTTTTGACGAATTCCCCCAGATGACGCAGCCATAGAGGACTAATGGCCGTATTAAAGATTTGTAAAGTAGAGTAGCACATTCAATTTTTAGTGAAAATTTTCTGTTTATTAATGGATATAGCTGCACTAGTCTCGTATGGCCCTCATTAAGTTTTTTAGTGATGTGAAATCTCCAAGTCAGACGGGTGTCCAAATATAGACCTAAGTATTTTACTGCCACAGTTTTTAGATTCCACAGAATACGGTTGTGGTTGATTGAAAGTGATGGAGGATCGACGAAGCGTTTAAGTGTGAAAATCTTTGCGACGCATTTATTATAATTAATTGTGAGGTTCCATTGTTTCATCCATCTAGCTAAAGTGTTTGTGGCGGTTTGTAGCTGGGTGATCGCAACTAAAAGATTTTAATTTCTGACTAGCAAAGCAGTATCGTCTGCATATAACGCTAAATCCGCAGTACCTTTGGGAATATCGCTAAGAAGGATATTAAAAAGTATAGGTCCCAGAATACTTCCCTGAGGTACTCCAGCTCGGATATGTCGGGTTGTCGATATAGTGGCGTGAATTTTAGTTGCAAAGGTTCTATTGTCAAGAAATGAAAACAAGATTGCTTTTAGATAATCAGGGAATTGTAGCTTGGTGATCTTGTATTTGAGTCCTTCCGTCCACATACGATCGAACGCCTGTGCCAAGTCCACGAATAGAGTCACTGTGTACTGCTTGTTTTCAAACCCCGTTTCAATTATCTCAACGATTCTTTGAAGCTGATGACATGTAGAATGTCCCTTTTTGAATCCAAATTGGAATTTTGGCAGCAGCTCTAGTGTTTCTATCTCAGCATAGAGTCTGGTATAGATCACTTTTTCGAGTAGTTTTGAAAGCGTTGTTAAGAGGCTAATAGGCCGGTAGCTAGAGAGGTGTTTTTTGTTTTTACCAGGTTTGGGAAAGAGTAAAATTAGAGCATGTTTCCATTTATTGGGGAAATGGCCATTCCTTAAACAGGCATTAAAGATTGTTGCTAGGTATGCTAAGGCTTTGCGTGTCATGTTTTTCAGAATTATGTTGGTAATTCCGTCTTCACCTGGGGATTTGTTTAATGGAAGTTTTTTGATTAGGGCTGCTATTTCTATATTTCTATATTTCTATATTGTATCTTGTAAGAAAGGTAGTAAATAAGGTTTGTTGGGATTTGATGCCATTAGGGTTCCAGTTTAGGATATTTAAATGAGAAAGCGGTTTGTTGAAATTATTATCCATTAAGAAGGAGAGGTAACAGATTATTTAATAGGAAATGTTTAATTTGAGCTAGGTAGGGTTTTATTAGGTTGAGAATTGAAGTTATGATTGTTTGGGCTATTGGTTCAGTATTTGCAGTGTTTGCTGTTGGCTTCCAGGTTTTGTTGGAGTTATCAGGGATACTGGTGTTTTGGGTAAGGTGGGGAAAATTGCTAAGGTTGAATATTGGTGAAGTTTGATTTGTTTGGGATAATGGGTTATTGCGCGATTGCTTGTTGTTTTTAGAAAGTTTAAGTTCTTGAAAGTGTTTACAGCCTCTGAAGTTGGCTGGATGGTTAGCTCCGCAGTTAACGCAGGTAAGGGACTAGCATTTTTATCCTTATCGCAGTCATTATACGAGTGATTGCCTAGGCACTTGACGCATCTAGGCTTCAGGCGGCAATAGTTTTTGGTGTGTCCATAGCGTTGACACCTATGGCACTGAGGCGTATCTCTTGTTGTTTTGCGTGGTTCAACTTTGACTAAGGAGTGGCAGATATTGCCAATTTTGAAAATTTCATTTGCCTTGTCGGAAGCTGTTAGGCGTACGGCACAAACGGGGATAGGATTCTTTTCTTTGTTGAGCAATCTTGTTATGTTAATTATCGGGAGATTATATGTTGCTAGTTATTCCTCAATTTCCTGCTCCGTTAAGGAGAGCGGTACGTTTTTGATCACTACTGATAAGGGTTTTTACTTGGATTTTGGAAGGTGTGGAATGCTATCTTATTCTCGAGGTAAAATTTGACTAACGCTCGATAATCGTTCTGGCATGTCAAATTAATTTTTAAAGATGTTCCACTGAGGTTAGTGGAAAAATTTTCTCTGACAAGTTCTTTAATGTCAGTTATTACTTGTTTGTGGTTAACTGGACCATGTACAAAAATTGGGGGTATTTTAACTCTGTTCGCATCACTTGTAATTTCAGATGTTGTTCCTATTTCGGTTGTTATTGAGTTGTCTGTAGACGGGTCGAGGTGGGTTGATAGATAAAATTTATTATGTTCAATTAACGATGTTGGTCTCCATATGTACTTTTTTTGTAAATCGCTGATAGGGGGTGATAGATGGTCAGCGTTCCTTTTGGTGGATGTCATTGTTCTACCCCCACAAGGGGGCAGGCGTTACGAACTTGAGGGGCTTGGTTATTTCAAAAGGGAAATAAAATAAATACTTGAGGTGATAATTGAGCAACAGAAGAAAATACAAATAACGGTTGGTTGATAAGATGCCCGGGTCTTGATATTACTGAGGTCACTGTTCACACATACGACAGCTCAGCTTGAACGCTCAGCTTCTAAAGCAGCATAGATCAATTAATTCAGTATACAAAAAATGGGTTATCAAAATCAACGAAGCTAAATCGTTTCATATCACATTCACCAAGTGCAAAGATAACACACCAACCGTCTTTATTAACAGCTTTCCACTAACCGAAGTAAAAGAAGTTAAATATCTTGGCTTACACCTCGACAAAGGACTAACTTGGAAGTCCCACATATTGCAAAAAAGAAAACAGCTTGGTATACTTAGTAAGCACTGCTGGTTACTAGGCAGAAAATCAAAACTATCACTCACAAGCAAATTTCTAGTTTACAATGCGATATTCAAAGCCATATGGACATATGACATTCAACTTTGGGGAACAACAAGTAATTCTAACATTTAATAATAGAGAGATTTCAAGCGAAAGTGCTTCGATCTATGTATAATGTACCATACTTTGTGAGAAATGTAGATATTGAGTGACTTGAAAGTTGACATCGTAAAATCCTTTATTGATGCGACATAGTTTTCAATCATTTCTAATAAATTATTTGCAAAACTATTTTCTTCTTCATTAATAAGGCTTAAGTAACAGTGATATATACTGTCAATTAGTTATTTTAAATGTTTAATAACATTTAGAACGTTTAACGCCAGTTTTTTTTCAGTTATTTAACAAATGTCAAAACAAAAAAAGTGCCAAAATCAAGGTTTGAACAAGGGCTGTTTTAAACGATATATTTTTTTCCAACCATTTAAACTACGATAACTTGTTATTTAATATCTACTAAAGTTAATGACAACAAACTATTAATTCTTTAATCCCGTTTTTAACCCCTTATAAATCCCTATTGGAAATTTTTTTTATAGACTCTAGTTTATAGAAGCATCTTTTTATAAAATTATTATGGTTTAATTTTAAAACTTATTTTTCCAGTTGGTAGCATTGCATTGTAAGTTCAACTATTTTGAAATAGAAAAATGGGTTTTTATATAAAAAAATAATCTACATTTTTATTTATAAAACTATCGTGTCAACTACATTAACTAAAATTTTATATGTAATCATCATGTAATAGTGTTCATTAAATTAAAAGACATGAAATATTTTAATTAAGCAGCCATACTTATTTTAATCAAAAAAACGATTTTAAAAAATACATACATATTAATTTTTTGAAGGTTTTGGTCACGTAGTATTTTACGTAGTAGTGTAACTTTAATAAAGTAACATGCATACAATTTTAAGCAAATATAATATCATATAAAAATGCACGCAATTGTATGATTTTATGTAAATATATCACAACACACTGTCGAGAATTGGTAACCCTAGTCATGCAACCCTGTTTATCGCACTTTAGTTTCATACTTGTAAAGAATTATTTTAAACGAGGCAGTGGGCTGTACATTTTACTCACGCTTCTTCTTCTGAACCCATTATTATAGTTTATGCATATTATTACAAATATTTGGTATATATATTTTCTTTTTTTTAATTATTTTAACTAAATATATTAGGTTTTATTGCGAAGTGTATCATCAAACGATTTTAATTAAAAGAAAACCATAAAATATATTATGTAGCTACCTTTCATCGCACCGTCACTATATCAACAATAATTAAAATAGTTAATTTAAAAACCAGGTATATTAAAACGTTTATATAGCGATTTTTATCTGTTAATTGAGTACATGGTATTAATCGTTAATAACCTGACTTTAACCTAAAAGAGGTTTATGTTAAGATTTAATTTTATTATTTTACACAAAATATTGCTTAATAAATATAAAAAATACAAATATTTTGATATTATGACTATCATTTTGAACAATTGCAAATTATCGAATCTGAAAATGAATCTTTTTGTGTTAGATAGCTACATCTACTCTAAGTTTATCCAAATGACCATTTGGTATTACGTTTCTATGAATCTACTTTTATAATACTGTTTGTTGATATTGTTTTTTTAAATAAATATACAAATATGTTATTAACCAAATTTTATTAAAAAAAAAGAAATAATATAATAAATTATAGGAATGCACCTACCATAATTTATGAATATTAGCTCAGCATAACTTTTACTTAATATTCACTGCCTATACACAGCTGTCTAGAAAAACAATTAATCTTACCAACGGAAAAGTTCTAATGAGTTGGCGCAATTTAGGTAGGTCTTCATCAAATCAAAAATTTTAATTAGCGTGTAGCATTTTTGACATCATTAAATCAAATTAAAATTTTATGGACCGTATTAATTTTTAAATCCTTTGTTTGCTATTATTAATTATTCATCGATTGAATAATTACGTTTTGATATGTTATTAAAATAAATCTAATAAATCATATAAATACAAACAAAATTGCAAATACAAAAATAGCAATTAAAAGTTCTTTACAATCAAATAAAACTGTTGTTTTTTAATGTAAAAAATATGCACGCGTAGGTTTGTATACTTGTATTAAATCAGATTTATTTCGCATTTTTTTGAAAAAAAGATTAATTACTTTTTGTTTCAAAAAAAATTTGTTTTTCAAAATCGTATCGAAATTTCTGTCAAGTATCTCAAACAATATATTTCAGTCAAATATAACATCTTAATGTTGATATCTAGAGGTAATTATTGTATTTTTTTCCACTTTCCTTTTAAATAACACGTAAAAAAATTGGAAAATTGTTGATTGTTTTTGTATACGTACTATTTAAATGTAGATTCTCATAGGAAAGTATATAAGATAAGATAAGAACTAATAAACGCAATAAACGCTCTTTACGAAAATAACATACTGAATATAAGAATAAGTCATAAAACGGGTAAGAGATTCAAAACATCAAAAGGTCCACTGCAAGAATGTTCCACATCCCCAACAATGTTTAAAGTATATTTCTAACACTCTTTGAAAAAATGGAAACAGAAATATAATTGAATGGGTGTCCCAGTGAGAGAGGATTGATTATGTACGCTAATTTTGCAGATGACCAATTAGTCATAGCGCAAGATGAGGAAGATCTCAGTTATATGAATAGAAAACTGAAAAAAGAATACACTAAAGCAGGACTAGATATAAATTTTGACAAAACACAATATCCAACATCAAAGGTAGGAAATGTAGAAAACCTAGATGTAGATAACCAAACAACAATAAAGCAACTGATAGTTTTACGTATTTCTTTTTAAAGTGCCGTGCCCGAATCCGGGCGTAGGCTATTTCCCCGCATGTGCCTTTTGTTGTGTATGTCATAGTATGTCAAAGACACAAGGGGTGTTATTGGGGAAATTTTTCTGGGGCAGTTTTACCCTTGCTGGTTGCCCAATGCCTTGCAAGGGGAGAGAGGCGTATAATTTTAAGATGGTTTTAGCGTGGGATTGAACTCAGGTCGCTTAGCGCATCGGTCCACACACTCAACCTTTGCGCCACGCCACTCTTATATTTAGGAAGTATCATTTAAAAAAATGCAACCTCAGAAGAAGACATCAAAACAAGCTAGGGCACACGCGGATATGCATAAGACAATTAAATTCGATCCGGTGGGACAAATACATTAGAGAGAGAAATAAAATTTGAATATACAAATCTATAATAGAAAACATAATGACATACGGGATCGAGACATGGACAATCAGCAAATGAAATAAATCCAAAATTAATGCGGTAGAGATGGAGTGTTGGAGAAGATGTTGTAGAATGACACGTATGGAGAGAATCGCAAATGAAGAAATACGAGACAGAATAAACATCGAAATGAACGTAATACACACAAAGACGACGTGATGATAATAGGGTGGATAAAGAAAATAACGGAGTAGAGCCCTATAGGAAGAAGAAAGAAAAGGAGACCTAGATGATTGTGGAGAGATGATGTCGACGAGGCTATGAAAGTTAAAGGACTTGCAGATATAGACTGGGGAGATAGAAAAGGATGGAACCAAAGACTAAGAGAAGGAAGACAGCGTCAACTCTAGCAAATCCTTAATATACAAGGTGAGTCTTAAGTAATGGCACACAGAGAAATGGCGGATTCTAAACAAAAAATAATGCAATTTATTTTAAAATTTTACTATAGGGGGAAAGTGGCAAGAAACAGCCAGTTTTAAAAAAAGGGATAAATAATATAGAAGGACATAAATAAATCAATTTTTTTTTAAATTTGTAATTGTTCATGCATTTATGTACGTAATGTCATAAAACATTTTTCAAAATTAACGATATTTTTTGACTTCTAATCATTTATACAAAAAATAAAATTTGCCTTTTTCATAACCTATAGGTATTGAAAGAGCCAACCTAAGTTTTGAAAAAGCCATGTTCTTATTACAAGATTAAAACTGCACATTAACGAAGATATTATTTAATAATAATCTTAAGCTATAATTTTAGATCTTATATAATTATAAAATGTTTTAAATAACGCAAATTCTGGATAAAATATTGACTTACATAAATCTAAGAAACTGTCAAAAAATTTGACGTTTGAGATCAATCATTGCAAAAACTTAAAAACGGTTTTAGCAAAAATAATGCAATTTCCCTTTTACGCCACAGGATTTATATGCCCAACCATTACAACTTTGCATCGGTACCACTCTTGATTGCTGTTACTACAATTATTATTGCATTTTATGCAATTAAAAGGTGGCTCTTTCATTACACTGCAGTCCGGCTCTTTCAAAACATATTCTCTCAAGAAACAAAATCTCGAAAATTACTATGAAATCAAATATTAGTCTACAAAATATATACGTTATTAGAAGGCCTAATATATTTATAAAATTATAGTGTAATCATATTATTGTTAGTTTTGTACGTATAGGCGTTAGAAAACAAATAAACTGAACTCAAAACCTTACTTTTTGACGACAAAATCTTCAATACGTCGTATCGGCGCCGTTTATTGACGGTGAACGGTCAAATTTTGTGGGGATATCTGGCTAGTGTTGCCATCTTAAAATAATAATACATAAACGATTCGTATGAAAACTACCGCGTAATTGATAATGGCTCTTTCAAAACTTGGCTGTTTCATGCCACTTTCCCCCTACGTTATTTAAATATTTTTTCTAAAATAAGTCTAATATTAGTGTTCTTTATTAGTCTCTATTCACTGCAGTTAAAAGAACTCCAACTCAAAATTTAAAATTACAAGTATTAATTATCTATAATATTTAAATAAATTGTGTCAAAATATATACCTAAGTAGAGAGTTAGTTTAAAAAAAATAAAATAAAGTAATAAAGAATTAACTTACAATAAAAATTAGAAACTTGTATTGACATTGATTCTATATTTAAAAGTAGTCAAAAATTATTAAACACTCTAAATCAAAAATATACTTTATGGATTATTTTCATTTACGTGATATGTAATTTATGACCTTAACCATTTAAGTGTATTTCAAGAGACAGAAGTAACTTTTATGAGCTATATTATGACAAATACTTGTACCTTTTAAGCAATAGCCTTTAAAAACCATAAAATCAAATACTAAATTTAGATATAAAGACAGCGGTAAAATTTACTAAATTAAAACGGAAGCCTACAGTGAGTATATTAAGTTTCTTCTATCAATTGCACTTTTTGTTTAATATTAAGAATGGTTTATCTATTTTTAAGGCGTTGGTTGTTTTCATTTTTTAATATATTATAGTTTCTTCATATGCTCCTATCAGTTCTGATTTGATACTGTTACTTGTTTTTATTTTTATTATTATCATTTTTTTTGTTAGTTATTATTGTTTTATTTTATGCTCATAAATGTTAGTTTATTTATAAACCGTATAAAACACATATATAAAATAGAGATCGTCAGTTTTTAAATTTATTTATATAAATACATTTTTCATAAGACATAAATATATAGGTAGTTACATAATATAATAAATAACAGAAAATCTCATGAGTTATAAATTATACCCCAGCCAATGGGCGAACTTTTTTATACTCTAGTATAGGGGGAAAGTGGCATGAAACAGCTAAGTTTTGAAAGAGCCATTATTAATTACGCGGTAGTTTTCATACGAATCGTTTATGTATTATTACTTTAAGATAGCAATACTAACCAGATATCCCCCACAAAAATTAGACCCTTCACCGTCAATAAACGGCGCCGATACGACGTATTGAAGATTTTGTCGTCGAAAAGTAAGGTTTTGAGTTCAGTTTATTTGTTTTCTAACGCCTATACGTACAAAACTAATAATAATATGATTACACTATAATTTTATAGATATATTAGGCGTTCTAATAACGTATATATTTTGTAGACTAATTTTTGATTTCATAGTAATTTTCGAGATTTTGTTTCTTGAGAGAATATGTTTTGAAAGAGCCGGACTGCAGTGTAATGAAAGAGCCACCTTTTAATTGCATAAAATGCAATAATAATTGTAGTAACAGCAATCAAGAGTGGTACCGATGCAAAGTTGTAATGGTTGGGCATATAAATCCTGTGGCGTAAAAGGGAAATTGCATTATTTTTGCTAAGACCGTTTTTTAAATTTTTGCAATGATTGATCTCAAACGTGAAATTTTTTGACAGTTTTTTAGATTTATGTAAGTCAATATTTTATCCAGAATTTGCGTTATTTAAAACATTTTATAATTATATAAGATCTAAAATTATAGCTTAAGATTACACTGGTCTACAGTGGTTTTGTTGCCCTAGAAATAAGATTGATTTTGGATATATTTATGCTCACAATTCATGAAACTATCAATGATTTTGTAAGATTTGCTCTCGTTTTTTTTTAAATCTTTATTTTCATTTTACATTACAAAAATCGGAAAACAAGAAACAAAATAACAGATATATTTATAATGTCAGTTTTGTTTTAAAAAATTAGAATACATCGAAGTAAATAGGGAGGAAAATGTCAAAAACATATGTTATATTTCCATAAAACGCCTTTTATAAGATTTCTTTTATAATTTTTCAGGAACAATCTTTTTTTAAAGACCAGCACTAATCTGCCATCATGTGACAATCCCATTGGCCCTGATACCTTTCCTCTATCGCTTTTAGATCCTGGTGGAACTACTTTCCCTGTTCATCACTATAATTTCCTAAATTACCCGGAAATTTATCCAGATGATTGCGGAGACAGTATAACTTGATACTCATATTTGCTCCTAGAAAGTTTGTCAACATATTTTTTACAATTTCTTCATAATTTGGTGCTATATGGTTACCCAGGAAATTTTCGACCCCCAACACAAAACTTTTCCAAGCTTTACTTTCCGAAACAGTCATAACTTTAATAAAATCTGTGTCTTTCATCAATTGCCGTATTTGAGGACCATCAAATATTCCACCTTTCAACTTTTCCATACGAAGCTTCGGAAATTTCCTACAAATATAATTAAAACAATCTCCTTCCTTGTTCAACGCTTTTACAAATTACTTTATCATTCCTAACTTAATATGTAATGGTGGAAGTGTGATTTTGTCTCTGCTCACCAACGACTCCCTTATTACATTGGCTTTACCGACAGTAAAGAATTTCTTACAAGCGGAGCAAGGGGTCTGAGAGTGGGGATCACGTGATGTTTGTATGCGCGAAAAGTTGCGCAGAAGCCTAATCATGACTGGGAAAATACATTTTATTACTAACAAGCCGATAATTGTTCAAAATATAAAATATGTAAATAGCATAAAAACAAGAGCACATTCAGTACTCTCATGAATATATTCGTAATTTGGGCACTTGTAACATAAAAATTTGCAAAGATATCCAGGGCAACACAATTTTTTTTTTTTGTAGAGCTGTGTTATTATTAAATAATATTTTCGTTAATGTGCAGTTTTAATCTTGTAATAAGAACATGGCTTTTTAAAACTTGGGTTGGCTCTTTCAATACCTATAGGTAGGTTATGAAAAGCCAAATTTTATTTTTTTATAAATGATTAGAAGTCGAAAAATATCGTTAATTTTGAAAAATGTTTTATGACATTACGTACATAAATGCATGAACAATTACAGATTAAAAAAAAATTATTTATTTATGTCCTTCTATATTATTTATCCCTTTTTAAAACTAACTGTTTCATGCCACTTTCTCCCTACATAAGTGTAAAATATGTCAAGTATAAAATGTTTTAAATAACGCAAATTCTGGATAAAATATTGACTTACATAAATCTAAGAAACTGTCAAAAATTTGACGTTTGAGATCAATCATTGCAAAAACTTAAAACGGTTTTAGCAAAAATAATGCAATTTCCCTTTTACGCCACAGGATTTATATGCCCAACCATTACAACTTTGCATCGGTACCACTCTTGATTGCTGTTACTACAATTATTATTGCATTTTATGCAATTAAAAGGTGGCTCTTTCATTACACTGCAGTCCGGCTCTTTCAAAACATATTCTCTCAAGAAACAAAATCTCGAAAATTACTATGAAATCAAATATTAGTCTACAAAATATATACGTTATTAGAAGGCCTAATATATTTATAAAATTATAGTGTAATCATATTATTGTTAGTTTTGTACGTATAGGCGTTAGAAAACAAATAAACTGAACTCAAAACCTTACTTTTTGACGACAAAATCTTCAATACGTCGTATCGGCGCCGTTTATTGACGGTGAACGGTCAAATTTTTGTGGGGGATATCTGGCTAGTGTTGCCATCTTAAAATAATAATACATAAACGATTCGTATGAAAACTACCGCGTAATTGATAATGGCTCTTTCAAAACTTGGCTGTTTCATGCCACTTTCCCCCTACGTTATTTAAATATTTTTTCTAAAATAAGTCTAATATTAGTGTTCTTTATTAGTCTCTATTCACTGCAGTTAAAAGAACTCCAACTCAAAATTTAAAATTACAAGTATTAATTATCTATAATATTTAAATAAATTGTGTCAAAATATATACCTAAGTAGAGAGTTAGTTTAAAAAAAATAAAATAAAGTAATAAAGAATTAACTTACAATAAAAATTAGAAACTTGTATTGACATTGATTCTATATTTAAAAGTAGTCAAAAATTATTAAACACTCTAAATCAAAAATATACTTTATGGATTATTTTCATTTACGTGATATGTAATTTATGACCTTAACCATTTAAGTGTATTTCAAGAGACAGAAGTAACTTTTTATGAGCTATATTATGACAAATACTTGTACCTTTTTAAGCAATAGCCTTTAAAAACCATAAAATCAAATACTAAATTTAGATATAAAGACAGCGGTAAAATTTACTAAATTAAAACGGAAGCCTACAGTGAGTATATTAAGTTTCTTCTATCAATTGCACTTTTTGTTTAATATTAAGAATGGTTTATCTATTTTTAAGGCGTTGGTTGTTTTCATTTTTTAATATATTATAGTTTCTTCATATGCTCCTATCAGTTCTGATTTGATACTGTTACTTGTTTTTATTTTTATTATTATCATTTTTTTTCTTAGTTATTATTGTTTTATTTTATGCTCATAAATGTTAGTTTATTTATAAACCGTATAAAACACATATATAAAATAGAGATCGTCAGTTTTTAAATTTATTTATATAAATACATTTTTCATAAGACATAAATATATAGGTAGTTACATAATATAATAAATAACAGAAAATCTCATGAGTTATAAATTATACCCCAGCCAATGGGCGAACTTTTTTATACTCTAGTATAGGGGGAAAGTGGCATGAAACAGCTAAGTTTTGAAAGAGCCATTATTAATTACGCGGTAGTTTTCATACGAATCGTTTATGTATTATTACTTTAAGATAGCAATACTAACCAGATATCCCCCACAAAAATTAGACCCTTCACCGTCAATAAACGGCGCCGATACGACGTATTGAAGATTTTGTCGTCGAAAAGTAAGGTTTTGAGTTCAGTTTATTTGTTTTCTAACGCCTATACGTACAAAACTAATAATAATATGATTACACTATAATTTTATAGATATATTAGGCGTTCTAATAACGTATATATTTTGTAGACTAATTTTTGATTTCATAGTAATTTTCGAGATTTTGTTTCTTGAGAGAATATGTTTTGAAAGAGCCGGACTGCAGTGTAATGAAAGAGCCACCTTTTAATTGCATAAAATGCAATAATAATTGTAGTAACAGCAATCAAGAGTGGTACCGATGCAAAGTTGTAATGGTTGGGCATATAAATCCTGTGGCGTAAAAGGGAAATTGCATTATTTTTGCTAAGACCGTTTTTAAGTTTTTGCAATGATTGATCTCAAACGTGAAATTTTTTGACAGTTTTTTAGATTTATGTAAGTCAATATTTTATCCAGAATTTGCGTTATTTAAAACATTTTATAATTATATAAGATCTAAAATTATAGCTTAAGATTACACTGGTCTACAGTGGTTTTGTTGCCCTAGAAATAAGATTGATTTTGGATATATTTATGCTCACAATTCATGAAACTATCAATGATTTTGTAAGATTTGCTCTCGTTTTTTTTTAAATCTTTATTTTCATTTTACATTACAAAAATCGGAAAACAAGAAACAAAATAACAGATATATTTATAATGTCAGTTTTGTTTTAAAAAATTAGAATACATCGAAGTAAATAGGGAGGAAAATGTCAAAAACATATGTTATATTTCCATAAAACGCCTTTTATAAGATTTCTTTTATAATTTTTCAGGAACAATCTTTTTAAAGACCAGCAGTAATCTGCCATCATGTGACAATCCCATTGGCCCTGATACCTTTCCTCCATCACTTTTAGATCCTGGTGGAACTACTTTCCTGTTCATCACTATAATTTCCTAAATTATCCGGAAATTTATCCAGATGATTGCGGAGACAGTATAACTTGATACTCATATTTGCTCCTAGAAAGTTTGTCAGCATATTTTTACAATTTCTTCATAATTTGGTGCTATATTGTTACCCAGGAAATTTTCGACCCCTAACACAAAACTTTTCCAAGCTTTACTTTCCGAAACAGTCATAACTTTAATAAAATCTGTGTCTTTCATCAATTGCCGTATTTGAGGACCATCAAATATTCCACCTTTCAACTTTTCCATACGAAGCTTCGGAAATTTTCTACAAATATAATTAAAACAATCTTCTTCCTTGTCCAACGCTTTTACAAATTACTTTATCATTCCTAACTTAATATGTAATGGTGGAAGTGTGATTTTGTCTCTGCTCACCAACGACTCCCTTATTACATTGGCTTTACCGACAGTAAAGAATTTCTTACAAGCGGAGCAAGGGGTCTGAGAGTGGGGATCACGTGATGTTTGTATGCGCGAAAAGTTGCGCAGAAGCCTAATCATGACTGGGAAAATACATTTTATTACTAACAAGCCGATAATTGTTCAAAATATAAAATATGTAAATTGCATAAAAACAAGAGCACATTCAGTACTTTCATGAATATATTCGTAATTTGGGCACTTGTAAACATAAAAATTTGCAAAGATATCCAGGGCAACACAATTTTTTTTTTTTTTTAGAGCTGTGTTATTATTAAATAATATTTTCGTTAATGTGCAGTTTTAATCTTGTAATAAGAACATGGCTTTTTTAAAACTTGGGTTGGCTCTTTCAATACCTATAGGTAGGTTATGAAAAAGCCAAATTTTATTTTTTTTATAAATGATTAGAAGTCGAAAAATATCGTTAATTTTGAAAAATGTTTTATGACATTACGTACATAAATGCATGAACAATTACAGATTAAAAAAAAAATTATTTATTTATGTCCTTCTATATTATTTATCCCTTTTTTTAAAACTAACTGTTTCATGCCACTTTCTCCCTACATAAGTGTAAAATATGTCAAGTATGAAAGTAAATAAAAAGTTATTTAAAAAAAATCGAAAATCAGTATACAGTACTACCTCTTCATGTTACAACTTCAGAATCTTACAAATTTTATTATTTTTTTAATCTTTGTCCAACTCTAAACCCCAAAAAAATTATTTCTGGCTGCCTGAAGTTTTTTTAATACTGCCTAAGTTTGCAGTGTGCGTAACTGTGTATTCGTGTGACAATATATTTGAAATGCAATTCAAATAATTTAAGATAACATTAAATGACAATGAATAAACTTAATAATAAAAATTTTTATCTTTAGGAATCCGATCAAAATAGCAATTACGTGAGCTAGGATTCTGCACCGAATAATCTTTCAAATATAACGGGAAGTTTTTGCCAGAAGAGGATTTACAATAAAACTGTAAATGTCCTAAATAACCGATTTTTAAAGATGAAAACTATTACACAAACTCGTCAATTACACAGTGTGATCCATAACCCGACACAGATGATTGTCTTTTGACCAGAAATTATTCTTTCAGAAGAGTAGAAAGTCTGTATATCATTTAAACACCAGAATAAAAATTACTAAATATGAAAAAATTGAATGATTGTTTATTGTATTATTCCTGTAAAAATCCTAATCATTAAGTTCAAGTTATAAATAACGTATAAAATATAGATATGTTTATTGAAATTTTTTTTATTATAAAAAAAGATTAGATTATCAAAAAATTTCAAAAATTGCAAAGTGGACTATTAATGATTTTTTCCGAAAAACTAAAAATTTCATAGAATATCACTGAATATTTTTTTTTGTATTTTTTTCTAAAGAGCACGTTGAAAACGAATAAAAACGTCCGGATTAGTGAGTTTCTGAAAAAGTTATGAGAGTTTGACAAAATTCACTTTTTTTTAAAAAAAAGATATAACTTTTCGGAAGGGTAAAAAAAATTGAAAACAATCACGGAAACGTTTTTAGTGTGGTGGCATACCATACATATTTTAGACAAAGTATCAACAGTGGGCGATTTGGTGTGGAATGCTCCATATACAATAAAACCTCTCTAACGCAACCACTATCGGGTCTTGCTCGAATTGTTCTTCTTCTTATAATTTTGTCTTTAAGGCAACCGCTTTCTAACCGGTCCGCTACCTTTAAATGCGCGAACGTGTGCTTTGTAGAATTACTTTCTTTATTTTATTATTAAGTATGTACACCCCAACAATGCACCATGATATTTTTACGATTTGAATATTCCAGAATTTTCTAAGGGTTAATAGTTCTATTATTTTAGAGCTTTCTTATAAGAAATTAATTTTTTAAAAAACCTGTCAGTATGTAAAATTACAAATTTTGAAAACGCCTGGAAATTTTTTTACTTTACAGACGATAAAAAAATTAAAATGTCAGTAAGGCGTAGAATTATAAATAATGCAGGTAAATACATTTTGTTTAAAGTACGCTGTCTTTGACGACTATTATCTATACAAAATTTTCCAAGTTTAAGTGATTTTTAATGGTCGCGGTTGGGTTAGGGCCGGGAAGCCTTAGAGAGAAATTTCTAAAAAGAATTACATTACGATGTATCTGTTCTGAAGCATACTGCCCGCTTTTAAAGGTGGTTTCCTTATAGAGATGATCGCCACAAAAGATTTTACTGTATATCTTTCATGAAACTATTAAATTCGAAGAGAATTTCAAATTTAATGGAAATATAAGTAAATTATTATATTTATTAGTTTTATGACTTTTCTTTAAATACTTCTCAACTCGGTATATAACTAAAACAATATTTTAATGTAAAATAAATAATACAGTAAACCCTCATTCAACAGAAAAGGTTGCGTTCCGTTTTATAGGAAACAGATTTTTCAAATCACACACGGAGAAAAAAATATCCTTATAATAAGCATACGTATCCCTATTATAGCTATTCGTTGGATAGTTATCTTTCACAAGGATACGCCGTATAGCTAATTTAGCTATCCAGTGAATCCTTATTGCGGATCGTTATAGTAACGATCCGTATTACTGTTTTAGACATTCAAAAGATTCTTGTCATAGTGATTTAACGGATATGCACGGAGAACAAAATATCGTTATAATAACCATACGTATCCCTATTATAACTATTCAAATCCTCAAATTAACTATCCAGTTACCTACACGACGGATACTGCACACGTTCACGAGAGCTTTTCGTTTGAACGCTTGAAACAAATAAACGAATCCTTATTATAAGTATACTATGTAAAGCTGTTTTGATCATACTATGGATTGTCAAATTGATTTATAAATATCGTTAAATTAGACATGCGAATCCTTGTCAGAACGATACGTCAATTGGGTATACGTTAGATAGTTATTATAAGGATATTTTTTTCTCCGTGCATGGTAAACCGATACATCTTCCATAACAACATCTCTAAGAAAGCACAAACAAGACATAAATCTAAAAAAAATGTGTTAAAATGTTAAATACAAGAATCTAACGCGTTATAGATAAGGTATATCGCGATTTATCAGTAGTAGTAGCACTTTTTTTATCGGATCATAAAGGAACGCCTTATACGGGAGTCACTGCATTATATATTTTAAATTAAAATTTAGTTTTACGTAAGTATAAAATAGTGTAACGGATTTCCCCATCCCAATCCACTATCCAACGAGAGCAAAAGCGGTTCGTACTCGGGTTGTGAATAATAACACAGAGTTGGCCACTTAATTTACAATTACAATTTATTAACACAAATAATAAACAAATTCTCCTTCACCAATAACTTAAATACTAGCACTTAATAATTATTTATTTACTAACTAACTAACTTACGGTTCTAATACACTAACTAATTTATTTACACTCGTATATTTATTTAAACGATTGACACTCGTATGTTGTTTACATTTATACCGATAGCGATAGCGCTCACCTTGTAAATTCACCGAGCGGAGTTAAGAACATTGACATTCACGTACAACTGTTGACTTAGACTGCCGTGTAGGAGTACCGCGGAGTTTATATATGTGTCGTGGTATCTATCAAAATGGCTTCTAGAGTATTCGAGATAAATCTCCTCTACAGAGATATGGCGAATTCAAGGTAACTCAGATAGAAACCTCTAGTTAGTCGTGGCTTAAGAGATATTGAGATATATCCGCTTACTCAATATCTCATGGTCGCATGAGTATCTCGCGCTTGATTAATGTACATCTATCACGGCTCTACACTCGATCACCGTGCCCGTTACAATAGGAATAAAATAATCATTAGTCCAGCACTGTGCTTGTTTAATTTGAAAACTAATTGTGTTTATAATCTTCTAAACAATAAATTTCAATAGTTAAGCTGTAATTATCCCAGAAATGTTTGAGTTATTTATGTACCTAAATAGAAGAAATAAGTTTGCTGTCTCTAATACGTGTATAGGCATTTAAAAGATTCTGAATTGAATTTTATATGCGCATTCATCGGTGAAGTTCTTCGATAATTACCTTTTGTAAACAGCTATTACAATTTTCAGTATAAGAATTTTGACACGATGTAATACAAATACTTAACACAAACGCCTAAAATACCCCAATATCGTTAACAAATGTCCGAGTACGCAGATAGGTGGTTTTAATAGCGACGATCCAACAATTACAGCGTGACGTCAGTCATTAATTATAACTTAACCTGTGGTTAGGACTTAACAAGCTGTCACTAGCAGATTGTTAGCGGGTTATTTATGAGAATTTAAACGCGGACTGTTTAGTTCTATCTATCCAGTAAAGTGTGCGGAACACGAAATATTCGATGCTGAATGTTTTCATCTTGGATTATCACTGTAAATGTTGTGGTAATGATGAACGATAGTGGTGCTGTATTTATAATAAAGTTATTTTAAGATGATATTAATGAAAATTAATTTTCTGTTGGTTTTTGATCGTTAATTTAAATATTTTATCTTCGGGTTTTAATTAATAACGCAAGATCCCATTTCTAAATTTGTTTTTCTCTAAATTCTTACTTCTGTTTTTTAACGACCTCGTTTATTTGACTCAATACAAAACGTCAAATGATTATTATTAAAAATTATATAAATGGTTTTATAATACAAAGCTTTATAATACAATTACCTTTATTTAACCAGTGTTAGCTACATACATATGTATATTAAAATATATATAAATTTCCATCCGATTTTAAATGATATTATTTAAATATTAATTTAGTTAAAGGTGCAACTGATAAACCTAAATTTGTTAGATAAATATCAAGAACTTTATTTTTTATTCTAATATCTAGACGTGGACAAAATTTTGACAAGAATTGTTATATACGATTAGAAATATATTGTACATTTTAATAGCATAGAAAACTTTAAATTCTTTATTTAATCAGTTATCTTTTATCGTTTTTCTATTTTTATCATTTAAAGCTAATAAAGTGTGATATTTTCTCTTTTATTTTTTTGCCACACCTACGCTTACTTAATAATTAGAAATACAGCTGCCGTTGATGCAGCTGCGTTACATTATCGTTTATGATTATTTAATTGAATATTAGTTTATTATACACATTCTATCAAACACAAGTATTCTAGAATTAAACTAATAATTCCATATTAATACAAATGTTAATTTGTTTTTTAGGATGGTTACGTTTTAGATTTTAAAAAGCTGCTGCCACTACCACCTTGTAGTTTAAAACTAGTTTTTTTTTGTCTATAAGGTGTTTAGCAGGATAACTGTCGGGTTGGCTAAATAGTAATTTCGGTTTTTTAATTTAAATTAAAACTATTTTTTTATACAGGGGAGACCGGGGCAAAATGGTGTTTGAGGTAGAACGGGAAATGTACTAACGTGCGTAATTTACATGCAAAAAAGTCGGCGACAGTGATATTTGGACCAACTTTAGATGCCTTGCGCCAGTTAGTCGGAGAAGAACAAGCCACTGATTGTTTTGGTTAAGCTGTGAGAAAAAAGTGAATTTGTTTAGCATTTTACAAAGTGTTGTAACAAACATTGATGTGTTTTGGAATATTTATACTAAAAGACCTTAGTATACTCTATCCGGCCAACAGAAATAGTTAAGCCACTCCCACAAATGTGCGCTAAATTTAAATAGAATTTTTTTTATTGGCTTAATTTTTAAAGCACATAACACAAGCAACCATAGAAACATTTATGTCCTGCAAGAACGGAGACAAACTTGATTATTAATTTGTACCGTGTGAAACTGGACACTGCATACATTGGTTCAATTTAGTAGGACGTGGCTTAACTATTTCTGTTGGCCGGATAGAGTATAGTGGTATCGGATTTTGATATTAGGTATCTACTATTAATAGCCTTCACTGTTTTAGGTTAAAAATACTTAGTTTTATTAGAAACTATCTTTGTTAGGGCAGAACGATCAGGGCATAATGATAAACTATCCCATCTTGTCCATTAAAAAAAAAAAATCCAGCATAGTGCTTCAACTTCGTCTAGTTTAGAGACTGTAATAATCCAGTTCCAAAGATATCTGAAACTGAACATCTTTCTAAGCCTACTATTTCTTCTTGTCAAAATGAAAAATCCTTAACACAACTATAACTAATCAGCTTAGACCTTTGATGTCAGTTACTGTGGAGAAAGAAAAAACTCCGGATAGACAAATGGTAAATACCTCATTTCTGGTCAGTCCGGCACACATCATAGCAATACCAAAAGAAGTTAAGACTCATGACCAAAGAACTAGAAAACGAGGTAAAACTGAAATATCCACGAATTCTCCTTATAAAAATGAGCTTAAGAAAGACGTTGGAAATAAAATTAAGAAAAAGAAAAATCTTGAACAAAAGACTAAAAAAAAGTATTTGAAAAAAACTATTACAAAAAACCTGGAAAAAATAAAATTAAGAAGCGCAAGAAAGAAATTGAAACGGACATTGATTCATCCCAGGAGAAAGATGATGATGACTGTGCTTGCATTTACTCTGGGTACTTATATTCGCATTCAACCGAAGGATGGGAGTTTGCAGAATGTGCCATAGATGAACCCATAAATTTTGCGCTGGCGTTGATGATGCCAGTCTGACTAAAATATGTGATTTTTTTTACCTTGTGCCATTTGCCATTATGTTCCGGCCAGGGGGCAAAATGGGACAGTTAAATCACTTATTGTTGTTCCTAATTACCAAAAAATTAAGTAATTTAGCCTGTAGAACAATTTGATTATATAAAGTTGATTTATAAATGTTGTTATCTGAGTAGGTATATATCATTCTATTTTACAATTTAATTTTCTTTATATAATTTTTTTCTTAAGTATCCCATTTTGCCTCGGTCTCCACTACAAAAAATGGATTTTAATCATCTATAAATGTACCGTTTTGTTCAATAACAGTTTGCCATCTTTTTGGTAACTTCATGATTCCACGTACGTAGAACTTCTAGTCTTTATCATAAAAAACTGAATCAAGTGCAATTCAGATCATCATCATTAGTGAAATTTTTATAATTTTAAGAGTTTTGTAAAAATAAAAATAAATAGAATTATGATCGTGCAAAACCAGGGCCATATGATGGACACTACCTGTTTCCAATCAAACTCCAATGATTTTCAACGAATGACTAAAGTGTGTGAGGTCGAGCCCCCTCATTTTGGAACATAATGGGTTTATTATTAGTCAATTCTGGACGTTTAACTTTGGATTGTTTCATCTAAATTTATCAGCTGTTGACAATAAATTTCTGAGTTGATCTTTTGGTTCCTTGGAAGAAGTTCAAAATACACAACGCTTTTATAATCCCACCAAACAAAAAGTATGATATTTTTTTGATGCAATTCAACTTATGACGTGACTCCTGCTGGTTAATCACGCTTACACCACGATCGTTTTTGATTAATGCTATTGGATACAACCCATTTTTTAAGGCCAATGATGATTCACTTTAGAAAAAGATCGATTTCATTGTATTTGAGATCCATATCACAAATACTCATTTTTTGTGTTAAAATAATTTTGTTAGATTCATGTGAAACCTAAATATCGAGCTTCTTAACAAGTCCAAAGCATTTTAAATGATTTTCGATTGTAATCTCTTTCACCGCTATATGGCAATGTGCTTCAATGATGCCTGGATTTGTTCATTATTAACTTCAGTTGGTCGACCAGAGCGTTGGTTATCTTTTTTAATTTGTTTCTAAAGTTAAAACTTACTAATGTCAATTGTCAAACGGACAAAATTATAACATTGCCCGACGCGATTTAAGAAAACCATAACGCCTTCGATTTGTGAAAAGCAAAATTACTTTCTTACCACCCCCATGTATAAAATCTGTACCTTATAAATCACGTTCAAACTGCAAATATCTGGGAGTTGTTGCAAAGATAATTAAAAACCAAATAATTTGATATTGTCATAAACGTGTGTGTCGAATACAATCAAAAATATAATTACATGATATACGGTAAATGGCGTTAAAATACATTAAGCAAGATTGCTTTAATTTGTCCTGCATAAACTCAACAGGCAATTAAAATAAAACGATGGGGCTCATTTGTCTTTAAAATATATCGATACAGCATATTAATATAGCATTAGGCTGCATACTGATCTGTGCAAAACGAAGTTTATTAAGTTGGAAGCCACTGTAACACTTACAAACGATAGGTTGGTTTTCCTAATTTGAGTCAGATTTTAACTAAACTTAAATTTTTACTAAGTTAAGTTAAAAATTAAGTAGACTTTGCCCAAACTTTTCTCTCTTTAAGTTGACGTATGTTAACTTTGGTAAGGTAACTTAACTTATGTTTTGTGCTACGGCTATTAGTGAACAAACGCGAGAATAAAAGTTTTCTAGAAAAATTAGTTTATGCGCATATGATCGACTTTTTAAGTAGGGTACTCAGGCATAAAATAACTGGTTCTAAACTTTTGAGCGATAGTGTAAGTATTTTAATTTATTGCTTCAAGATTACAAACAAAAATTAACTTTTTCAAAGGCTGCTATGTAAGAGATTAAGAGTTTGGTTCCGTTATATTCGATATAATTCTTTAGATATCTTATAATAATCCTTTAATTTATTGATTAAATGATACATTATAATTAGATACAATTTATTGAATAGGTATGTATGCTAAAATAGCAAAGTATATCATTATTCATTTTCATATAAAAGTTAACATCTAAGATACTCAATTTTATATTTATTTTAACGGTACCATCGTTTTCAATTGTTAAACAGTACTATTAAGACGTTATTAATAAAGAAGAGATTAAGTCCTAAGAATTTCAAAGAAGGTTTTATAATTGAAAGACATTTATCATAAATAAGTTTTAAATATTTTGTTAATTAAATTTGTATTATACAAACCAAATTATAAATTATTGCAGTGTATATTGCTCGTAAGATGGCTATTCCACTGCAAACAAATTTATGATTTCCGCTTTTTGATTGAATGTAATTGTACGTTTAATTTAAAGTAAGCTTGTATGGGTCACAGTTTTGTTAATTGGGTATTTGATGTACGTACGTTTATTTATTAGATTCAATACACCAACTTCAGATATTAATCAAAATTAAATTATTAATAAAAATTATAAAACATTATTTTATTACTTATGTATGCTAATAATAGAACTTGATTAAGAATAAACCGACAATTTCTTTTCCGTTATGAAAATTTAATATTATAGTTTTGTTAAAACATATTTAAAAAATTAACGAATATTTTTCAGGGAATTGTAATAACTCATCAACATAATAAACAGATACTTACAAGAATCGAAACATCAAATATACTCAAACATTATTTCACAGTATGGAAGCAATTGTTAAGTAAGCGTATAATTTAAAAAAATAAGTAATCGATAAAATATCGAATAGCATGAGTAGGTATAACAAAGCGATTAGTATTGTTTTCGCTACTTGAAACAAAAACAAGTCAGACATCTTACGGAAAGGTCTATACCTGAATCACAACAGGGTAATAAAACCTGGTGGGTTTATTTATTTGTGTTTCGTAATATTATTAAAATTGTCTGTTTAGTTCAAAATTGTTTTTACTAAATAGTATTACAAAAACACCGCGTAACTTTTAATTTGACCAAACCAAGAAGATATCGAATAAATTACTTCGTGGAAAGGTGTCCGGACCTATCATCACCGGACTGTTCATCTAAAATGATATTAAATTAAAGAAATATTAAAAAAATATTTTATTCAAGCTACAAGTAACGTGGTACTACATGAAATACTGCTACTGAGCTTATAGTTTTGATTTTTAATAAAAAGTAAACTTTCGCCAAGTGTTAACTTTCGGCTAGCAAAATCAATCAATGGTTTAGGGCTCAAGGCCAATGAGGTAACACGCAGATACCTATTCATATTTACTACTAGTTATTTAATATTTTAATGTTAAAAATTGAAAAGCTACTAAAATTCATTTTGATTATTTTATAATACTCATTTTCAATAATTCCTTTTTAATTTAGTTATAGCAATTAAAAAAAAATTAATAGTTTGTATAAAGGCATCGTGAATTGACTATATTTTTATAACATTAGCTCTATCACAGTTAATTCTCCTACTATATAGCGCTTAAATCATACCGCGTTAGCATAGAAGTGTACCCTTAGTTATTACATACGTTTACCGGACACTAGATGGCGCTACTTATTTTCAAATTACAGACTGAAAGCAATAGTTTCTATTTATATTTTCTCTCCCTTTTTTAACTTCAATTTGTTGTAGACTATATTCGATAAACAGATATTTATAGATATCACACGTGAAAGTATTGGTAACGTTATGTATACTTTAGCAACATGTAAATCAACATTAGAAGGCATAATATCTGAAGCCAAATAAAATAAAATAAAGAAGAATATATAACAAATATACTACTACATTTTTATTTATTTTACGTTGATCCTAGGGTCCAGATACAACTGATCGACAATGACCGAGATACATCACACCGGCCCTTGATGTTTAATCATCACAAGAATAAAATTAAAAATTATGTTGTGTTAAAATCAGACTACTACTATGCAAACGGTAATAAATAATCTTCCTGCTTACGATAAGTCATTATTAGGTAATAAAAATTATGTCAGTGGATTATACTAATGACTTTGAGTGCGCTAATGACTGTTAGGAGAAGTAATTTGTAATTTTTTTTAAAACAATTATTCCAATTGCTGTATTCATGTATTTATTAAACTTAGTTATCAAATATATTATGGCCAGTTTGATTACTTAAATTTTTTAAAGCTGTAGGCCTTATTACCCTTCAGTAGTATAATAAGGCCTACTGGCAAGGTTTTTAAAAATGTTAATTTTTGGTTTTATTTATGGTGAAAGTTGCCATTTTTTCTTTATATTTTATAGTAACTGAATCTTAAAAATGATTAGGTACTATTAAAATCTGTTGATTAAATTCGATGTTTTTTCATTTAATTTCTAATTTCCCTTAGCTAGGCCTTATTACTCGCAGTTACCTTACATCCAAAAATATTTTTTTTGATCTTTCTAGCATTCATTAAAAAAGCTTTAAAACTATAATTATTTGTACAAATTAGAAATTAAATAATAAATACTGAAAGATGTTGATATTCCGGCGATTCCGCGGGAGCGCGACGAGCTACATAGGAAAAATTGTATTTTCGACGTTGCGAAATATACGTAACTAAAATATCTATATAAAACCAATATGCCCATTCTCAGTTGAGTTGTACGTATGGCGCTCATGATCAATGAAGTAAATAAATCATCAGTGCAATTGTTTAAAAGAAAAATAATTCAATATTTTAGACAAATAATTAAAAATGGGGTTGGTAGCGTTGTAAGAAAATTGACATTGCGGCGAGTCTCCGCGACGCGACCAACGAAGGCGGTAGTAGAGCGCAACTAACAAAGGGTTAAAAATTGTAAGAATTAACATGTTGGCATCAGACAAATGATGTCTTCGAAGACCTTAAAGAATTATTTCTTCTCCTTCTTCTCAACGCTGGCCCTAGCTCTTGATCAGGTTAGAGCGAGATTGTCTTTCAGCGCCCTTTAACCGACGCTATCAGTTCACATACATTGTATTTTAGTTTAGGTATGTGAAATATATAACAATTGCCAACTTTGTCAAACATCAACTTTTATTGTATAAATCAACATTTCATTGAATTAAAATTCTTTTTCGCATTTCGCATTTTGCATTTTGGCGCCCCTTGCCACCTGGCGCCTAGAGCAACCGCGCCTTTTGCTTACTCTAGGACTATTTTCTTCAGCGTTTGTTATCTAATTTCATTTTTGATTGCAGGCTTTCCGTAATTTTTTTTTCCTATTGCGTTTCTTTGGCAATTCTTATTAAATTTAATATTGCTATTATGTTCGAGATTATCGTACGATTATCTGGACAAACATCCTCTTCTTGTTTATACTGGTATGGTCTCCACTTCTTTAATTTACGGTTCCATTTGTTTCCATCAACTCAATACAGTCAAATTTTAACTTGTGTTATTTTTCTTCCCAATAAGCGATATACCTATACCTAATTTTTAAACCCATGCAATTCTTTTTATGACGTTTTGCTTCAAAACATCAAAAAAATTTCTTCAATATCCTTTAAAATGTTCAAATTTTTAAAAAGAACTTATTGTTAACGATGGGCTACTCTGTAAAGTTTAAGTTACGTAATTCTTACCGTGCTATATGGAAACCACGTTAAGGTGAACTCCAGAAGTAAATATGTAAGTACCTATAGTCATATGAGCAGGTACTTACCCATGTATATAAAACTACATTCTTAAAGCATCGTATTATTATGAATACAATTCAAAAATAAAATTTTGTAGAAACAATAAGAAATCCATTATAAAATAAATCACATTGGTAACACAAATTTAAATTAAAAAAAAATTGCTATATTGTTTCTACTTTCACAAGGAAATTCCCTGATAA